>JALGPY010000006.1:22607676-23157676 GCA_023055425.1 Linanthus parryae | reverse complement strand
GAGCCATCACACAGAGAGCATTCACAACAAGATTGTAAATTCGAGGTTTAATCTCACCTACAAGGAGATCCTCTAAATTTACAAGAAAAAGAGGACGCGAGGTTGGGAAAATGCCTCATCATTACAATTAAATTATGGTAAAAGCGTTTTCTCATACAGATGCTGAAACATATCACGTGGCATAGCCCAAGATAGTAGGCTGGCGAGCTATATATATAAACTAGGAGGTACCCCGCGCTAAAGCGCGGGCTGGCTATTTCTTTACAAATCATGAATATATATTCATTTGACCTCATGTAATATATATAATAAATATCAGTGGTCCTGACACACTATAACCTTATTTAAGAACATAGCCTCAAATTTACGGGGGTCAGAAAGATTTTGAATGTGGACTTTTAGGTCACTTAAAAAGATTTAGTACTAAATAACTTTTTTAATGTGTAAAAATATAAGTTGTTTGTTGAAATGAGTTTGGACTAATTTGAATCTATTTTATTTTATGTTTTGTACTAAAATGATAGTGATATTCTTTTTTACATAGTTTGCATTTTTCTAAATGAGTGCATGAAAGATGCGGGGTTGTCAAAAATATCAAATATCCACTTCGTACTCGGCAACATGCATCCTTCTCTTTTAAATTCACGTACACGGCCTCTTTAATTAGAATCGAGTTAGTGGGGATCTTTTTTAAGACAAAAATTACAATGAATAGAGATCGGCTTACATATTAAGACATAGCTATATACACACTATTAAGTTTCTTACCAATCGAAAATCTTTGTTCTATCTAAATTTTTCCCATCATCACTGTCAATATTAAAACGAATTTTGTGAGGACGTAGTGGCGTTGTGTAAATTTATTTACGAATTTTTACAATTACAATTCTTAAGTTGACTTAGTTTATGAAGGCTAATATAAGACATCACAAAAATACGAATAAAGCAAAACACTAAAACATGTAAGACATGAATTTAATATAAAATTTAAAGAACAAAATACTAAAACATGTAAGACATCAACCAAACACGAATCGAGAAATCGTTCAATTGCATTCTATCTATTATAATGTGTATATGGTACTGAACAAAATATTTGATGATTAAATTACCTATGTGGTGATGTTAGTCGGTCTTGCAATTTTTCACGTATGGACAATTTAACTTTGATGGAATGAGGACTAAAAAATGTATAAGTGGAATCTAGCAACTATGTGTCTTACATGTTTTATTGAGTTACCACAATGTGAAGATTGACATTTTTAGAAGAGAAAGTATATCGTTAGTAAATAAGAGATAATATAACTACAACAAATTAACAAACATATATCTGGCCATTAAGTTTGAATGCATTATTGAATAAATATTTCTGCATGAGCAAAATTTTATGTTTCAATACCATAAACTGGATCATTATCTCCACATTAACTTTTAAACTCGATTCAATATGAAAATTTTGAGTTGAGAATAGTGAAGTAACAAATATTGGCCACTAATTCTAATTTCTCACTAAAACATGTTCGATGGAGTAAATAAAATTAATAAATAAGGCCATTAAAGTTAGTGAAGACTGCAATACATTAACCATGAAATTTTAAGAAAAAATATTTATACCACTTAAAGTATATATATGATAGTCAATAAATAAGTCCACAATGACAATGCAAATGGGTGCTACCTCAGTGGTAGAGCATTTGAACCTCATGCATGATGTTTTGGGTTCGAACTTGTCTAGACGTATGGTTTAGTAATTAAAAAAAAAGTCTACAGTGACAATCAAAAGACTCCAATTGGTACAAAGACCATTGATCTTTCAGGTGATAATCAAAAGACTCCAATTGGTACCAAGACCATTGATCTTTCGGGTGATACTTATCCATACTACTTTTTTCTTTAATCTAGTTTCAGCAAAATAATTTTCTTCTTCTTTTGCGATATGCTAAACCATCACCTATGGGTAGTTTTGAGCAGAGTTTATCAAAGCTACCAATCTGTTTGTAAGGAGGAACAAATAGAATGACAAACTATAGATTTTCCCATTGAAGGTCCATGGTCACCCCAACATCATTCATTAATAAAAACAATCTTAATTTAAATTGACGAAAACTATTATTAAAAAGAAAAGAGAGGTATATGACACATGTTAAAAAAATAGTTAGATTAATCTGGTAGAACCTTCAACATAACTCTCTGAGCAAGCCAGTGTCTTCCAGTATGATTGATAAAATAATTTCGCATCATGCCCCTCCGTTGTGCTAAAATTAAAATTTGCATAACTCTTTATGAATCCTATTAAGGAGATGAAGAGGATGATGAGCGCTTCACGTCTTGCGTTTGTTCGTTTAAATTTTTAGCTTTTGATGATTTATTTTTAGCTATTTTCTTCAATTTTATTAAATAACCGCGTCTAATTGACTTTTTTTAGGATAACATTGAATAACGTTTATTTTTAGATGTGACCAATTTACGTAGACCATTTTCATTGTCTCTTTTGATTATTTCACTGAAGATGTTTTTTGAAATAAAATAACTATGTTTAGAAGGTATATTCAGGTAAGATTTGATTCGTGTTTCACTAATTACAGAATATGTAGTGTATATATATTTTTAATAGTTTACTTTTACTTTCATAAATGAACCATGTATAGAAAAAAAAAATATATTTAGGAAAGGTTTTTGAAAGAATTTCAACTAAGACTCCATTTTGTGTGTCTCTGGCGACTATAGCCTTTCCTTTAAGCAGTTTTGGTTTGTTTTAGTGAAATAAAGGACTTAGTAGTATTTTTTTTAGAAAGGATTTTAGGAGAGAAAAATAGTGTGACTCCATTATATAATCAATTGTGAATTGACTAATGTGAGCATTATATGGCATTAATATATAAAAATCCCAGGTTAATAAAATGTGTAGATAATTGTACACTTTGGCATATTCTATTGGATGATTTTGAGTCAAGACAACAAATGACAAAAAATTATGAAAAAAATGATTATAATAGACTTTTTTAGGATAACATTACATACCGTTTATTTTCAGAGGAGACCAATTTAAGTAGACTATTTTCATTGTCTCTTTTAATTATTCTACAGATGATGTTTTTGAAGTAAAATAACCATGTTTGGAAGGTATATTCTGGTAAAATATGATTCGTGTTTTACTAATTCCAGAATATGTAGTGTATATAATTTTAATATTTTATTTTTGTTTCATAAATCAACCATGTATAGTAAAAAATATATTTAGGAAATGTTTTGAAAGAATTTCAACAAAGACTCCATTTTGTGTGTCTCTGACGACTAAAGCCTTTCTTTTAAGCAGTTTTGGTTTGTTTTTGTGAAATAAAAGAACTTAGTAGTATTTTAGAAAGGATTTTAGGAGAGGAAACTAGTGTGACTCCATTATATAATCAATTATGAATTAATTAATTTGAGAATTATAAGGCATTAATATATTGTTAAAAATCCCAGGTTAATAGAATGTGTAGATAATTGTACACTTTGGCATATTTTTATTAGATGATTTTGAGTCAAGACAACAAATGGCAAAAAATGATGAAAAAATGATTAATAGACTTTTTAGGATAACATTGAATACGGTTTATTTTTAGAGGAGACCAATTTAAGTAGACTATATTGTCTCTTTTAATTATTTTACTGAAGATGTTTTTGAAGTAAAATAACCATGTTTAGAAGGTACATTCATGTAAGATTTGATTCGTGTTTCACTAATTGCAGAATAAGTAGTGTATATATATTTTTAATAGTTTATTTTTGTTTTCATAAATGAACCATGTATAGTAAAAAAATATTTCGGAAAGATTTTGAAAGAATTTCAACTAAGACTCCATTTTGTGTGTCTCTGACGACTAAAGCCTCTCTTTTAAGCATTTTTGGTTTGTTTTAGTGAAATAAAAAAATAGTAGTATTTTAGAAACGATTTTAGGAGAGGAAAATAGTGTGACTCTATTATATAATCAATGGTTAATTAATTAATGTGAGCATTATATGGAATTAATATTATGTTAAAAAGTCAGGTTGATGAAATGTGTAGATAATTGTACACTTTGGCATATTTTTATTAGATAATTGTGAGTCAAGACAACAAATGGCAAAAAATTATGAAAATTATTGACATACGGTTTTTTCATATTGATTGTCGGCTCTTTCATGCTTTTTCATATTGATTGTTTAGTTAGTCTATCCTTAAATATCTACTTTAAACAAACAAATACATTACAAAATTCTTGTGAGTGCATGAGTGAGTGAAGCAATGAGCATGTATAGCAAGCTAATAACATAGGAGTAGAGCAAATAAACCTTTTATATCAATCTGAGAAAATATTTCTAAGAAATATGTCTCGCCCAGCTAAACGTACCATGTATTATTTAGATCTAAAAAGCAAAAGATTTAATTATCATACCGCGATCTTCTAGCAATATGACTAATTCTTGTCTGGAAAACTATATTTACTTAACATATCAAAGAGATCTAAGTTCCTGATGATAATAAAATTTAACACATTAAGGTATTATTTTCCCTAATAGATAAGTACCAAAAGAAATTATTCATGCATGTAGTTAAAGTCCACTATCAGATTATTTATGTGGCAAGACTAAGAAGAAGAAACCATGAGTATGACAAAACTCTATTTATCCAACTCTCCGTCGAAGATCATAACCAAACTATACGTCGAAGATCATAATCAAACTATATGTTTAAAAAAAAAATCAAATTGAGAATGAACATATTGAATCTCTATAAGTTAAATGATTCATGTCCACTATAAGATGATTTATGTGGCAAGAGGAAGAAGAAGAAATCATGAGTACGACGAAACTCTGTTTATCCAACTCTCCGTCGAAGATCATAACCAAACTCTCTGTCGAAGATCATAACCGACATGTAAGTTCTAAAAATAATCAAATTAAGAATGAACATACTGAATTCCTATAAGTCATCAATGACGCAATAGAACAAACGAAACCAAACTTACCGGATGTGTTCCACGATGATAGGAATCAATCGATGGTTAACAAAGTCTCTGTGGCAAATCATAACCAACCATTAAGTTAAAAAAAACAAATTAAGGATGAACAAAGTTACTATAAAACTTAATTACGCAAATAGAAAAACATAGTACATGCACCTAGGTGGGACATCAGACTAAATCAACGGGATGAGTTCTATGATGATTGCAATCCCACAATACACTGATCTTTTTTTCTTGTAAAAATAAGATATATATCTCATATTCGAAAGAAATCTACAGTGACCAAACCACAATTTCATTTAATTTCTTGGAGAAATGGTAATATGAGTATGAGAAGCGGCACTAACTTTTCATTATTAAATGGTTATTAAACCTATAACCGTTACTAATGGTTTGATTCCTCTTTGGCCACATTAGATGGGTCAAGGGAAGTTTAGAGGTATTTGCACTTATAATACGTGCTTGGAATTAATTAATTATTGGTAACTGATACTTTTTTTAATTAATGATTCCTTTTTTCATATATTTTTCTCTCCATACCGTGCAACCATAACATGATGGATATTAATAATGTAACAGCCACTGAAATTAAATGCCTATTTCTATGAATTACAGTATAAGACAGTAAGTTACACTATTAATAAGAGATGTCTAAGGTGGCCAATCAAGTATTAGTTGGAAAAATGAATATGTGTATAATTATCATTGGTTAAATAGTCCAATTGTGCATTCATGTGGCATTACCTCAATAAACAATGGATGACAAATGGCGCATTGTGGTTCAACCTGAGCACTTCTCTGCTTTTATATATATATAGACAAGCTGTATATGCTTTTCTAGTCGACTACTGGAAGCCATCATTATATTTACAACTTGTGATTGATAATGTCAAGAAAAAAACATAAATAATCAAATCAATCTCTACAAATAGGAAGTAGTAAAATGGTTTTGTTTTGGGCTCGGAAATGCACATTACCTCGTATTGGGGGATGCAGTATTGCGAAAAAGGTGGCAGTTTGGATCAAATCCCTTCCATATCCCTTCTGATGCCATAAGGTCATGAAACGGAGATTGCACAATACCTGATGCCATAAGGTCATGGTTAAAAAGAGCTCTTGAAATGCATATACATCTATTTCTGAAAAGAATTTCAAATGTTAGAAAATAATGCCTGCAAGGAATAGTGTCATAGTATAAGAATATACGAAGTATGTGGTTGAAAATCAACTTTATAATTGCGAGACAACAAAGAAAATATGGGGAGAACACTAACAAAACATTCAAGACGGTGAAGCCGCATAAGTTTATTGAAGAGAGAAAATATACCTACAACTTTTGGCTAAACCAAAATTGCAAGGAATTTATGAGGGTATGGAATAAAACTATATTTTGACAGTGTGTTTTTGAGAAATTGTTGTATCCTGTTTTAATCTTTTCAAGCACAAGTTAAGAGTCTGTCTTTAGTTGAAATTACAGTTACAAAACCATGGAAATGAATGTATATAAACCAGAGAACACACCTTGTTTCCCCAAAGTATCACGAGTCACAAGTAACATTTGTAGAACAAAATAACACATGCTTCTGAAAAATCAACCATGCTAACTAAATTTCCAGGCCGGTTGAGACTTGAGAGTATAGAATAAACAAAATAACACGTGCTTCTGAAAAATCAACCATGCTAACTAAATTTCCAGGCCGGTTGAGAATCGAGAGTATAGAATAAACAAATATTTTGAAATCTTCAAGGAAAGTAGCTCCGTGGTTTTAAATTTTAATGAACAAAGCACAAGTACGTACCCCGTGGTTCTTACAAACATTCAACTCAGATTTGATTAAAAATAGAGAGAAACATTGCACATCAACAGTTCAAACATGTATCTATCAACTCACAGTTCTTAGTCTTCTATATTATAAGAACACACAAAAGGCTGGCCATAAAATATTCTCAAGAAAGCCGATAGCAGCAAACACATAAAATCAAAAGAATGGATCCTATCTTACCTTAATTTCTATTAATATTTGAAGATCTGTGCCAAACTTCAAACAAGTTCTATTCAGTCGTAGGTAGTTTCTTTAGGTAGTTTACAACAAAGTCAGATCCTGACTAACACAGTCAAGAACTGAACTTGCAGGTTCTAACTAAGTCATAGCAGCTCCATATGGAATCCACGAAACCAAGTCATTAATTGTCAGCACCATGGACCCTATATTGGATTTCATCAAACCAGAATCAAAAGATTGAATAACCAGAAAATCTGGTGAAGAATTGAAGAACAATGAAGAAAGAGAAGAAGCTTTCTTATTCAGCAATCAAGGGCACAAAACCCTTTATATTGTTTGTTACAATACCAGACAAGGCTCCACCAATCAGGTGGAGACACCTGTCCATAATTGAGAAAATATGAAAAGAAAAAGAAAAGCAAAGATACTGATAACAATGTTATTGAAACGATACCGTTCCAATAACTGCTGTCCTTATTGTGCAATAAAAGATGAAACCTTGTAATTAGAGTAAAGCCCCTAAACTTTAGATAAATATAAATTTGATAACTTCAATACCCCCCTCAAGTTGGAGAGTGGTCATGTATCACACCCAACTTGCTAAGAAGATTGTTGAAGACTGGTGCTGTGAGGGGCTTGGTCAAAAAATCTGCTAGCTGCTCTGTGCTGCTGACATGCTCCAATTGAATTTCCATTCCTTGAACTAAATCTCTGATCATGTGACAATCAAGCTCTATATGCTTGGTTTTGTCATGGTAAATGGGATTATGTGCTATATGAATAGCAGAACTGCTATCACTGTAAATAATTGGCACATTGATGAGAGATAGCTGTAGTTCTGTGAGAAGAGAGAGAATCCATTTTAGTTCACAAGCTGTGACTGCTAGAGCTCTATACTCAGCCTCTGCTGAGCTTCTGGAGATGACTTGTTGTTTCTTTGATTTCCATGACACAAGAGAATTTCCAATGAATACCAGATATCCAGTAGTAGACCTTCTAGTATCAAGACATCCTCCCCAATCTGAATCAGAGTAGGCTATGAGCTGTAGAGAAGAGTTGGAGGAATAAAAGATGCTCTGTGCAGGGTTCTTCTTGATGTATCTGAGAATATGATGAAGAGCACTGAGATGATTGACAGTAGGTTGAGAAACATATTGGCTGAGTTTGTTGACTGCAAAGGTTAAATCTGGTCTTGTATGACACAAATAAAGCAGCTTTCCAATCATCTTTCTATAAAAGGTTGTGTCTGCATCATTGAGAAAGTCACTGTCTTGTGCACTTAAATGAATTTGGGCCACCATTGGAGCTGCTGCAGGTTTGCAATTGATATAGCCACTTTCTTGTAATAAAGACAATGCAAACTTTTGTTGATGAACTGAAATACCTTCTTTTGTTCTTGAAAATTCCGAACCCAGAAAATAATTCAGGTGTCCGAAATCCTTCAGTTTGAAGTCTTGATGAAGCAGCACTTTGAACTTGGTAAGTGTTGATAGATCATTACCAACAAGTAATATGTCATCTACATAGACAAGCAACAAAATGAATGTTGTACCTGACCTTTGAATAAACAAGGTGTAGTCACTTTTGCACTCAATAAAGCCATATGTCAAGAGAGTGTGTGAAAATTTTTGAAACCATTGTCTTGATGCTTGCTTAAGCCCATAAATAGCTTTCTGTAATTTGCAAACTTTATAACCCACTGTCTTGGAGTGTGTAAGGAACTCATACCCTTGAGGAATCTCCATGTACACTTCTTCTTCTAAGACTCCATGCAAGAAGGCATTGTCAACATCCAGCTGTAATAAGTGCCAATTATAAGTAGCTGCAAGTGCTAAAACAACTTTGAGTGTAGGTAGTTTAGCTACTGGGGAAAAATTCTTAGAAAAATCAATTCCCTCCATCTGTGTGTACCCTTTTGCCACAAGTCTTGCCTTGTGTCTGTCTATGCTTCCATCAGCCTTGTATTTCACTTTATATACCCATTTGCAACCTATGGGTTTGTGTGTTGGAGGCAAAGTAACTATGCTCCATGTATTGTTTCTTTCAAGAGCATTCAATTCTTGCTTCATAGCATCAACACAAACAGTGTGTTGTATGGCCTCTTTGTAAGAGTTAGGTTCAGGTGAAGCTGTGAGATATGTGAGATAGGATGAATGAGGTATAGGGAGGTTTTTGTTTATGTCATAGTCATAGCTATGGACCTGGTTGGCTTTGGGTGTTGTGAGGACATAGTCTTTTAAGTGTTGTGGAAGTTTAGTAACTCTTGTGGAGTGTCTAGAAGGTATTTGTTGTGGTGGTATGGCTGAGAGCTGAGATTCAGTAGCAACAGGTGTAATGTGTTCAGAGTGTGTGGTGTTGTTATTTTGTGGCTGAGAGGTTTCTGGTGTATCAAGAAAAATATCAGTAATCACATTTGGTATAGGTTCTTGTGGTGTTTGTGTATAGGTTTCTTTGGAAAGAAATGGAAATATGTTCTCATGGAAGACAACATCTCTGGATATTATGATGCTAGAGTTATCTAGATCATACAATTTAAAACCTTTGATCCCATAGATGTAACCCAAAAAGACACACCTGGTAGCTCTTGCTTCAAACTTGATTCTGCCATGAGCTAGGGTGGAAGCAAAAGCCAAACACCCAAAAACTTTAAATTGTGTATAAACCTGGTGCCTTTCCATGTAGGAGCTCATAGGGACATTTGTTCTTCAATCTTGTATATGGTGTTCTATTGATGATATAGGATGCTGTTAGAATGCAGTCTCCCCAAAATTTAGCTGGCACATTACTTTGGAACTTGAATGACCTAGCAACATTTAAGAGATGCTGGTGCTTTCTCTCAACAATGGAGTTCTGTTCTGGAGTAGCAATACAGCTGTATTGATGCAACACACCCTTTTGATCATAAAAGGACTTAAAATCCAGGTCTGGAGCTTGATCACTTCTTACTTTCTTGATGCATATCCCATACTGTGTCTGGATGTGATTGAAGAAATGAGGAATGACTGTGCTGGCTTTCTGATTTTGCTTTTAACAAATAGATCCAGGTAGTTCTGGTATTGTCATCAACCAGTGTGAGGAAATACTGATGTCCATTATATGTCATGGTCTTGTAAGGACCCCAGGTGTCAATGTGTACTAGCTCCAATGGTGTAGTAGTAATAAGATTGTGTTTGGGGAATTTCAATCTTTTCTGTTTAGCAATGGGGCAAATATGACAACATGCATTATCAAGCATAGCTGCAAACTTCAAATGTGATGCTAGAAGATTCAGTTTTCTGTGTGACAAGTGTCCTAACCTCATACGCCAAACTTCTGTCTTGGTCTTTGTGTCAGGCTTAATGATAGAAGTAAAGACTTTCATATCTGTCTCTGCAAATTGCTTATTTCTTGCTTTGATGAAGTACAAACCACCACCTTTTTCAGCTTGTCCCAGTAACATGTTACTCCTTTTGTCAAATATTTTGCAATTCTCAGTATCACAAACAAAGAGATATCCATTCACTTTGGCTAATTGTGACATTGAGACAAGGTTAAACTTGAAATCAGGCACACACAAGACATTTTCAAGAGAAATTTGATCTGTCAATTGTACCTTTCCAATATGTGTGACTGCCACCTTCTTCCCATTAGGTAAATGAACATAAGTTCCATGTATTGGTGTGGCTTCATGAAACAGTGATAGCTGAGAGCACAAATGGTCAGTTGCTCCACTGTCTATGATCCAGCTTTCTGATGTGTGCTGCAAATCTTCAAAATTCGTTTGTAATGAGAAACTGCTGCTTACTCCTCCCAAGAAATGAGTATGAGGCTGAGAATCATTTTTATTGAACTGCTGCATTGGATTGTCATAGGTCATTTTTCCATTGAAGGAACTAGATGCTGGAATGGTGTTGTTTTCTCCAGGGTTGTTGATCTTCAAGTTTTGCAGCTGTGAGCTCACAATGGATGCAATTTGTTGAACTTGAGCTGGAGACAATTCAAGACCAGCATTCTGTGGAGTGGAGTTCACATTGTGAGCTTGAATTTTGTGATATTGTTGTTGACTTGGTCTTGGTTTGTAGTTTGCTGGGTATCCAACCAATTTCCAGCATTTTTCTTTGACATGTCCACTGTATCCACAATAACTGCAAGTCAACTTTGACTTGTTAGTATGTTTTGTGTGCCCAGAATGTCCATCATATGCGGCAGAATGTGATATTGTGTTGAGATTATGTGTTGGCACAGAACTTGAGATGGTGCCATAACCTCCAGAATTAGCTAGGTGTGTAGACATCATAGCCATTTTTGTAGTTGTATCAGGATATATCATACTGATTTCCATTTGATATTCATGTTGCAAAACTTTAGCAAACACATGATTTAAATGAGGTAAAGGATTCATCAAGAGAAGTTGCTCTCTTACAGCTGAATATTGTTCATTCAATCCCATCAGAAACTGCATGATTCTATCTTCTTCAGCCATCAACATATAAGCATTTTGAGCACCACATTGACATGAAGGAAAACACTTATAGTTTGACAATTCATCCCATAATGTCCTAATTTTGGTATAATAATTGGTTATGCTCATATCTCCTTGCCTAAGTGCTGCAATTTTGCTAGACAACTGAAAAATTCTTGATTTATTTCTCTGAGCAAAACGCTCTTGCAAGTCAATCCAGATTTCACGAGAAGTAGATCTATAAACAACACTGCATCCAATTTCTTTTGAGACAGAATTTAGTAACCAAGAAATTACCATTGAATCACACCTTGTCCATAGTAAGAATTCCGGTGTTCCAATTTCCGGGCATGGAAGAGAGCCATCCACAAACACCAGCTTATGCTTTGCCATTAATGCAACCTTCATAGCACGCACCCAGGCGTAGAAATTTTCTCCGGTTAGGATCTGACTAACAAGAAGATGTCCTGGATTGTCGCCGGCTGACAAAAAATATGGAGAGGAATGATCCATTCCTCGATTCCCTTGCTCGGCTAGGATTTGATCGGTGGTTGACATTTCGATCTAAGAACAGCTCTCAAAATTGGGAAAGTTAAGAAGAGTAAGAAAAATCGATACAAGCTCAAATAAAGAGCTGCAAAATCTTCAAAACAATCAGTAGCCAGAACCTGGCTCTGATACCATATTGGATTTCATCAAACCAGAATCAAAAGATTGAATAACCAGAAAATCTGGTGAAGAATTGAAGAACAATGAAGAAAGAGAAGAAGCTTTCTGATTCAGCAATCAAGGGCACAAAACCCTTTATATTGTTTGTTACAATACCAGACAAGGCTCCACCAATCAGGTGGAGACACTTGTCCATAATTGAGAAAATATGAAAAGAAAAAGAAAAGCAAAGATACTGATAACAATGTTATTGAAACGATACCGTTCCAATAACTGCTGTCCTTATTGTGCAATAAAAGATGAAACCTTGTAATTAGAGTAAAGCCCCTAAACTTTAGATAAATATAAATTTGATAACTTCAATACCCTAACATTATCAAATGTCTATTGTGCATTACATAGTGTGACAGAACAGCCGTACATTAAAACAACCCTAACATTATCAAATGTCTATTGTGCATTACATAGTGTGACAGAACAGCCGTACATTAAAACAACCCTAACATTATCAAATGTCTATTGTGCGTTACATAGTGTGACAGAACAACCATACTTTAAAACAACGTACGAACCACGGAAAAGAAACGCAGACAATTACACCTTCACCTGCCGACAACCCCTCCGAGGAAGGCAATCGCAATACAATGAGCAGTCCCACCTTGAGGAAAATCGTCGTGACTCGAGAAAGTTTGAAACGAAAGGGGATGTGAACTTACCTTCAAAGGACTTTATCTCGTCGAAAGAGGATCAGTAATCGCAATACAATGTGATAGTAGTTGATAATCCGCTGTGTTTGAAAAGCAGTAAAACTAAAGTCCCCACATATATAAACCCGAAGGTGGAGGACTGTTCTTGTGCGATTTGGAGAGCCTCAAGTCGGTTCTGAAGCCGCGTGCGCCGAGGGTTTGCCTCCGATGTCTAAAACGGATCCGGGTAAGGTGGTCATTACATGTTTTGTCCAGGGTTATTTTTGGTATTTAGGAATATTAGGAACATCCAAGGGTTAGGAACATCCATGGGAGTCAGGGCCGTCTCCCTAGGCAATTCCCACTCTTCGTGGCCTATTTGTAAAAGAAAAATATGTATAATAGAATCGCATATTATTTTAACAACGTGGAAGAATTAGTTTTGTTACCTAAAAAATATATTTGATATTTCTAAAAAAAATAATATATTTGATTGTAATTCAATATATTTTTGTCATAGAAGCTTGTGAATTATACTATACGTTAACTGGACTCAGCTGCGTGTGTCATGTTGGGTATGTATCATAGAGTCGGATATGTCAATTTTATAATTTTCCGGATACAGGGACTCGGCCAAAAAATGTCCAAAATATGGATACAAGTACGGGGATACTGTATGTATAAAATGAATTATAAAAAAATTCAACTAAAAAGTCACATTGTAATGTAACATAGGTAAACTTCAAGGATTAAATTTGTTTAATGTATTTGACGGCTAGAGATGGGGACAAAGTCTTTGTCGGAACCAAGTGTCTCTTTAGTCAACGTGTCTGGCGAGATTTAGCCACACCCGCAACACATCCCACACCCACTCTAGTGTCATATTGTATCGACACGGGTACGGCAATTTAGAAGAGTCCGGATAATGTAGATTATACTATATGCATGTGAATTTACTTATATAACCCACTCTGTTATTGAAAATTGGGCCTTTCCAATTATTGGGACCCTAGGCAAGCCGTAAGTTGGCCTAATGGTAGAAACGGCCCTGCCAAGTGTTTAGAACACCTCAAGGTTAGGAACACTTCAAACTGTTTTTAAAAGAAAGATCAATTTCTATTAATGCAAAACAATGGGAGTGTTATCCCCGTTACATCCTTGTGGAGAAGTTGTTGGGCCCAAATCGGGTGACTACCTAGCCACACATATTTATTTGGTAAAGTAAGACCAAAATTTGCAAACTCTTGAGCTACAAAATTCGATGAACGATGGCTAAATGTAAAAGAAACATGCTCAAAACAACTGATGAGGCTTCGGATTTGACTGATAATTTCTACGTTTTCCGACCTGTCAATCCTTGTTCTTTTGGGGACTTTAATTGCTTCAATGACTCTTTTCGTGTCGGACTCCACCAAAACAGATCTTTTCTCGCATTCTAAAGCTAATAATAGACTATGCCGGATCGCGATAGGCTTCGCCTCAGATGCAGTGGAGACAATGAAAATGGGAGATGTTGTCGCAGCAAGAAACTGACCGCTTTGGTCTCGAAGGACAGCCCCACAAGCACCCCGATCATCCGATTTGAGCCAGGCTCCATCGATGTTCATCTTCGTCGTTCCAGCTTTGGGGGGGGGGGGGGGGGGGTGGCGGGCAACAAGCAGCAGTGACAGTGGCCGAAGAACTGGTATGCCGATGAAGGCTCCTACTCTCGAGCTGCATCTTGATGTGATTAGAAATCGTCTCGTATTCAGATTGAAAATCGCTTTGAAAGATCCGAGCATTAAGAAAACTTCATATTTTTCAGAGTGTAGTGCAAAAGATAACTCGTTTTTGAGAAGAAAGCGTTGGGAGTAACGCTGAGATCCAAAAAGGTATATTCCCTACCATGTTGTCACAAAACACTTGACTAACACGCTTCCACAACGAATGAGATACCGGACATTCCATGAATAAATGTGTGGCCTTTTCTGGGTGCTTGTTGCATAAAGGGCAAGAAACGAGACGTCTTTTTTGAACTTTGCAACTTTCAATCTTGTTGCTAGTGAGTCTTGAGCTGCCGTCCATACCGTATATATAACTTTTGCTTGAACTTTGGTTTCCAGACGCCTTTAACCAAGGAGACGCTGATTTAGAAGAGGAGGTTGAAGTATTAACCTGCTTCTTCTTCTTTGAATAAGTTCGTAACTCGAAGTCACACTATAGTCGCCATTCTCTGTGTAGTGCCATCGTATTGAGTTCGGAAGGGTTGAAGGAAGCTGAATTTTTTGTATTTCCTCTAGGTTCGGAACAAAGCCCAGAAGCTCAAGCTTTGATAAATCCCAGGTACGGTCGGCTGTGATGAACTCAGCCACCATAATCCGGTTTGCTGCCATAGGCTTAGAATTAGTGCGCAATCCCGGTTGCCTCTTGAGCCAAGGATCGCTGGAAATATGAATACGTTGACCGTCCCCCATCTTCCACCTCATACCACTTCTGATAACTCCTGCAGCACTTGTTATAGAACGCCATGCGTAGGAACTGTTTTTCTGTACATGAGCTGAGAGAACACTATCATTAGAAGAATATTTGTGTTTGAAAACACTACTAACCTACGAATTTGAAGGATTCTCCAACATTTATTAGCTAGTAGAGCCTTATTGAAATCCTCCAGGTCTTTAAAGCCTATGAATCCTTCCTCTTTAGGGTTCTTCAAAGAATCCCACGCAATCCAATTCCCTCCTTTCTGATTGGATTGCTTCCCCCAGAAAAATTGGCACGACATTCTTTCAAGCTTTTGACAAAGAGTCGTGGGCAGTTTGAAGTAGCTCATTGTGTAAGCTGGCATAGGCTGAAAAACTGCCTTGATAAGAATTTCCCTCCCTACAAATGAAAGATTTTGCTTCCATCCTTTAAGCTTGTTGGCTACCTTCTGAGTAAGATTACCAACCCCGAAATCCTTCTTTTGATGATAAAAGTTGGGATTCCCAAGTACTTTTGGTGACTTGCAGACTTCCTTCACTCCAAGAAGATGGCCGTCCCTGTCTGAAGGTGGGACGTTTGAAGAAAAAACTAATGATGATATGTCAAGATTTACCTTTTGTCCTGAAGCAGCTTCCTAACTCTGCAGAAGAGTACTGAAAAACTCAAATTTCTTTCGGGATGGCCATAAGAAAGACCATGCTATCATCCGCGAATAACAAATGCGAAATAATTTCCCCCCTTAAGGTCTGTAGATATAGGACGAGAGTCCATTCAATATGTGACTATTTCTGGCCGCAATTGGAGCATCCAAAACATCTATCATAAATGGGAGATGAGCCGAGCCAATTGAATAGATAACTTTTACAAAGCTGCAAGGAAAAATTGCATCCTACCTATACGAAGCAACACCCCGATCTAGCCTTTCTTGGACATTAAACGGACCAACTCGTCCATTATTCTAGGTTAACTTCTGACCCTTATAAACCAAATCAATCAAATCATATTCATACAACGCATCTCTAAAATCCTGCATTTGCTTCCAACAATAATCATTGCAACCTTTCTTTTCATCATCGACAATAATTTCACAAAAATAACCTAATACCGCCCAAGGTTCACTAGCCAAAGGATTAGGACGACAGGGAAGTTCCCAGGAATATTTACGCCGCCCAATAATAGGATCCCTATAAAACCTGGTTAAAAAGAACCTTTATCAAGATTTTCATGTGGTCTAACAAACCCATGGGTGTTGTAGCGATTATAGGAAAGGACTTGAAATTTAAGAGCCCTATCCCAAAACATTAAGATACCACATGTCAAACCAATACGGGGAACATGAAGCCTATTCCCAAAACCCAATTTGAATTTGATCCTCTCATCCTTAGTAGAAAGTAACCTAGATTCAGAAATAAAAAATGCCCTGTTTCTTCTCCTTCACATGGGAGTGTAGAACATGAAATGTAGAGGAACTCTTTAAACCTCTAACCTTCCAACCAAAGATTTTCATAGTGATTTCCTGGGTTGATTCTCACCAACCTCTGCCAAGTTGTTGGAAAGAGAACAACCTCGTTTTCCAGATTTTGGTTTTTTTTGTAGCAGTTTCAACATCAAAATCCTCACGGTTAGAAATTTCATCAGATTGCCTTTTATCTCCCAAGAAAGTAATATTCATAGCAATATCACATGAAGGAATAGGAATAGTAATAGAGGAAATATCTTGAATAGACTCACCAAGATTTCCACCACGGATGAAACGCTCTTCGAAATGAGGGATTTCTTCTTCATTATTTTCCTCATCTTGTCCCACATATGTGCCGACATCTCTGCCAGTAGTTCTTTTTGTGATTCCTTAGACCTATGTCGCCTCAAAAACTGCCCTTCATTTGAGTCTGGATCATGCTCTTTATCACTGTCTTCTAGGCTACCACCTGATTAGTCGTTTTTACGTTCAATCAGAGAGATCAGTTGAGTTTCTCTCGGGATTCTTTTGGAGACAAAGTTGAGGGTCCAAAATCCGAGGAGATATCCGTTTTATAGCCCAAAACAATATTCAACATTGTAGAAGCAGTCATCGAGTCCCCATAGCGTAGAGGGACTTTATCAATAGGAACTCCAAGATCCTTAGCTATGTCACATTTTTTGGATCATGTCCCATCTGTCCACAACTAAGACATATATGATGGTTAGTTTTTTATTGATTTAACGGTAAGTTGGAGGTGTTAGTGCAAAGTGTAATTCACTACTCACTTAAGGGGCATAATGGTCCTCGCAGTCTGTAATTCTGTTAGTGAGTTTTCTCTTCTAATCTTCTGTATATATTACTCTTCTGCTACTTGTAAGGTTGAGTTCTTCAACAATCAATGGAATTCACAGATTTTGATATGGTATCAGAGCCGGCGACCATGCCGTGTTCTTCTTTTCCGGCGTCTTCGCCGATCATCTTCTTCAGATTTTAGATCTACAGTGTGAATTTTACATCTGTATCTCTCGTCGTTGTCTGGCGATTTTCCTTTTTCTGCATTTTCATCCATTTCAAGCACAGACCTATGGTTTCTTCAAAGCTCCAAATTCGCCGGATTCGTCATGAATACTACCTCGTCTTCTTGTCCTCCGGTCACTTCTCTGGTCCTGGACTCATGTTCACCATCTTTCCTGACGAATTCAGATAATCCAGGTACTGTTCTTGTTTCACAGCCATTGTCCGACGATAATTACAACACATGGAGTCGCTCAATTCTCGCTGCTCTTCGTGCTAAAAACAAAATTGGATTCATCAATGGTACTATTCTAGAACCTGAGCTTGCTGATCCTTTACATGAATATTGGTTGCGTTGTGATAATAGTGTGATGTCCTGGATCCTCAATTCCGTATCTCATGATATTGCTTATGGCATTGGTTATGAGCTTTCTTCTCGAGCTATTTGGATAGATCTTCAGAATCGTTTTTCACAATCCAATTGACCATGGATTTTTCAGCTGTCAGAGCAGATCTCTACTCTCCAACAAAATGATTTGAGTGTTACTGCCTTCTATACCAAATTGAGATCACTTTTGAATGAACTATCCAATTTCAGAAGCCTACCTGACTGCACTTGTGGTGCTCTGAGAACCTCTACTTGCAATGTTCTGAAATACATTAAAGATTCACATGATTCTACATGCATTGTGCAATTCTTGATGGGATTGAATGATCGTTACACACATGTACGAGATCAAATCCTCCTCACGGATCCTCTTCCACCACTTAACAAAGTTGTTAGCAAAGTGATTCAACAAGAGAGACAATCTGAGCTCAACAATGCCAGCATTCATGTACTAGACACCCCATCTTCAGCACTGAATGTCCACGCAGATCCTGTTCACACAGATCTTGGTGATTATTCTATGGCTAATTTATCTTCTGCACAAAGAAGACCTAAACCAGTTTGTTCATATTGTGGGTGGCCAGGACACATCAAGGACAAGGGCTATAAACTCCATGGATATCCACCAGCTTTCAAACCTAAGAAACCTAATCCTCAAGGATCTTATACCCCTTCACATGGCCAGTATAATGGCTCTGGTTCTGCATTTCACATGGCTCATAATGTATATGCTGATTAGGGGAACACGGATTCTCTTCAGTCAAACAGTTTTCCTTTCACCCCAGCACATTGTCTTCAGCTCATGAATTTGCTCAACGACAGAGTCTATGGATCTTCTTCTGACAGTCCTACTTCTCACAACAATAATGGAAGCAGTAATGACAATGCAGTGTGTGATACTCCTCTCAGTCATCTCTCCTTTTCAGGTAGTTTTTCTGCTAGTGTTGTGAGTTCTATATCTTTTGCATCTGTAGTGTCTCATAATCGTTCTTGGATTTTAGACTCAGGAGCCACATATCACATGTGTAACTCCATTTCTTGTTTCATCAACCCTATTCCTGTACATTTTTTTTTTGTTCATCTTCCAAATGGAGACACCATTGTTGTCTCCCACATTGGATCTGTTCAAGTTAATGCCAGTTTAACTCTTAAAAATGTTCTTTGCATTCATACCTTTCAGTTCAATTTGATTTCCATTTCAAGGCTTATTAAAGATACTCATTGCTCGTTTATTTGCACTCCTCTTTCTTGTTATATTCAGGACCCCTCTAGTGGTCACCTTATAGCTCAAGGACCCAAAACAGGGGGGCTGTATATCTTGTCATCATCACCTATCTCAGGTTCTACAGATGAAGTTAGTACTCTTCTTACTGCTTCAGTTGCCACCATCATCAATCAAGACAACAAAACTCTGTGGTATTACAGATTATGTCATTTGTCTGATGTAATTTTACATTCTATGTTCCCCTCTCTCAAAGATTGTACTCATAACATTGATTGCTGTGAGGTGTGTCCTTTTAACAAAACAAAGAAAACTATCTTTTCCTGTATCTACTTCTTCTACTCTAACCATCTTTGAAATGATACACATAGATACATGGGGACCCTACAATGTTCCTTCTCATGGAGGATACAAATTTTTTCTCACCATTGTGGATGACTTTTCCAGAGCAACCTGGATATACCTTATGAAATCTAAATCTGATGCTATCTTGCTCATTCCTGCTTTTCATAAGCTTGTTCTTACTCAATTTAATGCACACATCAAAGTCATTACATCTGATAAGCACTTGAGTTTGCATTAATTCCTTTTTTCTCCTCCAATGGAATATTTCATCAATTGTCTTGTGTTGAAACTCCACAACAAAGTTCCACAGTGGAAAGAAAACATCAACATCTTCTTAATCTTGCTAGAGCACTAACATTTCAATCCAATACTTCTATTTCTTTGTGAGGTGGTGGGGGGGGGGGGGGGGGGGGAGTGTGTTCTCACAACAGCATACCTCCTAAACAGAACACCTTCTAATGTTTTAGGAGGCAAAAATCCTTTTGAAATGCTTTTCAAAACCACTCCCACATATGATCATATAGAAAGTCTTCTTTTTTTTTTTTTTTTTTTTTTTTTTTTTTTTGCATCTACTCTCTCTCATGGTAGAACAAAGTTTGCACCCAGAGCTACTAAGTGCATTTTTGTTGGCTATCCTTTTGGCATCAAAGGATACAAGTTATATGATATCAAGAATCACACATTTATTGTTACAAGGAATGTGCTCTTTCATGAGCAAATATTTCCTTTTCTCAGTTCTGTCAAAGGTTCAGATCCAATCTCTAAAGTTGCATCTTTCCCACATGAGATTGAATAATTGGATTTTTTTTCAAATACTTTTGCTCCTACACAACCACCACATGTACATCCACCACCTGTACATTCTTCTCCCTCTTCTGATCACTCTTCTTCACAAGAAACTGTCTCACCTCTTGTGAGAAGATCATCCATAACTCACAAAACTCCTTCCCATCTAAAAGTTTACTTGTTACCTAGTCACTTGTCAAGGAATGCTAACAATGTATGTGCTACTTCACATGATATCTCAAAATATTTGTCTTATGATTCTTGAGTCCTGAGTATGCTGCATTTGTCACTACTGCTGCTACTACCCCTGAACCTACTAGTTATGAAGAAGCTATTCAGTACCCAGAATGGAGAGCAACCATGGATGCTGAATTAACAGCATTAGATAGAAATCACACTTGGGATTACACTGTCTTGCCTCAAAACCAGAGAACTGTGGGGGTGCAAGTGGGTATACAAGTTTGAGTACCATTCAAATGGGACAGTAGAGAGATGCAAGGCAAGGTTAGTTGCAAAGGGTTTCACTCAAACTGAAAGATCGGATTACACAGACACATTCTCTCCTGTAGCAAAAATGACAACTGTGAAGTGCCTACTCTCCTTAACAGCTGTGAAAGGGTGGCATTTGTCTCAAATGGATGTAAACAATACTTTTTTCTATGGTGATTTAGAATAAGATGTGTATATGGACATTCCTTAATGTGCACACATTCCTCCAAAGTTTCAAAAGAGCAACAAGCCATTAGTATGCAAACTTGTCATGTCCTGATATGGACTCAAACAAGCATCCAGACATTGGTTCACAAAGTTTTCCACCACCATTCTGAGTTTGGGTTTCACACAGTCCAAGGCATATTATACCCTCTTTATCAAGATACATGATGGACATTTTCCTGTAATGTTAGTTTATGTAGATGATATCATCTTGGCTGGAGATGATGTGAATCTTCTCAACACCATCAATGGCCAATTGGGAGAGTTCTTTGGTTTGAAAGATCTGGGCAATGATGGTGTCTTTCTGGGTCTTGAAATTCTTAGAAACTGAAGAAGGAATTACCTTGTGTCAAACAAAATGTGTACTTGACATTTGACAAGACACATGTTTTATGGGTGCAAGGCAGCTTCTACACAAATGGACATTATTGCAAGTTAAGTGCTGAAGGTGGTGAGTTGTTGTCACAAGAAGAAATTGGTTCATATAGTAGACTAATAGTAAGACTACTGTACTTGTGCAACACTAGGCCTGATATGTGTTATTCTGTGCAAAAGCTATCTCAGTATCTATCACAGCCCAGAGTGCCTCATCTACATGCAGCTCACCAGATTCTCAGAAATCTCAAGACTACCCCAAGACAAGGTTTTTGCCAAAAATTCTGAGATAAAAGTCAAAGCCTTTGCAGATTTAGATTGGGCTTCCTGCTCTGATTCAAGAAGATCCACTTTTGGTTTTTTGATATATTTAGGCAACTCTCTCATATCTTGGAAATCAAATAAGCAAGATGTAGTGGCTAGGAGTTCTGAAGAAGCAGAATACAGAAGCCTTGCTTCTGTCACCTGTGAACTAAAATGGTTAGAGTACCTGCATGCAGATTTTGAGACAACTCTTGAGTCTGCTCCTGTTGTCTACTGTGATAGCAAATCTGCTATACACATAGCCACAAACCCAGTTTTCCATGAAAGGACAAAGCACATAGAGTTAGATTGTCATCTAACTAGAGACAGGATACAAGAGGGAAAGTTGAAGTTGTTACATGTACGATCCAAGCACCAACTTGAAGACATCTTGACAAAGCCTCTCAACCATGGACCATTTCATTTTCTACTTACAAAACTGGGGGTCAACAATGCATATGCTCCAAATTAAGGGGGCCTATTGGATTAACTCACTACTCACTTCAGGGGGATAATGGTCCTCACAGTCTGTAATTTTGTTAGTTAGTTTTCACTTCCAATCTTCTGTATATATTCCTCTTCTGCTACTTGTAGGTTTAATTCTTCAACAATCAATGGAATTCACAGATTCTAATATTTTTCGTGGAGGATGAAAACCCAATCTTCCCTGTCCTAGGATATCTTAGCACAAGTTTTCGGAAAAAGTGGCACATCAGTCTTGATCGTGATATTGAGACGTATACAACGACCAACCAGAGGACCAGAAGATGGAATAGCTATTTCCTTGACAATATACGAAGAACCTCTGATGTCTTCCCCTACTGCTCTAGTTTGGAAATCAGGAGAAAGATTCCACACTTGAAACCAAAGTAGGGCCTGATTGTAGCGAACTTCGAGAATCTTACGCCAAGGACACCACTTTTCCATCACTATAATATCTCTTTTGTAGAACCAAGGTTGGGAAGTCATAATAGTTTCATATTGGTCTTCATCTTCTAAGACAAATTGATACAGATGATCCCCTAGTGTTTTCACTTTGAAACCAGTATCTTTCTAGGCTCGAGACATAACATTCTTGAGATGGCTTAGGTTAATGTTTCTGGTAGAGATTATTTTGTCGAAAACACTCTTCTGTCAGATTACTTTTCCCTCGGCAAGGGAGGATTGTCTAACACAACATCCTCACTTCTCCTTATATGTGAGTTGAAGGTGAGACAACATCTCATCGATATCTATCAGAGATTTTCTGACAAAGGTTGTTTGTTCTTATGTCGTTTAAAAGACAAAGGTTGGTTGAAACATAATGATTCAGATAGAAGTGGTGATTAGAGGAGCGAAAAACCCAGATAGCTTTACAGAATAAATAGAAAAGAAGAAAATATAGAAGCAACAAAGGCCTAAAACCGCAAATTATTCAGACAAAAGGGAAGCTATCTCCTTTCGAATGAAGGAGATAACTAACGATTTTTTTTTTACCGCCCTTTTGTATGAAAAATTTATGGTTTTAGGATTTTGTTGCTATTACCTTTTCTTATTTTCTATTTTTTCTGTAAAGCTATATGTAGGGATGGTAATTGAGTCCGATCCGATATGATCCGACCCTAATGGAGCATATCCGATCCGAGCCATGTACAAATGGATCGGATATGGATCATACGTATTTTGATATGTGAAACCCGATCTGATCCGATTAGGTAATCAGACCTATAAATTCAATATTATACATACATAAATATAAGAGAAATGTTAAACGTCACCGCTTATTCATCACCCTTGAATTTCACCGCCTATGTGGGGTTCTCTGGTTGGTGGAAGGATTTTATAAAGATACCAAATTAAATGATAATAAAATTAATCATCAATTTTATCTTGACACATAGGGAAGTGAAATACAAGGGTGACAAATAAAGGGTGAAGCATAGCGGTCCTCTTCACATAATTACATAAATAAATTTTACCATGTTTACTTTAGATAACATTGTATATCTATATTTTATTGTGATTAAATTGACAAAATTATAGATGCGAAGTGTATATTAATCCAATTTTTAGTTTAATTCATTATAACTTAGGTCAGATGAACTAAAAATACTGTTTCTCATGATCCGATGGATAACTCGATTCAAATCCAGTAAAATTTGGTCCGAATTCGAAACCTTGTGGATCGGATTTGGATCTAGGATGATCCGATCCAAACTGATTTGTTTCCATCCCTTATCCGGGCTTTTAACTCATCCATTCGCCATTTTTTTGTTAGTTATCTCATTCATTCGGAAGGAGATAACTGTCCTTTTGTCTGAATAAATTGAGTTTTTAGGCCTTTGTTGCTTTTACCTTTTCTTCTTTTCTATTTATTCTGAAGCTGGTTTTTTCCCTCATCAATTTGCCACTTCTATTTGAATATTACTCTCTCAAGAAATTGCCTTTCAGTTAATCACTTATTGTTTGCTGACGACTCCATTCTATTTTGCAAGGCTACGGTGACTGCTTGTAGTGCAATTAATAAAGCTTTTAAGCTCTATGAGATGGCATCGGGACAAACTGTTAATAGAGAAAAATCGCATTTCTTGTTCAGTCCTAACACAAGCAAACTTTTGAAAAGTTTCCTGCAAAGATTTCTTAAATCAGCAGGGAATTAAAAGATTGTATTTATTTGGGTTTACTCGCTATTATTGGTAGATCCAAGGCGTAAAAAATCAACTTTGTTATTGACAGGGTTAAATCTAAGCTAAATGGTTGGAGTAATTCTTTTCTTAGTAGTGTTGGCAGAGAAATTTTGATAGAGTCAGTTTTGTCTTCTCTCCCCACCTATGTCATGACTTGTTTTTATTTCCTGAGAAGGTTTGTGATGAGCTATCTTCGGTGATATCAAATTTTTATTGGGGAGGTAAAGATGATGGCCACAAAGGAATTCATTGGCGAAGCTGAAACTTCCTTTGTAAGGAAAAATTAGATGGTGGTCTTGGATTCAAGGATTTCCGCTTATTCAATTTGTTTCTTCTGGGTAAGCAAGCTTGGAGACTGATGAATGGAAGACCTTCATTGTTCAAAAATCTTTTCAAAAGCAATTTTTTCCATGATTGCAGCTTCTGGAATGCTAAAATTCCCCAAGGATGCTCTTGGGCATGTCGGAGTATTATTGAGGGCAAAAAAGTCATCCAACAAGGGTTTAGATGGTCTGCGGGTAATGGAAAATCTGTAATAATCTGGGAGGATCCTTGGATTCTCAGAGATGAAGATTTTTATGTTTGATATGCAAGAATTAATGATGGTGGTGCCAGCTTTGTTGCGGATCTTATTGACAATTCAGCTGGACAATGGAAGGTTGAATTGGCAAGGCATATTTTCGATGAAAGTGAGGCCAAACAGATCCTTGCTATTCCTTTGGGTTCAGCTCAATGTGATGACAAAAAGGTCTATCAGCTCAGTGTATAAAATGCTACTTAAGAAGAGTTTAGCCTTAAAAACTTCGCCGTTACCTCATAAGGTTGATGAAGGGAGTTCTAGTAAAGGTCAAGTTTGGAAGGTAACTTGGGATTAGAAGTCCAGCCAAAAGTGAAAATGTTTGTATGGAAGATGCTTACTGATAGTGTGTCTGTTGCAGCAGCACTAAAAAAGAGGGTGCAAATATATTGATGATAAGTGCATATTTTGTGGGGAAGATGTTGAAACAGAGATGCATATGGTATTTAATTGTCATTTTGCAAAACAGGTGTGGATGATATCTTTCTATGAGATGTGTTTTCTTCGTTAATTCATCCTCATCGTTCCTGGACTGGTGGTATGATATCATTGATTTGCTTGAGAAAT
The DNA here is from genome assembly GCA_023055425.1 of Linanthus parryae. Classification (NCBI taxonomy): domain Eukaryota; kingdom Viridiplantae; phylum Streptophyta; class Magnoliopsida; order Ericales; family Polemoniaceae; genus Linanthus; species Linanthus parryae. The sequence goes on along the minus strand of JALGPY010000006.1, from coordinate 23,132,010 downwards.
TGGATGATAGAAATGTTGCCCTAGTATTATTGCTCAGATTTGCTGGGTGTTCAATCAAATTAAATGGAGCCAGATGCGATTGGGTGTTTAATCAAATTAAATGGAGCCCTCATCAAGTATCAGCTAACGCTATTAAAAAAAAATTACAAATTTTATGACAGGAAGTTGCTCACTGTGAAGCCATCTCACCCTTCCCCTACAACTGTCAGTGATCTCTCACATATGGATTGGGATGTTGAGCTGTTTTGTGATGCAGAAATGCCATTGGCATTGCAATAATGAAGGATTCTCCGGTATTTGAAGATTATGCAGCTCCAGTGCATTATATCACCAATCCATTCATTTTGGAGTGCCTAGCTATCAGAAAAGCACTGATAATTGCTGAAGACAGGGGCTTTAAGAAGATCAAAGTGTGTTCAGACTCAAAGATTGCTGTGGACTTTCTAAATGGCATTTCTGCAAGTTGCTTATGTGATGCTTTTCCAGTTCTTCATGACTGTAAGCTCATGGCTACAAAGTTTGATTGTTGTTGTTGTTGTTGTGTGTTTTTTTTTTTTTTTTTTTTTTTTTTTTTTTTTTTTTTTTTTTTTTTTTTTTTTTTTTTTAAGAGGGAGCTTAATAGGTCTGCTCCTTTCTGTGCTAGAAGAGCAGTTTCCTATTGTAACTGAATTGTTGTTCTTCTTTGGAGGCTGAGATAGCCCTTAATGGATTTTTTAAAGTTTTGAAGAAAAAAAAACTAACAAAATCAAAATTTAAATAAAGAGTTTTATCTTCTTGGAAAGAGATAACTACCTGCAGCTAGGGTGGTATCTCAAGTAGTAGAGCGTTGGAGGCACCTGCATGAGGTCCCGGGTTCAAACCCGGATGACGACAAAAAAACAATTTCTAAAAAAAAAAATATATAACTACCTAACACATTGAAAAGGACGGTTATCACCTTGGGAAGGAAATAACCGCAAGAATACCAAATCCTAAAGAATAGGTGAAAAGGGATTTTAAGAGAAAGTGGGAAAGTTATTTCATCAAATAAAGATCATGATTTGTGGAATGGAACAATTTATGTATTCATATATTTCAATAGATTCATAAGAAATGTTTGAAATGTTTCCAAAAAAAAAAAGAAATGTTTGAATTACTCGGTAGTTGCAGAGATCCAATATCAATCTGTCAGAGATATACAATGCATGGTCTTTTTCTTTTAATGAAATTATATACATGCTTGCAATGCATGGTTGCATAGTTAATGTATATATTACTTCTTTTTTATATGTCGAACCTTCTTGTTTTGAAGTCATACGCTCAATGAGGTATCGGGTTCAAACCCGGTTGACGACAAAAAAAAAGTGGTAGAGTGTTGTAAGCTCCTGCTTGAGGTCTGGATTCAAACCCAGTTGACGACAAAAAACAACTTCTCAAAATAATTCCACTAAAAAAAAATCTTTACTCCATTAAAATTGAACGGTACTAAGATTTTTTATTGCGTTGCTTCAATAAAATTGTTTATTATAAAAGTGCCTCTGATAAATTCAGTTATTCACTCGCGGTTTCTTTCATTCTTGAAAAATGGTTTGTTGGTCAATGGAAGCAACGCAACCTTTCACCTAGAGGTGAAAAAGAAGGTCTGTAAATCGCCAGTTCCACCTTTCCTTCGATGAAGGATGGAGACGCAGTGCCCTTCACATTCGACTTCCGCAAGACTCCATGGCAACCGATGGAAACTAATGATGGCATCTTCTTCCGGTTGACGAGTCGGGTGAACCGGAAGGAAATCCGGTTATTTCCCTAGGTTTTAGGAATGGTTCACCACTGATGGCGTCGCTCTGGTAGCATCAAATAACAGGTATGATAATTTCTCATTGGAATTGCTTGATCAAATCCAGTTTGTCTGATTGCTTTTATTGCTTGGGTGATGGTGTGTACTATTTTCGAGAGCATTGTAATTGTCTTCATAACAAATTCATGGAACCAATGCAAAGACCAGTCTTTTACCGATTCTCTATCTGTATATATCAGTCATTGATCGGTAATGATGAAATTGTCATACGAATCAGCGGTATTATTATCATCGTTATTAATAATATTTCTTATTGCATTAGGAAGGTTCTGGGTGCTTTGGGCCCAAATTTCGGGTCTTTCCTTATTACATAGGTTCACTACAAGGAATTGGTGTTTTGGGGACAAACATTTTTTTAGCTAAATATCATATTTTCCTCCCTAAAATATTTTGAGACAAAAAATCTTCGTTGTGCAGTTTGTGGCTAAAAGTTCATTTGGGAAATTTTTTTGAAACAAAATTTTGATATTGTCTCAAAAGGCGTCACTTTTGATAACTAATCGTATATTTTGTTGCAAAATTTAAAACAACTTTACTCCCTAAAAAGTACCTTTTGCGACGAAATTTCTGTCCCTAAAATTTTTGCATAATTACTTACCTCCCGAAAAAGAATTCCACCCTAAAAAGTACATTTTGGGAAAAAAAAGTTTGTCCCTGACAGAGCTTCTTACAATATACTTTCCTCCCTAAAATCTCCCTAAAAGTTACCTTTTGCGACAAAAAAATTGTCCCTAAAAGAGTTTTTACAATTTACTTTCCTCCTTAAAACATATTTTCTCCCTAAAACATACATTTCCCGACAGAAATTATGTGCTTAAAAAGGAGTTTTAACTACATTTTCTGCCTACAAACATACATTTTAAAACAAAATTGTCCCAAAGCCGACTACAACACCACAAATATAAGAAATTAATTTGCATTACAATTAAATCCAAAATTTACATTAAGCTACATACGTAAAATTTCCATAAAAGTCTCAATCTATAAATTCAAATGATGGTTCACGAGGGGCATTACATTCAATCATATAACTAAAAGATAATTGCTACTCCCCTGCATAAGTTTGGCCCAAAGACAAGCATGTCCAGCATTTCCAATGCCTTGACATGTTCACGCATGCTGGACATTATGTAGTCTACAAGTGTGGACTCTTCTGCTCCAAAAAACTCGGTTATTATCTTCGACATCCATGGTTTTAATCTGTCGTGCAACTCATTCTGCAGACAAGTTCAAGGGGAACATAATATGAGTTAGCAACAAAAAAAAAAAAAAAAACAGACTATAGAGGAAACAAGCATAAAGTCCTATAAATAAAGATATAATGCCGATAAAATAGCGTCATTTTCTTCCTAAAGTTGATTAATTTGAAACAGTGGTGGTGAATTCAGACTATTACACCAATAAAGAACAGTGGTCATCAGAAACAACAACAGAGAATCGTGATTAAATCTAGCTAAATTCCTAATCAGACGAGAATCTGAAATCAAACACACAAAAAAGAACAGAAATTAGCTTGCTAGCTCTACTATTATGACATAGCCACAAACTTAGTTTGATTGCTAAGCTATTGCAGAATAACATTCCTAGTCAGAGAGCACAACTACTTTAGCTTCTTCAACCTACAACATGGCGAGGACTAACCTACATTTATGGTATAACCTACCCCTGGGTTTTACCATAATAATGACTACTATTAACTACAAGAACACAAAACTGGACATGACTTTGAGCAAATGAAGAGTGCAATACGGCGAGGACTAACCACAGAATATGAGCAGTTCTGGAGATACTATGTGAAGAATCTGGAGAACTGGATATCCCACCAAGATTAACCTGAACTTGCAAAAATAATGGAAGTTAGTTGCAACCCAATTCCCTTAAAATTCTATGTAAGAATTCAGTAAAGATATCCCACTATTATTTTACTACATTATTTTTTTCTACAACTCTAGGTTGTGCGCACCAAAATCACATCTCTGCAGTTTATCTATCTACAGTTACGAGTCTTAACCAGTGCCTCTCTACAGTTTGCTGGGTTCATCTGATAACTTTTGTAACCAAACAATGCAAAAGGTAAAAGTCGGAAGAATATAATACTCTTTAAAAGGAAGAGAGCGAACTCTATCAATAACTTTTAAATATCAGCTTACGATTTCTTGTCCCCAAATCGTGGGTTTGATTCTAGTGCTTCACAAAATGGACCATAAAATGAATTTACATATCTGTTTACAGTAAGTATAAGTCAGTCTCATCCATTAAGTACAGAAAAATGATACAAGATTGAATGAGAGAAGTCAAAATGCAAATGAGCTCACTACAAGAAAAAAGGGCTTTTGCGAGGGCGGTATTTGTAAATAATGTGCACCTGCGCAAAAGACCTTTTTGCGGGGGTAATTTACCCTCGAAGAGCGTCGCAAAAGCTAATTTCACTAATGCATTTTTTGTGATGAGTTGTCACAATTTGTTTTCTTGCTAAGGCATTTGAGTGTCGCAGAATTATAAGATCGCCTCTCAAAATCTATATTTACAAGGGCTTATTTTTGTTGCAATTAGTAATACACCCTCACAAATGACCTTTTTAAGAGAGCTCTTGCACGATGCAAACTAAATTTATTCCTTGCAAAAAAAGAATTTTGCATGTTTTTTTCTTCAGTGAAAAAATACCAACTGAAGAAAAGTTCACAATGCCTACTCCGGACGATGCCTGACTCCGGATGATGGGTTAAACTGTTTCTCTTCTCGCCCAGAATCTATGAAGAAGAAAAAAATAATCAAAGTTTTTTTTTTTTTTTTTTTTTTTTTTTTTTTTTTTTTTTGAGAAAAAAAATAATGAAAAAAAGAAATAATCAAAGTTAGTAAGCATGATAGATAAACGTTTGTAAAATTTGAAATTTAAAATTAATGATCACTAGTTCAACTTGTTCAAGTAATGTGAAACTACGAACTGAAGCAGTAGAGGAAATATACATAAAATGCTGTTAAAATATTATGTACTTTCTTAAGTCAAAGCAATAGGAAGTAGTTGTCACTTTTAATATCAGTTCATCTAAAATACAGACCACTAAACCAAACAAAACTAATGGGTTAATTGGCACCAGAAAAAACACAAGGAAATTAACAACATCAAAACTCTGTTGATTAATGTACTGAAACCCTGGGCAAAATTTCATAACATAGGCTGTATTTTTGCCCACGAATCGTAAATGAAAAATTTATTTACAGTGTTTGATCGGAGAGGATGCTACCTTGACGGAGATCTGGTGGATGGCTGGAGGGTTCTTGCCTGCCGCCGGCCAATAGAGGGAGAGTGGGAGAAATTACAGAGTTGTATAACATCGTGAAGAGCTGTAATACAAGCTATACACAGTGTTTGATCCAGGGTAAAGTTCGATCTAATGGTCACTCTTTTTTTAGAGAATCTGATGGTTCTTATAATAATACATTAAAAAAATGATCAGAAAATATAGTGTAACAATTAAAATAAAAAATGTACTCGTAGCTAGGGTGGTAGCTCAAGTGGTAGAGCATTGGAAGCCCCTGCATGAGGTCCCGGGTTCAAACCTGGTTGACGACATAAACAATCTCTCAAAAAAAAATGTACTCCAAAAAAAATTTAAATAAAAAAGGCAATAGCTCTATTGGCTCTAAAATCATCTCAAAACATATTACTTTTTAGGACTACATGGAGAAATTTTGCAACGGTAGATTTCATTCGTCACAATAAAAATGGTTGTTTTATCATGGTTTGCGACGGTGGGTATGTGTTCGTCACAAACATCATATTTTGTGAGGGTATTTCATTACTTCGCAGTTATCTGTCACAAAAAGCTACTCCCTCCGTTCCATTTTAATTGTCCTATTTGACTCTTCAAGCCACCTTGACTAGCTAAATTGACTAGGAAACTAATACAAGAATTCTTACTTTTTTCACAATATTGTGGAGTTTTCTTAAGTCTACAACAATATGAAGAGTTTCACAAATTTTTCCACCAGTTTGCTACTCGATTTTATTAGTCAAAGTAGTCATAAAATTCTAATAGGACAACTAAAATGGGACGGGGGGAGTATATTTCTTTTAGTGGCTTAAAGCTATTCAAACAAAGGACTAGTCAAGTTCTTGTGTATGAAGCACGATTATTGGAAAGCAGAAGAATGTTATATGTAACTAAATTAGCAGACTACTAATATAACACATAGTTTAAAGACTAGTTAGTCTTCAGATGTCTTAAAAAAATTGAGAGCTAGTTTTTCTCTGAAGTGTGAGGATCACAGATCTATGACAGTAATGTTCTCTTTTTTATCCCTTAGTTCGTTGTGCGCTCATAGTCGAACATATATCACTTTTCTTACTTGATTATGTAGCAGGTGTAATAACCAACCTTCATGATTGAATAAAGGGTACAAAAAATTAGCAGGTGATAGGCTGGTTTCTTGGAATGCTGCTCTTCTTGTAGAGGATCCTATTGCGTCGAGGGCGTCGCATAAGTGAATGACATCAAAAGCACAAATCAAATCATCAGTGAAGGCGGAACAATAGTTACTTGGGAATTTAGTAGTACTATATTGGGTCTCAAGGAAGAAGTTACTTTAAAAGAAGAACGAAGAAACTGAACAAAACCAAGATGAATCCTTGAAAACACAGTAAATCAATCTCAATAAGATAACAATATGGTAGCATGTTGTAGCATTTACAAGAATGACACAATGTGAGAGTATCTTTCTAACATCATAGAGTTACCTCTGTATTATCTCCAACTCACGAGAGAAATCCAAAATAAAAGCCAAATTGAATGAATTTCCAAATGCAGCCTTAAAACACAAATATACAGGAATCAGACTTACATACATGCGCAAAATGAAATAGTTTTAGACAAAAGTTCGATCCAGTCTAAAATCCTTTCTGCATAAGTTAAATTGATTCTTTACAATATGCTCTGATGAAGAAGCAAACTAAGAAAAATATCTTCAATATAGTATATCTATTCAATTAGCAATTCACCGTATAAACGAATCGAAACAAAGCATCTGGAGTTGATATTACTGAAAGTATGAAAATCGATTTACCTCTTAAACTTAAGAAACCTCAAAAGCAAGAATCGATCTAAACCAAGGCTTTCAAGAAAGATCTAGAACACCACCACTTGCAACAGTCACTCCTTGCAGTAATTTCCCCAATTCCACATCATTCCTCACAACCAACAGCAAATGCCTACGGTTTATCCTGTTCTTCTTGTTGTCTCTCGCTGCATTTCTGGCCAATTCCAGAACCTATATTCACCAGTTTCAACATCAATAATCAATTTCCAAATCTAGAAACGAGAGAAATAGATAACCGAAGAGAGATTATACCTCTGCATCGAGGTATTCGAGGATGGAGGCGAAGTAGATTGGAGCGCCGGAGCCGGTAACGAGCAATACGGCCGACGGTGTCAGGGTTACAGGTCACGGACTATAATGAAATGCCTGCTAAATTGTGGTCGTATGTTTGGGACTAAACTGCAATGTGCTCTAAACTGTGGTCGTATAATGTAGGCTAGCAGTAGCCGTTAGATAGTGCTGGAGAGTTGATATCAGCCGTTGTTTTCTGTTTGTCCGTTAGATTCAAACACTTAAGTTGAACGACACCGTTCCACCCAAGTGGACAGTTGTACCAACACAGTCAGTAACCTCCTCTCGTCTGATTGGTAATTTCCGATCTCGGTTGCTTGCGTGTGGGAACCGTTAGTGAGTTTGCTTATTTGCATCTACCTACCCTTGCTATATGAAGATGGGTTTGTAATGAAACGTTTCACGTTTATGAAAAATTTCAGTTCTTCTTCTTCTTCTCTCTAAACCCTTCTCTGGTTCTTCTCACTCATCGGAGAAATTCTCCGATTCTTCTCTGTTTCCGGCCTTAGTTCGACCGGAGAAGACGATCGTGAGGTCAGAGACCTCACATGTTGGTATCAGAGCCTGGTTATCACCTAATTTAGCTCGGAAATGGCCAACACCTGGAGTCAGAAGCACATCGCCATGGATACAGATTCAAAGGTGATGTTGCTTGAGGGGCGACTCCACGACTATGAGGAACTGTTGGACGATGTTCGAGTTCATGTTATTAAGATGGATGAAGGTATGATTAGCCAATTTCACAGTATTAGATCTGAAATGAAATGTGACCTAGATGAAGGACTGAATTCTATGGAATGCAAATTTGATGATCTGTTTAACAAAATCATGAATTCCTATAACTTGTTAGCTAATCAAAGAGATAAGGAGATGCTAGAAAGCTACTCGGAAGTGTTGAACGGAGAGAGAAGAACTCCAATGTCAACTGAAAAAAATAGGAAGGAAGCAGTAATTACACAAGAGAGATCAATGCAGATTTTGATAACATGTTCATGAATTTTTTTGTTAATGGAAGCATTCCATTACCTAAAATAGAATTTCCTAAGTTTGGGGGAACTTATCCGCTAGGATGGCTGCAGAAGGTGGATAGGTATTTTCAAATTTACATGATGAATGATTTCCAAAAACTAGTCATGGCTTCATTACACTTGGATGGAGATGCCAACAATTGGTTCAGATCAGAGTTTGAGGACTTGACTACCATTACCTGGGCTCAATTCAGCACAAGGCCGTGTGGAGAGTTTGCTGAACCTGGAAATGAGAATGTACTGGGAGTGTTCAATAAACTTATGCAACACACCACAGTGGCTGAGTATAGGTCTAGGTTTGAGGCTCTTAGGCCTAGAATCAAGGCATTACAACCTTGGGATGATGAAATTTATTTTCTAAGGAGTTTATAAGTGGACTGAGGGAAGACTTACAAAAAGCTGTTCAACTAAAGTTTGCTAAGACATTATCTCAAGCCAAGGCCATTGCCAGATTAGAGAAGGGTCATGTTAATTCTATGGAAAAGCATATGTCTAGGAAAGGAGGTACTAAGGGACGCACCAACCACAGTAGCTGGGACAAGCTCAGGAGTAGCAATGTCAAGGAAGAAAGTACTACCAAGACTCCCTCTCCCATATTTAAAAGACTAAGTGCAGCAGAGATGAAGGAGAAGAGGGACAAAACTGTGTTTCTACTGTGATGAGGGGTACACACCAGGTCATAAATGTGCTAAGAAGTCATTGTTTCTATTGATTGGCAATGAATAGGAGGAGGATGACATAACTCCAAAAATTTCAAGTGAGCCAACCTTGGTGGAAGATAACATTGCACTACCAGTTTCTGAAGAAGAACAACCCCTGAGTATTTCTTTACATGCAATGGCTGGTTGTACTAGTGCTGAGAAAACCAGGATTACACGACACATCAATGGCAAAGTGGTGCATATTCTAATTGACACAGCAGTACCCACAATTTCATAGATCAAAGTAAAACTAGAAGAGTGAATTGTTCTAGTTAAATCACTAGAGAAATGCAGGTCTCAGTAGCTGATGGAAGCAAAATCAGTAGCACAACAGTGTGCCAGGGAGTTCAGCTGGAACTGTAATCATGTACTATATGTATTGAATTAAGAGTGTTGCCTCTAGGGGGCTGTAATGTGGTGCTTGCAGCACAGTGGTTAAGAATTGTGAGTCCCATTTCACTTGATTTCAACAATAGAACTTTCGGTTTCCAATTAAATGGAGAGGAGATGGTGTTAGCAGCACACAAAGGAGGGTCTGACATGAAATAGTCTCTATTGCAAGTCCTACAAGAATGCTACAAACAAAATGAACACTACGTTGTTGCTCAACTGCATTCAATTGGCATTGTGTCTTCCACCCCAGGAAATCCGCAAGATTTGCAGGACCTCATACAACAATATGAAGACATATGTGCTGAACCTACTTAGCTTCCACTTCCTAGGTCTCAATACCACAAGATACCAAGGAGCTAACCCTTTCTGTTTAAGGCCTTACAGGTACTCCTACCTGCAGAAGAATGAAATATAGAAAATGGTGAAGGAAATGCTACAAAATGGAATTATTCAACCCAGTACTAGCTCTTTTGCAGCTCCTGTTCTTTTAGTAAAAAAAAAGGTGGTACTTGGAGGTTCTTTGTAGATTACAGGGGACTTAATGATATCACCATAAAAAAAAGTTTCCTATACCTGTGATTGATGAGTTATTGGATGACTTGAGGGGTGCATTTGTATTTTGAAAACTGGATCTGAGATCAGGGTATCACCAGGTGAGAATGGTTGATAATGATGTGTACAAGACTTCTTTTAGGACACACGAGGGGTTGTATGAATTCTGGGTAATGCCCTTTGGGTTGACTAATGCCCCTGTAACCTTCCAATTTCTTAAGAATGATCTGTACAAGGAGCATCTCAGGCAGATAGTCTTGGTATTTTTGATGACATTCTGATTTATAGCACAAACATGGAAGAACATAAACATCATTTGAAGTTGCTTTTTGACATCATGAGAAAAATCAGCTTTTTGCTAAGTATAGTAAATGTTCTTTTTGACTGGCTGCTGTGGAGTATTTAGGACACATCATAAATCAGGAAGGGGTACAAACTGACCCTAAGAAATTAAGTGCAATGGAGGAATGGCCTATCCCTAGGACTCTTAAGGAGCTTAGAGGGTTCTTAGGACTGAATGGCTACTACATGAGATTTGTGAAAGGTTATGGTGGGTTAGCTAGACCACTCACTCAACTACTCAAGAAGGGGCAATTCAATTGGTCAGATGAAGCCACAGGAGCTTTCCTCACTCTCAAAAAATCTATGGTAACAACTGCTGTACTGGCCTTACCTAACTTCCATGACATGTTTGTGGTAGAAACTGATGATTGCCATGGTGGCACTGGATCAGTTCTGATGCAGCATAATAAACCCATAGCATATTTCAGCAAGGTACTCTCTCCAAGGCATCTAGGTTTCTCTACTTATGAGAAGGAGCAACTAGCTTTAGTTCAGGCCATTTCTAAATGGGGACCCTACTTAGAAGGAGGGAGGTTAATCATCAAAACTGAACACCACAGTCTTAAGTACCTCGTGGAGCAAAATCTTACTAAAGTTCTGCATCAGAAGTGGATATCCAAGTTATTGAGATTGCAATGTGAGATACAATATAAGAAGGGACAAGAAAACATGGTGGCTGATGCACTATCTAGGAGACTTTCCCAGGAAGAAGGTGAGGTAGCTCACTGTGCAGTCATCTCTACTATCACTCCTAAATGGTTACAAGAAGTGAAGGAAAGTTATGAAGGTGACACTTGGTCCATTGACAAATTGACTGCCTTAGCTATAGATGCAGCTGCTTTCCTGACTTCAAGGTGCAAGATAGAGTATTGAAGCACCAAGGGTTACTATATGTGGGTGAACACTCTGATTTAAGGGTTCAAATCATCAAAGAGCTACACAATACTGGTGTAGGGGGCATTCAGGGATCTTGGGTACTTACAAGAGAGTGAAAATGATGTTTCTTGGCCAGGATTAAAGAGACCGGTGAAGGCTTGGGTCAAAGGGTGAGATGTGTGTAAGAGAATGAAGTCTGAACACCTACCTTACCCAGGGCTCCCCTCCTATCCCAGACAGACTTTGGTCCCAAATTGCTATGGACTTTGTGGATGGGCTGCCTATCTCAGAACACAAGTCCACTATTTTGGTGGTTATTGATAGACTCTCCAAGTATGGGCATTTCATTGCTCCGAGTCACCCCTACAATGCTGAAGGAGTAGATGAGGTGTTCTTTCAGAATGTATGCAAGCTACATGGATTACCTTCCTCCATTCAAAGTGACAAGGATCCAATCTTCTTAAGCCAGTTCTGGAATTCTTTGTTCAAGTTGATGGGAACTCAGCTCAAGTACTCCACTGCATACCACCCACAAACTGATGGGCAGAGTGAGATACTTAACCAGTGTCTAGAAGTATATCTCAAATGCTTGACTGGTGATAGACCTAAGAAGTGGGTTAAATGGTTAAGCATGGCTGAATGGTGGTATAACAACAATTTCCACACAACTCTTCAGCTAACTCCTTTTGAAGCCTTGTATGGGTATAAGCCCCAGTATTACAATTTCCACCGACTAAATAAGACAAGAGTGGAGGCTGTTGATATGTTCATCAATTACAAGGCCAAGCTGTTACAACTTCTCAAAGATAACCTATCCAAAGCTCCAGAGAGGATGGTACATTTTGCTAACAAGCACAAGACAAAAAGGGAGTTTTTGGTAGGTGACTGGGTCTTTCTCAAACTGCAGCCTTACAGGCAGAGCTCAGTCAACTCAGAGCCAACTACAAACTATCAACCAGATTCTATGGGCCATTTCAAATTTTGCAAAAGATTGGTAAAGTGGCCTACAGGTTGAAGCTTCCTGCTTCCTCCAAGGTACATCCAGTCTTCCAAGTATCTCAAATGAAAATTCCATTGGCAACGACTCTGCTTCTCCTGTTTTACCTGCTGTGGGGCCAGAGGGTCAATTCCTGGTTGAACCCATTGCCATTCGTGATAGACAGTTAGTCAAGCAAGGGAATAGCTCTACTGTGAAAGTGTTGGTTCAGTGGGCGAATATGTCCCCTTTTGAGGCCACCTGGGAAGATTACTACCAGTTAAAGGCCCAATTTCCTCTTTCCAAGCTTGAGGTCAAGCTTCTTTTCAATCAGAGGGCACTTGTCAGGGTTACAAGTCAAGGACTATAATGCAATGCCTACTAAATTGTGGTCGTATGTTTGGGACTAAACTGCAATGTGCTATAAACTGTGGTCGTATAATGTAGGCTAGTAGTAGCCGTTAGATAGGGATGGATAGTTGACATCAACCGTTGTTTCCTATTTTACCTTTAGATCCAAACACTTCAGTTGAACGACACCGTTCTACCCAAGTGGACAGCTGTACCAACACAGTCCGCAGCCTCCTCTCGTCCGATTGGCCAATTCAGATCTCGGTTGCTGGCGTGTGGGAACCATTAGTGAGTTTGCTTATTTGCACCTACCTACCCTTTCTATATAAAGCTGGGTTTGTAATGAAATGTTTCACGTTTATGAATAATTTCATATCTTCCCCCAATTTCTTCTTCTTCTTTGTAACCCCTTCTTAGTTTCTTCTCACTCATCGGAGAAATTCTCCGATTCTTCTCTGTTTCCGGCCGTAATTCGACCGGAGAAGACGATAGTGAGGTTGGAGACCTCACATACGGGGAACAGGAGTCCGGTCTTGGCAGATTTGGTCACCGAGTTCTTCCGGCCGCCGCCCTTTCTTCCTCCGGCGGCCTTGGTCGTCTTCGTTGCAGCTTCCATTGATGGATTTAAACGCGGACTGAAAGTATGGGAGCCTCATGAAAGATCCAAACAAGCCTTCAGACTGGAAAAGCTTCATATCCGCATCCATAAGTCAGAGGCGAGATTCAATCCAATCGAAAATTGAAGTGTTGATACAGAGGTTGAGAATGACGATCTCCAAGAGAGGTCAAACCGATTGGAATTCTGAGATTCTCAGAAAGCATAACACATTGATCGACCTTCAAATCAATTACACCATTTCTGACCTTTCAAAGCAGATCGAAGACGAAGAGAGATGGAAATCGAGGAAGAGAGAAAGCTAAATTGAGAACGAGAGTTGGATAAAAAAAATTTAGAACGAGAGCTACTTCTAGGGCAGATAAAACTATAAGCCCAAAGTCTAATCCAAATATCTATGTTTTCTCATTAAGTTTGCGTAAGTTTCAATTTAGTCCTTCTAAAATTCTTTAGCGAGTAAAACTGTTATCTTGTCCTAAATACCTGTTTTTCCCGACAAATGCAAACTCCATAAATTTGAAACAAATTCAGTTTAGTCCTTCAGAAAACAATTAGCGAGTAAACCTTCGATCTATCCCGAGTGCTTACTTTTACCCACACAAATCACTTTACTCCCTAAAATTTTGTCCGTAATACTAATATTCCTTGTAGTGGTTCCGGGTGCTTTGGGCCCAATTTTAATACTTATTAGGTCCATTTAAGGGCGGTAGGTCGTGGCTTATTGTGTGTCGGTTGTAATCGGGTGATTTCCCTCCATAAACATCGGGTTTTTTCCGTGGAGGTAGCAAGTATCAAAACTAGTAAACCACGCTAACTTTTTCATTCTCGTTCTTTCTTTCGTTCATCATTTCGTTCTCCATACTAAGATTACAACAATTTTTTATCATAGAGACCTCAATCATCTTCATAGATTTGGTTAAGTTCTTTTGGTGCTTCACTAGCATTTTATTTATTTTGATTGACGGTTTTTCTTCTTCTTTTAGGCCAATTTTATGTTCGTATCACTTTCTGCATAGAGATGCGGGTATATGCGGGCCTATGCAGTCTACCACACTACAAGAAATCAGGGCTTTAGTAGCGGCTGGATCCGCTGGCACAGACCCCAAAACGCGCCGGCTTTGCTCTATAGCAGCGGGTGCTTATGCGCTGGCAAATTAACCAATAGCCGCCGCTATGTCCCTGCTGGCCTAGCTCCCAAGCGGCGGTTGGACAAGCCGCTGCAATAGGTTCCTAAGGCGGCGGCTACCTCCGCTGGCATAGATCTGAAGTTATTGCAGCGGATCTAGCCACTGGCATAGCATGTGATCTATCGCGGCGGCTTTCTTTTACCCGCTGCGTCAGCTTCTGGGTTAGAGCTGCAGCTTTTGCTGCCAGAAAATCTTGGGCTTACACAAACGGCTGCTCCGCAGCCATAGCCCTTTCTCTAGCGGCGGTTAATTGCTTCCGTGGTTTGCCCATTTCTACCGTAATCACAACCAGTTTTATACAAGCTAACCCACTACCTATGGTACACCCGCTGATAAAGCATACCTATAGCAGTGGCTTTAGAAGTCGCTGCCAAAAAAGCCGCCGCTATAACCCCGATTTCCTGCAGTGGCCACTCTTCCAAAGGATATACAATATCTAATACAACAATTGTGTCATTACAAATATTTCAAATGCACACAAAACGGCAATGCTGAGAATGTTTAGACGATCCAACAAACTTTAACATATAGGTTAAAGAAGTCAAAAATCCAAATTAGAGAGAAGATGAATAAAATGAGAGAAAGGGAATGACAGTCGGATGATTTTTCATTCATGAGAACTCAAATCACGACATGTTATATAGTGAAGGGTAATTGACATTACAGTCCCTCAAGTGTAGTATTCAGTAACTATGAGTCCGGTCCTCCACTAAGGGATATCAAAGTCACACAACAGTAATATAAGGCTAATTATTCTAACAATCCTGCTATTAATAGAAACACGGGAACCCAATTCGCTGCTATACGTACGTATGTCATATTCTGCCATCATCTAAAATCCCGAAGACCTTTCACCATGACAGAGCAGAACCAGAGTTTAACCTTAGCATTGAAGCATTAATGGCCATTTAATTGGCACATAGTCATCCACACCATGATACTTAGAAAGAGCAGCTCACTGCCACATATTGCGTCCTAGGATATATTGTTTGTCCGGTCGTCCTTCATTGAAAGAACAATAGCACAAAATATGCACAATTTAGAATCTCAATTAATATGAACTGCATTCGAGCAACAAAATAAAAGAAATTTTACGAAAAGGAAAAAAAAAAAAAAAAGGAGCAAAACTGGAGCACACCAGACACAACAAAATCACATGTCACTCTTTAGGGTAAGTAGGGAACAATCCAATGCTTACTAATCTAGATTAGTTACTAAGACATGTTTAATTTATAGGGTTTAGATCCTCCATCATCCGATTAATTATCCTGCTAGCCAATGATGTCGAGTTGTCGACTGTCAAAAAACATGTCGTGTAAACGAAAATCCTGCAACGTTCACCACAAGGACATAATATACAATTTGTAGCTCCATCATCTTAAATGGTAATATTAAAATGAAATCAGAAACTCCATAAAGTTTCCATAAACGAGTGACCTTAAACCTCGAAAGACTGTCTTTATTAGCTCGAAGACAACATAAATCCACCACCTTTAAAAGCCATCCCACATTCTGGGCTTTCAAGTTTTAATCCATTGGTGACTTCTAGCTCGACCACTCCGTAAAGCATTTCATCAACTTCTTATGTCAACATAATGGAGGATTTAGTTATTCTATGATGCAACCACATGGCCAAACATCGTTCTATTGGTTAACATTAGATCTCTTCCTCAAGTATTTATCAAAGTACTTCATTCTGGCCCCAACTTTAAGATTCCCTTTGCCATTACAACATAGATGCCATGCACACAAACGATGCTTCGCTTGTTGAAGAACTTCAGCAATCGCAACTTTTATTGCCAAGTCTCCATCGGTTATAACCGATATGAGTACCTTGTTATCTATTGCTTATAGGAAGCAATTTAGGATCCATTTGTATGATTCTATGGTCTTATCTTGTAGAACGACAACTGCGAAAATGCATGTCTGGAAGTGGTTGCTAACAACGGAGAGTAAGCAAAGAGACTTTAGGTACATGTTAGTTTTGTAGGCGGATTCAAACACCAACACATTCCAAAACCTTTCATATTACGTTGGCATCTCATGTCACACCACAATATGCTTTGTAACTGATTAATTTTAGGACTGCAACTCGGGCGGGCTTGGCAGGGTGTAGGGGTGTTCGAGGGGCGGTTTGGGCGGGTAAAACCTGAATGTCTCCCCCAACCCAACCACATCGGATTTAAAATATTGCTACCCAAACCTACCCAAGTAATCGCTATACCCAAATCTAACCAACTATTTCGGGTCGGCTTGATTCGGCTCGGTTTTGGCAGATATTTATCAAGAAAATATAGAACATTCAGCACACGATGAATGAACATTGATTAAGAAGTCTTACTCACTTTAGATAATTATTCAAAATAGTTTCTACTAGAATAATACATTTCTTTCAAGCGGTCTAATATTAATGTTCATGGGACATTTGGGAGTACGAGGACTCGAGAAAATGAATGACCTACATATTTAAGGTTGATTTGCATATTATATATGTCAATATGATGAAAGACTTATAAATGGTTTTTTGTGCGCGAAGATATCACTACTGCGATCACAGATTATTAAGTTATATTAAATCATTATATAATCGGTTATTATGATAAATATGTTGGATTAGAACTCTATAGTTACAACTTACAAGTATATAAAAAAAAAAGAAAATATTATGTTGGGCGGGGCGGTTTGGGGCTAAACGGCTAAATTATTTTAATACCCATAACCAATCGATAATGGGCGTGTTGAAGTTGAACCAAAATTCAATCGTTTAACCGAATCCTCTTTATGTATTGGGTATGTTCGACTTGGACCGGCCAGTTTGGGCGGGCTGTTCGGGTTTTTGAACACCCCTAGCGGGTTGACACACTTGTCCAAGACCAAGCCCGAGTTCTGTCGGGGTTACCCAAGCCCATCCCTGCCAAGGCTAAGAGTATCGCTAGCCCGTCCAAGCCCAAATTCGAACAAACCAATTCGGGCTCGGGTTGAATTCATGCTAGCCCATTAAACTAAATAAATTTACACAATTATCACATTAAACTCAATTAAAATTGTCCCCTTGAGCTAATAACTTACATGTAAAGATATATACCGAATGTAGACACTTCAATTTTAAAGCTAAAAAATAATGACTATGTATTGTTAGAGTGAATTAACAAATTATCCATTTACACAAGAGAATACTGAATATTTTATGAATTTTTTTATTACTTATGAACAAAAACATAATTTAAAATATCACTAATAATTAATATAAAAATAATAAATTCTTGATAAATGTGCTGTATTATACTCTCCAAATCCAACATTTATAGGTAATGAGTATACAAATCGAGTTGAATCTTTTTGCTCAAACCCGTCCAAATTACTCAAAACATGTGCTCGAGCCCGACTTTAGTCCGGGCTGGGTTCGGGTTGGTCACGTTCAGCCCGTCCACGTTGCCCCTCTAATTATTTTCACCTATCTGGAATCTGGAAAATGAACACAGAGTTGTGTCAGAATTTTGGATAATAGTTCTAACCATTTGGAAAATAATAATGAACAGAGATAAACATGGAAATTAAATGTGGGATTACATATATATTAGTATATGAAACATATAGTAACTCAAAGCATTTGGAGAAATCTCAAGATAAATCTTATAAGCAGTACTGTACAGTGAAGATGAGAGACAACTTGTTGGTACCAATTCGGCAATTCAGTAAAGAGTAATCTGCGTGTGTCGAGAATATTGTACGAAATGACATAAATGTATCGTCCTATTTATAGTAGTAACACTTGAGAAATCAATGGAAGACACGTGGGTGTACGGACGGCCCACGACCCATTTATGATTCAGCATACCCACAATCCTTCAAGGATGACATCAAACTTATTACAAAGAAGATGGTTGAACAAGTCGGCTCCACGACAAATATTGGTCGCATCTGGGGCAGAACCGGCCAAAATAACCCTTACAGCTTTTTGGCTAAAAACTCAATATATAAGTATATAGAGCCTTATGGACCTTACTGAGGGAGTGGTCGATTTTATTTAACAAGTTCTGAAATGTCTTTTCAGGGAAAGTTTATACGGACTTTGTAGGAAGCGCATATTACATAGCTCCAGAAGTTCTTACGCACAAATACGGGAAGGATATCGACGTGTGGAGCGCTGGAGTCATTCTCTACATTTTAGTGAGTGGAGTGTTGGAATCAAGAGGACTACTCAAGACAACTAGAGAGAAGAGGAAGACTTGTTCTATTGCTTGACTTGAAAACAGACTTATGTACATAGGTTTATATAGGACTCAAAAATGTCTAGTAGCTTCTTCCCACTAACTACTACATTAACTTGGTCAAACCTCATTTAGTTGGTGCAACTACCAACCTCATTAACTTGGACCAAGTCCCACAACAATGACACTTTGAAAGTCTTTTTCTAGAAACTAGCTAGTACCACACTAGAAAATGTGACACTAAAAATCAAGTTTAATTTCTAACACCCTCCCTTAAACTTGATTGGTAACTCCAAGGGAGATCCTCATCATGCGGAAAATTTTGCTCCAATCTCAATGGGTGTGCTTACGGAATTGCATTTATCCATATTAAACTTCTTAAGAACGTCTTTGGCATACTTCTCTTGAGAAATAAAAATTCGTTCCTTCCTTTGCTTCACTTCAATGCCAAGGTAGTATGACATGAGACCCGTATCCGTCATCTCGAAATGCTTGGCCATCTCCTTCTTGAAATCCTCAATCATGCTTGCATTATTTCCTGTGAAAATTAAATCATCCACATACAAGCAAACAATCATTAAATCACCACCATTATTTTTCTTTACATACAAAGCATGCTCATGAGGGCACTTGAGAAAATTCTTGTCTTGGAAATACTTGTCAATTCTAGTATTCCAAGCGCGTGGTGCTTGCTTCAACCCATATAGTGCTTTCTTCAATCTCAACACTTTGTTTTCTTGTCCCTTCACAATATAGCCGGTGGGTTGCTCAACATATACCTCTTCCTCCAAGTAGCCATTCAAAAAGGCCGACTTCACATCCATTTGATGGATCTTCCAATTGTTTTGAGCCGCCATGGAAATAATAAGTCTTATTGTTTCAAGACGTGCCACGGGTGCAAACACCTCTTCATAATCAACACCATATCTTTGCTTGTAGCCTTTGGCCACCAATCTCGCCTTGTGTCTTTCTACTTCTCATTTGGCATTCAACTTGGTCTTGTACACCCATTTCACTCCAATGGGTTTTTGACCTTTGGGAAGTGTGACAAGCTCCCATGTAGAATTCTTCTCAATCACCATGATTTCCTCATCCATAGCATTCCTCCATTTCTTGTCTTTGACGACTTCTTTAAAATCTAGAGGTTCACAGTCACCAAGTAGAAAAAAAAGTGTTAAATCCTCTAAACTTGGAAATACCTCTTCGGATCTTTCATACAAATCTCCAAGACGTCTTGTTCCACGTGGCCCTTCAAGTGGACTTCCTTCTTGAGATGATGGACTTTCTTGTCCATGATTGGATGGCACGGGTGATGGAGGAGGAGTAGCGGGCTGCAACACAACATCTTCTTGAACATGATCAACATCAACATCATCATCATCATAAAATGGAAAGAAATCATAATTACCATTAGGAGAACTCCAATCCCATGAACTTTCTTCATCAAACTCAACATCACGCCTAATGATAGTCTTCTGAGTTTCGGGATTGTAGAGTTTATAGCCCTTGGATCTTGCATCACATCCAACAAAAATAAATTTCTCACTTTTATCATCTAACTTTGATCTCTTCTCATCCGACACATGGGCATAGGCAACACTACCAAATACCCTCAAGTGAGAAACATTGGGCTTTACTCCACTCCAAGCTTCTTGAGGAGTTTTAGATTCCACACTTTTAGTGGGGCACCGATTAGACAAGTAAACGGCACAATCAACGGCTTCAGCCCAAAATTCTTTTGGCATATTTTTACTCTTCAACATACTTCTAGCCATATTAAGAAGGCTTCTATTTTTTCTTTCCGCCACCCATTTTGGTGTGGTGATCTTGGAACGGTTAAAGGATGCCTAATTACATTTTCTTCACAAAATTTTTGAAACTCATTTGAAGTAAACTCCCCTCCTCTATCGGATCTTATCGCTTTGATTTCATAGCCACTTTGTTTCTCAACAACTTTCTTGAATCTTTTAAAAGCTTCAAAGACCTCCGATTTATGCTTGAGAAAATAAACCCATGTTTTGCGACTAAAATCATCAATAAAGAGGAGGAAGTAATTGTTCATACCCATGGACGCCGGTTTGATTGGACCGCAAACATCCGAATGAATAAGCTCCAATGGGACTTTTGCTCTTGAAGATGATTCTTTGGGAAAACTCTTCCTTGATTGCTTTCCGAATAGGCATCCTTCACAAAGTTGTTCCGGGTGATTGATGTAAGGCAAGCCTTTCACCATCTTCTCCTTGCCCAATTGCTTCAAGCCTCCAAAATTCATGTGCCCAAATCGCATATGTCAAAGCAAAGATTCATCTTTCACACAAGCTTTCAAACATTTAGCAAAGTCATTTCGAATATTCAACAAGAACATCCGATTTTTAGACATAGCAACTTTGGCTAGCAAACTTCCACATTCATCTCTAATGCTCAAACAATTATTTTTCATGAGAATCTCATAACCTTTCTCCAAAAGTTGGCCCAAACTCAAAATATTGCTCTTCATATTAGGCACATAATAAACATTGGAGATGAATTGATGATTTTCATTCTTTGAACGGATCAAAATTTTACCTTTACCCCTTACCGCAATTTGAGAGGAATCTCCAAAAGTGACTTTGCCGCTAACTTTCTCATCAAGCTCAAGAAACATGTTCTTGTTTCCACACATATGGTTGCTTGCGCCGGTGTCAAGATACCAAGTAGTGGTCGCCTCCTTGGAATCTCCTTTGTAGGCCAATAGCAAAGTTGGCTCTACCTCTTCATTCTTCTCCTCCACATAGTTTGCCTTCTCATCAACATCATTTGAGGCATATCTACATTCCCAAGAGAAATGCCCAAATTTATGACAATTATAACATTCAATTTTAGACTTGTCATACCTTCTTTCATTGGGTTTTGAATTTCTTCCTCTTCCACGACCTCTTGAGGAATTGCTCTCTTGCTTCTTTGCCTCCTTGTTGTAGGAAGATTGGCCGCCTCTTCCACGACCTCGGCCTCGTCCACGTCCTCTTGAACTCGACTCGTACCGTCCTTCTTTCCCTTTTAGAGAAAGTTTTGTTTGAAGCAATTGCTCCAATGGCTCCTTCTTCGGCTTCTTTAGCCTCTCTTCATGGGCTAGCAAAGAACCCATAAGCTCGTCCACCGTCATGGAGTCTATGTATTTTGACTCCTCTATTGCCACACTTATGTAGTCGAAATTGGAGGTCAAGGATCTAAGAACCTTTTCCATCACCGACTTTTTTTTTTTATTATTATTTTTTTTTTTGCAGAACTAGAAGAACTTCATTAATATAGAAACGAGAATACAAAGCAAAGTACACGTACTAGTAGACTAAATCAAACATCACGACCCCAAGACGCCAAGACTAACATTAGACCAAAGACCCAACAAAAGAGGGGAGGGATAGACAAGAGCCCAGCCCCCAAAAGCAAGAACCAAACAACCAAACAAAGTTCAAACCATCGTTCAAAGAGATTACAAAGAGATTTCAAAGAGACCAAAAGACCAGTAGATGATATCAACAAATAAGAAACAACTCTAGACAACCTTCTAAGCATCAATAAAAGGAATCACAGCTGACATCAGTTCATCATCTGGGAGAGGAGGAAGATCAACACCAGCACCTTCATGAGAGACTTTTGCACCAGCAACATCTCCAGCAGAAGCAACCTGATCACCAGAGGAGCCATGAGCAGAAGAAGAAACGAGAACTGAGCTTTCTTCCTTGTAAGCAGGAGCTTTTGCATGAGCCACAAACGCTGGAGGTAGCACAGCAAGAGGAAAAGCATCAGAGACTTCCACTAAAGCTTGAGGCGCCACTGGAGTGAACTGTGGATCAATATGAACTTGCCCATCTTTCCAAGAGAAGTTGCCTTTCTGAACTTCAACTTCCACCCAATGGTTAGCAGCTTTGATAGTTTCTGGCTTGGAAGATGTCCTCTGCCTCTTACCCTTTCCCTTGGGATCAGCAGACTGTTGCCCTATTGCCTCTTTTGGTTTTGCCGCCTTCTTAAGAGCCTGAATTTGGAGCGGTGTCGTCTTGACTGGCATCTTCCCTTTGGCTTTCTCTGTGACCTTCTTGTGCCTTCTTCCCTACACTCCTCTTGCCTCTTGATTTCTTTGGCACTGAAGGACCACTCTCTTTCAACATCCTGTCAATCTCTGCTAGATCTTGCCTCCTCTGTGCTTTTTCTGAGTCTGGTTCAGTGGTTACTGTGGGAGAGAAATCAGGGGCTCTTATAGCAAAGCTTGTGTGGTCAAGTTTTTTGAAGGTTGTTGGGAGTTGTCTCACCATTGTGGGTTGTGACAGAGAATGTGAGGGAATGGAAGAGGGGATAGAGTAGGTAGTAGGATTCTGCGAAACTTGACTCTGAGACAGAGATGTGGGATTTATAGTGCAGATAGGGGGTAGGTTACAAAGCTCTTGCAACAAGGAGTCGCCTCTTTGGAATCCCAAATGCATGCGTTGATTTAATGCAAAGTCAGTGAACCAATCGGCGTGAAAATTGACCGGTTGCGTCTGTTGGGAAGCAGATACATTCATGGTGCCTCTTGGGAAGCATGCATGCATTTGTGAGGCCAGTGGAACCGTCTTGGGGTGTAACTGATGCATCTGAGGGGGCTTTGACTGATGGTCTTCCACCGTGGATGTGTTTCCTATAAAAGGAGGATCACTCTCAATTCTTGGCTTTTTGGAGCTCACATTGTGGTACGGTTCAGAGGGGGGGGGGGGTAAAGTAGTTCGCAGAATCTGTCTACCAATTTGCCTACAAGTTTAGAGGGGGGGGGGGGTAAAGTTTTTACCTACAAATTTGCCTACCAGTGTATGTTTCATGATTTCCCGGAAGGTGAAGGCTCTGTTAGGATTCAATGAAATCACTGACCCCCTCTCATCAAGTCTTTCCTCCATGGAGTCATTGGAAGAGGGACTACTAACATCAAATTGGAAGGGATTAGACATAAGAAAACCAAAGAGAGATAAATGAATTGGAATAAGCTATAGACTATAAAATGAAACTGGATCAAGAAAACATTCAAATCATCATAATATAAACAACGAGAAGGAAACCTGCAACCAAGATATGAAAAGATTTGATTAGCAAGATAAGAGTGATAAACAAGCTAGCATCAAAAGGAGCCAATGCATGCACAAGAAAATATTGCCAAATCTCGGGAGGGTGCAAAATTAGGCTAGCCGTGAGTTACAATGCATGAAATGATTACTGTATAGGTCTTAGGGTATGGGGGTTCTTCAGATGGGAGATATAGGGGAAGAGGGGTAGAGGAAAAGCAAGAGATTTGATTGGAAGCTGCTACCAATCAGTTCATACAAGATCAGAGTGAAATTGTAGAAGACGAAAGGTTGATCTTGGTTTGAATTGGAGTTTTAATTTTATGATTTTTGAGTGGAGTTGAGTGGAGTTGAGGGTTGTGGCTCAAAGAGCAGTGGGAGAGGCTCTGGGGAGAGAGCAATTTGTTCTCCTAGATTTTTCCACCACCGACTTGTCCTTCACATCTTCACCATATCTCCTTAGTTGATTTACAACTAACAAGACTCTTGTAAAATAGTCCGAAATCGACTCGGACTCCTTCATGTGCAACAACTCAAACTCTCCTCGAAGAGTTTGAAGCCGCACATTCTTGACCTTCTCGGCACCTCGAAAGGTGTTTTGAAGGACTTCCCACGCCTCCTTTGAAGTGGAGACATTGGCAATTTTTGTCATCATAGTGTCATCTAAACACTCATGAATCATCATAAGGGCCTTTTGGTCCTTCTTCTTAGAACCTTCAACCGGTGGATTCGCCAATCCATTCTCCACGATGTCCCACACATCTTGGGAGCCAAGCTTCGCCTTCATGCGTATACACCAAGTATCATAGTTGTCCTTGGTGAGCAAATGGATAGGAGGTTGATATCCATTAGCCATGACTCACTCTCTCAACCATAGCTCTGATACGACTTTGTTGGAATCAAGAGGACTACTTAAGACAACTAGAGAGAAGAGGAAGACTTGTTCTATTGCTTGACTTGAAAAAAGACTTATGTACATAGGTTTATATAGGACTCAAAAATGTCTAGTAGCTTCTTCCCACTAACTACTACATTAACTTGGTCAAACCTCATTTAGTTGGTGCAACTACCAACCTCATTAACTTGGACCAAGTCCCACAATGACACTTTGAAAGTCTTTTTCTAGAAACTAGCTAGTACCACACTAGAAAATGTGACACTAAAAATCAAGTTTAATTTCTAACATGGAGTACCTCCTTTCTGGGCTGGTAAAATAACAACTTCGCTATCTTCTTATTTCCCAGAAAAAAAATTTCAATTTTTCTGAAATAACTTAGTAGGGTTTGGTTCCTTTCTTTTCACCTTACTGTGTTTGAACTGAATTTGCTTCAGAGAAAGAGGAAGACATACTGGAAGAAGTTTTAAAAGGGCACATTGACTTCGAAAGCTCGCCGTGGCCTTCTATAGCTAAGGGGGCAAAGGACCTCGTCAGGAAAATGTTAACTGAGGATCCTAAAGCACGGATAACTGGTGCTGAAGCTCTGGTAAGTAAACACATCATCTCATGGTGGCAATAGGGCCGGCCCGCGGCCAAAACCGGCCCCCAGACCACCGGCCGGGCCCCAGACTGGCCCCCTCCCATCCTAGGCCCAGGACCGCCCCCTACACTATGGCCCGGCCCCGAAACCAGTCCGGGTCGCCTTTAGCTCCAGAGGCCCGCTCCCCTACCCTTCCTAGCCTCATACACCCCCAATACACTCCAAACAGCAATTTTTTGATAATTTTGACCATTTTACCATCATGTTTAAAACGAAACGGCTCGTTTGAGGGGCAACTTGGGGAACCTAATCACATAGAAAGCAACTTTAGATCTCTATTTCATCAACTAATTCTTGGAACATATGTGAAACAGAGCATCCGTGGCTGAAAGAGGGAGGTGAAGCATCAGATAAGCCGCTTGATAATGCTGTTCTAGGTAGGATGAAGCAGTTAGCAATGAATAAACTAAAAATGATTGCTCTCAAGGTATAACTTCTCAGACAAGAGACTTCCGCTTGGCCTTGGTCAGACACGTATGCACAAGTTAAAAAGGAATTTTGTTTCAGGTTATAGCGGACAATCTTTCTGAGGAAGAGATCAAGGGTCTGAAACAGATGTTTAACATGGATACTGACGGAAGTGGTACAATCACATACTATGAATTGAGAAATGAAATGTCAAAGCTGGGATCAAAGCTGTCTGGAACAACTTATGGAAGCGGTAAGTGATTAGAATCACCTCACGATATCTGCCAGCATGCCTCTTTTTTCACTACACTCAAATTATTTATTCCAACAGACTTGGACACTAACCAAATTAACTTAAAGCAACTTGATATCCAAAGGGCTCAACTTCGACCAACAACAATAGGGTGAGTTTGGTATGACTTATCGGCAACTTAAGTTGACTATAAGTTTATGTCAAAAAAGTCTACGACAACAAAGATGATAAAAAAAGGTTGGGTGTGTTGGTGAAAAAGATGTTTAAGTGAAAAGTTCAAAAAAGCATAAAAAACCCAACTTTTTCTAGACCCAATTTTAACAGTATGAACTTACAATGCTTTCCAGCACTTTGACAAGGATGGGAGTGGGTAAGTATTTTCATCTTCTTTGTCGCGATTTTCTTTTGTTTCATCATTCATGACGAGTTAAGAGCATCTCCAACCCATGGCTTTTTCCCCCTCCCCTCACGGGCCCACATTTTCCCCCCTCCCCCTCCCCCTCCCCTTCCGCCAAACTACTAATCGTCTCCAACCCATTTCTTTCCCCCACCAAAAAAATTAATTTGTAATATATATTTAATGATTTAAAAATGAATTATTAATACCAAAAAAAGTAAATGCAAAATTGTTTACCAATATATATATATATATACACACACACACACACAAAAAAACAAACAAAAAAAAAGATGTTAGTAATAATAATGATATTAATACTAATAATAATAAAAATAATATTAACAAACAAAAGTTTTATTCAAAAAAATAAGATAATGATGACTTTTCGTAAATATACTTTCCAACAATCGTGAATACATTATTAATTTCAAAAAATAATAATATAATCACAAAATATTAGTATGTATAATTAAAATTATCAAATATTCAATTAATTAATCATTCCATGTAGGGGGAGGGCGAGGGGATGTCCATGGGGAAATCCCTCCTAACAATCCCTCACTCAAGGCAAAATTTATCCCCATAGCATCCCCTCTCCCTCCCCCATGGGGTTGGACATGAATCGTATTTTTATACAATTTTCCTCTTCCCCCTCCCCCTCCCCCCATGGGGTTGGAGATGCCCTAATAGTACCTAAAAAGATTAACTTGGCAATTCGATTGGGTTACTGGCACCAGGTTTATCACAAGAGATGAGCTAAGACAAGCTCTGACAGAATACGGAATGGGAGATGAAGCTAACATAGATGAAGTCATCGATGATGCAGACACTGATAAGGTAACTGTTACTCTCTTGATAAGGATTATCATAAGAGCATGTATAGCATTAGCAATGCTTCAAGGAAGTCTTATTATAAGTTATAACTACCACCTGACATTGGTGATTTCTACTACACAGGACGGGAAAATCGATTACGAGGAATTTGCAGCAATGATGAGAAAATGAGCTATGGAATGACGGACGATGTTGGAGAAAGATTCATGTTAGCGGAAGATACCAAGCTCTGTATCAAGTCATTTCTGGTCTAACATTTACCCGAGTTTTCACAAAGAAGAATGTCAGGCAATAAGTGGACTTTAACAATAATATTCCATTGTATAAATCTCGAGTCACAGTTCACTATCAAACAAATATCATAAATCGTATGGAGAAACATAGGGATAAAAGCTCTAGCAACAACTGGGGAAGTCTAAACAGGAATCTATGATGTTCATGATAAATAATGAATCACTAAATTTATGATTAAGATACGGAGAGTAACTGCACCTACCACCCCTTTCCCCATGTCTATTCTCAAAAGTCCAACCCCCTTCAATCCTTCCCCGCCTCAATTATTGTTTATTCCACTCCACTAGGCACTAGCTAATGATTTTAACGGTGAAGAATCATGTTCCATAAGGGCTTATCGTTTCTGCATGCAAAGGCTAGGATGGGCCTTGCTTTAAGAAAGTATTTCCGTGGCTTCCTAAATTAGACTGATTGAACAAGATATTAATTCCAAACTCAAAATGTCAAAGCACATAGTGCTTGAAAACATAACCAGATTTTGTTTTATTTAATCATTATAATGAAATATTTGGGGAAGGGGTACTAACAACATTGTAAGATTTTACGAACGCGAGGAACATTAAAAAAAAAGTTGTACAGTTGCTTGATTCAAAACAACTTAAACCTTGAATTCCTGCTTGTGCAGCCACTTGGTACATGCCCACTTGTTTCCTTTAATCACAGGGTTACCACCTGGGTGCAATGCAAACAAACAGAAGACAAATTTCTATCAAACAAGCCATCTAACAAGGACATTTACATTACAGCAAGCTTCTGATATGAATCTAGAAAACCTGGGAATAACACAAAAACATAAAAATGCTGACATCCAAATCAATATAACTCCTATGTTTCATTAAATGACAAGTTTTCTTCGCAAGTTCTTATTTTCATCTGTGTGAGTGTCTAAAGGGAGAATTACCATGCAAACTGGATGGGTCTAATGTCCCATCAGGTCTGATGCTCCAAAAAAGCAACGCGTCGCCCATTTTGGGCTTCACGGAAAGCCCCTTTTTAGCACATTCTGACATAGTATCCCCCTGGGCTGAAGGAAAGGCGGTCTCACCCCCTTCTTCTACATCTGACCTACATCAATAAAAAAATAAAATAAAGTAAAAGAATATGAACACAATGTATAGCTGTAAGACCATATCTAATCACTGGCAGAAAACACACTCGGAAAAAGGAACACTTCAATTCTTATGCCGTAAACAAAACACACAACTGTGGCTTGTTCTCCTACTAAGAGGGCCAAATAGTTGAACTACTCCCTCCGTCTCATTTTAATTGTCTACCTTCCTTTCAGAATTTGAAAATTTCAAAATATCATACTAGTACTTACTTCCCTCCATACCCTTTTTCAAGTTCTTAATTTTCACTTCTCAAGAAGAAGTACCACTTTAAACAGATTGCATTCTAGTAAATTTACCAAGTCAAAAAGTTCATTATTTGGGGACAGAGGGAGTCTTTATAGTGTGGGCTATGAATTTCTATCAAATCCAAGCCTTTGCAGGTAAAACTGACATTCATTGTCGAGTACTGAATCATCGAAACCTCATCAAATCTCTAGATATTGCATTTTTTGTTACTTTTATTCTCAATTGAGGATTAATGTATAAAAAACCTAAGAATAAAAGGAGCAAAAAAGAAGAAATGGATAGAAAAAGATCTTACAAGTAGATGAGGACGGTTGCTATCCGTGGGCCCCCATTTTCAGTCCCTGGCCCGTCAACAGAGGTATCATAATGAGGCAAATTCTTCTGCCCAACTTCATAGCGGAGAACCTGCAGTCCTTCACCATGATCTGCAAGTTGTAAAGGCACGACAGTCCGTATGTGGATCAATCGATAAACATAAGAGCAAAATCGCCTCAGTTGGTTTAGCAACTAGCAAGTTCAATTTCCACCACGTGTGCCTCAAATATCATTGAATTTCAAGACAACAGGCTAACTTTTTATAGTGGCGACTTATAGCATACATTTTGGCATATAATATTCACTGCATGACAAATAAGAAGCCAATTGACAAAAATATGAACCATTCATCGTATCTACAAACTACTCAATATCAAGCCGACATGTTTAACCAACGGCTGCATAACAATAACACATATTGCTGGTACATACTAATCTCCATAAGGAGAACACAGAAGTTCTATAATAAGAAACATCACTAAAAGCCATACAAGAAGATATTGAAAAAATCTTATCAATTATAACATTTCGTCACTGTGCATACCTACAGGTATAAACGTGAAATCAGCGATCCTTTTTTCTATGTCCCCGATGATTTTATCTACTCCTCTCTTCAAAAACATACCTGTACTAGTTCTCGAGCTGAATAAAAAGAACGATCAGAAATGAGAAAACCATAATTAATATATCAATAAATAAGCAATTTGAGTAATGGGGGGTGTAAGAAAGCCGAACCTGCTATGATAAATTTTACCGGTTTTAGAATCCAAAACAGCGGACCTAGTCATGTGAGGTGCGCCGAGTTTTATCAGGTATCGACATTCCTCTTTAGACTGTTGAAAACAACATCAGAGTTAATATCACATTACCAGGAAACATAAACATCTTTGTTGATTTAATAGATATTTTGCATTTACGAAACTCAAAATTATCAGAAATATGAAGTACATGCCAACAACATGAAAAATAGAACAAAGAACTACACATGAAGGTGGTATCAAAATAGAAAAGCAGAGAGGGGAGGGCCCAAGGGATGGATAAGAATCTAACTGAAGTCGGCACTTAAAACGACATGCTCACTACTACTATTTTAAGATCACAGACTACTGTCTTACTGTTAGACAAATGGGTTAATCCTGAATGAGAGGCTGAATAAGTCGGTTTCTTTAGTAAGGTAGAAGAGAACATTGCATATATGCCAAAACAAAATAGACACAAGATAAATTCAGAGATTCGAGACTATATCATCCGAAAACCATGGATATTATTATTATTTTAATAAACTTTACATGTCATGAGTTTACAGATACATTCTGGAGCATTATAATTCAAATTTCAATGGGTATGCATCGTGCAAAGATGCCTACCTAGAAATTAGAACTTAGAAGTAAGGCTTTTTGACCAAGTAGCAAACACAGTGTTGTTAAGGTAGCTACCGATTAAGTGTTCCGAGACTTACCTTTGTAGGATAGCTACTGACACAACACTAACATTAGATTTTTGGTACGACACTCATCAACCACACACACCCACACATAGACGTCTCTAGCAAGTAGCAACCCACCAAAAAATTCAGTACAAGAAAATCATTAAATTAGAAGAATCTCCCAAGTTGGTTCAAAATCTTTAATGGCTTTGCACAACCTGCAAAGCTTGTTCCTTCATTTTATGGGCTCTTTTCCATTCTATTAATTGAATTGAGAAGTGGCCTACTGTCACACCCTTAAGTCCCTTAGATGAGAATGGTGCACCGAGTGAGCACGGTGGCTTGGTGTGCTACGAGAAAATGCAACAACGCGGTCTGTCGTTTGGCTTTGGTTTCTTGTTGTCGGTGAAGCAAGTTACTTTGTAGGCTGTTGAAAACGGAATTGAGATTGAGGAAAGCAGAGCTGCTTGTAGACGGTCGTTGCGTGGCTGGTCTGCGTGCAATCTGTTGAGCTTGAGTGCTGGTGGCTTTGCTCCGTGCTTAGCTACGTTCATGTCAGAGTTTAGAAGCAGATTACCTTTAATTAAATTAAAAACCTCGTGAAGCAGATGTGTGTTTGGCTACATTCAGGTCTGAGTTTGGAACCTGGAATTGGCTCGCTGCTCGTGCAAGTTGCTGCCAGGTTTGGAGCTTGCTGTGCACCGTTTGTAGTCTCTGTCTGCTGCCCGGTTTGATGCCTAAATGTCCTTGTCCGTGAAGCGCTGTGGTTGTAACGCGAAGACGGCGGAATGAGGATGACGAGAATAATGAGTCCAGCAGATTCTTGGTTCAGTGCACAGACGGAGTTGGTTCGAGCTGGTTCGGTGCCGCTTGCTGTCCGGTTTTGGTGAGATGTGTTACATGGTTTTTATAGCACACCAAATGAGTTGTCTAGGCCATGTATGTACTAAATTCGTAGCTCAGTTGCTAGGGGTGATTCAGCACATGTTTAGTGCACATTGTGGGCAGAAATGAAGGTCACGGGTTTGTCCATGATCTGGGTAGTTACAGAGGTAACCACCGCTAGTTCCTGCACTTGTCTTGCAGCAGGTTGAGAGGCGTACGAATTTGTACACCAAGAGAGAGCTTGAGAGAGTCTTTTATTTGAGAAATAAAAGTTGAGACGATTCCCGCAAACACTTGTGCATTAGTTCAATCATCTGCTAAACTTACAACCTCGTTGGTGCAATCGAGAAGGCTGGACCGAGTCTGAGAACTTGGTGCCGCACAGAGCCGATTTTAGAAATTAAAAATCTAACCGTGTGACACCTACCATCTTAAACTCCCACCTGACCCAACCGTGTCTCCCTCCACAAACAGAACGCAACTAACTACAATTCTCTATCTATCATGACATTTACCAGACAGGAAGGTCAAATTCAAACAGAATGCAACTAACTACAATTCTCCATCTATGAGGACATTTACCAGACAGGAAGGTCAAATTCTGATGACAATTGAGGCTTTTTCGGAGAGTTGAATGGTAAAGAATGTACTGTAACTTATGAGTAAGGATGAAATCTACTATAAATTGAGTGCAATGAGGGTTTTCATGATGGCAAACATATCAAGATATTCGCTACTATCTTGCAAACTCTATTGTAACAATTGAAATAACGCTACATTCCTACATTCCAAATGTGCATTCAGTGACGAGATATAAAAATGAAAGAAATTGGAAGTGATATTGAAATTTGCATATCTAGATGGAAAAGAAACTGACCAAGAAGTTGTGAAAGAGGAAAATTCTAGGCTCCAAGGAAAGAACCTCCGTCCACTGATCCCCTCTCTTCTCCAACCCTTGGCCTTCGCTCCTGCAAACAAGAACCCCACAAAAATCACATCTTTAGGAAAATAGAAAAGGCAAATGAAAGTCATTTCAATCGACGGGCACACAAAATCCCCAGCTTTGCGACCTTTATTGAGGCGATGGTAGTAGAAGTCCGTATCGGTTGATGCCTAAAACGAAACCTATGAAAAACCCTGAGTACGAATTTGTCCAAACCCCACGGCAGTACTACCAGTCTTGGGGTAAAAGACACTTTTCACCCCCCTCAAGTTTCGGACACTTAGACTCCTTCTAATTTGAGAAATGACACTTTCACGCCTTCAGTATGCAGAACTTCCGAAAACGTACAACCCCTTCTGTTACACCGCTAGTCTGGAATTGGAAAACTATCAGTAAAAATAATTTTTGGGATAAATGTGCCCTCATGTTATGAAAAATGTAGGGATTACCCAATGTATGTTAGACTTCTTGAATAATACGGGGTCAAATTTTTTATTTTCAATTACGGACTCCACTCCCAGACTAAGGGTGTCACGATCAGATAATGTAACTTATTTTGAAGTTCGGCACACAGAAGGGGTGAACGTGTCTTTTCCAAACTAGAGAGGGGTGAAAGTGTCCTTCAATAAAATATAGGGGGTGAAAGTGTCCTTTACCATTTTAATAAAATTAAAGCTCTATTTCTATTTGAATGACAAGGATTTTTTTTTCAAGACACCAAAACCGGTTGCAAAAAATATTATTTTTTATGCTCTACAAATCCACTGGATACAAATTTTGCTCAAGTACAATAGTCTGCTAAACTAGCTTCTGAGAGATATACCAAGTATAGTGAATAAATACCTAATCTGATGGGTTCTTTGGCAATTATATATTTTCCCCTTAAAAAAAAGTTATAGCGGACACTGGCATTGAGGACGCCATTAGGCATAACTTATGTTCCACAAGCCTCGAACCCCAAAGGCTTAAGATTGAAACCCGACAAACTCAACTACAAGAGAGGAAGAACATTTAATTCAAGTCCAGCAATTGGGGTTGGGGGAAATTTTCATCAATTTAGCCCCTAAATTTGATAATGATCGTCTCAACAGAATTCGGAATTAATCTCACTTTGAAACCGAGACTTCTGCTACGACCACTATCTTCACTCGATATAGATAGAGGAAAAGTCACTAACTATTCATACAGATCAAAATATAATCGTCAACTATAGTAAACTGGAAGAATATAAATTACCTGACGTTTTTGCGAAGCAAGTGGGAATCTGGATCAAATCCCTTCCAAAGTCCGTTAGCATTGGTGACTGAGTTGTTTAGTGGTGCTCCCGCTATAGCCTTTTCCTTATTGTTCATGAAACCCTAACAACAAATATCCAACTTTCTCTGAGGGCAAGAACGATTTTTGTAGAAAATAATAAGCTGGAAAGCAAGACACGTCAAAAAATATAGCAGAAACATGAAAAAACATAGACTAAATTACCAACCATTATAGACAACGGCCATTGTACGAGGTGCACCAACCATGTGTAAATTCCTCGAAACATGGGAGGAAACCACCAACTTAAGAACAGAGGAAAGCTTAAGAAGATATAGAAGAACGAATGAGAAGTCGCTGCTAGTATGTTTCTCCGTCGGGAAGCCACGTGCACGA
The DNA here is from genome assembly GCA_023055425.1 of Linanthus parryae. Lineage (NCBI taxonomy): Eukaryota > Viridiplantae > Streptophyta > Magnoliopsida > Ericales > Polemoniaceae > Linanthus > Linanthus parryae. The sequence goes on along the minus strand of JALGPY010000006.1, from coordinate 23,098,185 downwards.
GCTACGTAGATTTCCTCTGATTAAGAGGTAATCAAAACGTGTGAGTCTGTGAGAGAAGTGTTTGCTACTGTTTGCTAGGCCAAAGAAGTCTTACTTATTCTCGTAGATGCGGTTTTGTTACTGCAAACCGATCTACTATATATGTACACACATGCAACTAGGGTGGTAGCTAAAGTGGTAGAGCGTTAGAAGTCTCTGCATGAGAGGTCTCGAGTTCAAACTCGGTTGACGAATAACAAATTCTCAATATATATATATATATATATATATATATATATATATATATATATATATATATATTATATATATATATATATAATTCTAGCGAATATGGTTTAATAAGAACTTTTATTTTGACTTTAAAAAGGTAAAACGTCGCCTAAAATTAGGTAAAGAAAGTCGGGCCTAAGGCCCTGCTTTCTTTACCTAATTTAGGGACTTTTTAGTTCTTTTTAAAAAAAGATTAAAAAGCTGCTTACTTTGATATTGTTAAAGTTTCTAAAAAGTTGTAGGTAACTTTTTTTTTTTTTAATGTTGCTTACTTATGCTCTATTGTAGCTACTAAAAAGTAAATTAAAGAAGTAAAAAAGTAAGAAAAATTGAAGTTAGAAAAAACTAATTTTTTTTTTGTCTTATATAAAAAAATAAAAAAGTTACGTAATCTAAATTGTAACAAAATGAGTAAATTAGAACTTTTTCTATGACCTAAAAAAAGGTTAAAAGTCACATAATTTTAGAAAAAGAAAGCAGTGCCTACATGTCCTACAGTCAGATATATATATATATATATAAGACAAAAAATTAGTTTTTTTTAACTTCAATTTTTCTTACTTTTTTACTTCTTAAATTTACGTTTTAGTAGCTACAATAGAGCATAAGTAAGCAACATTTTTTTAAAAAAAGTTACCTACAACTTTTTAGAAACTTTAACAATATCAAAGTAAGCAGTTTTTTAATCTTTTTTTTTTAAAAGAACTAAAAAGTCCCTAAATTAGGTAAAGAAAGCAGGGCCTTAGGCCCTGCTTTCTTTACCTAATTTTAGGCCACGTTTTACCTTTTTAAAGTCAAAATAAAAGTTCTTATTAAGGACCTGCTTTCTTTACCTAAATTTAGACGATTTTTTATCTTTTTCTAGAAAAAGATAAAAAGGTTGTTTACTTTGTGCCTATTAAGTTTCTAAAAAGTTTTAGTTACCTTCTTAGTAGAAAATGTTGTTTACTTAACTTCTATTTTACCTCTTAAAAAGTAGTTTTCAGGAGTAAAAAGATAAAAAAGTTGAAGTTGAAAAAAACTAACTTTTTTTAGTCTTATAAAAAGATAAAAAAGTTATCAGACATAAATTCTAACGAAAATGACCTTAATATAACTTTTTTTATGACTTAGAAAAAGATAAAAAGTCGCATAAAGTTAGGCAAAGAAAGCAGGGCCTAAACCATATTCGCTAGAATTTAAGTCGGGTAAGTTTTTTTTTTAACTTTTTATAAGACAAAAAAAAAGTTAGTTTTTTCTTCCTCAAGTTTTCCTACTTTTTACTCCTAAAATTTACTTTTTAGGAGCTATTATTGAACATAAGTAAGTAACATTTTTCTAAAAAAAAAGTTACCTAAAACTTTTTAGAAATTATAACAATACCAAAGTAAATAACTTTTTAACTTTTTTCTAAAAGTACTAAAAAATCACATCAATTAGGTAAAGAAAGCAGGGCCTAATATTTTCAACTTCTATTTAATTTTGAAATAAATTTCAATAGTAAAATAATACATATTTTTTTTGTGTGAACAGATAATTAACAAATATTACTTTAATTAACTAATAAAATAAGGCATTGTTTTTTCTTTTTAGAAACAAATAAGGCACGATGATGATGGATCCGTGAGGCACAACATATATAATCGTTGTGTTCACCTTATCCTCCATCGTTAGATACTCAGTCGATGATGGATCCGTGCCCTTCTAGTCTGCCACCAACGACAACCATATATATGCCTTGCTGCTTGAACAAAGCGCACATCTTGATCTGTCACATATTGAAGTTGTTCCTCCTTATAAATATGTCGATCTGCAACATCGGACGAGACATCGCTCTTGGTGGAATTCAGAAGCCCTAGCTCTGATTACCAGTTTCGAATACGCACCTCACGAATGAATAAAGACGTTAAATAAATATTTGACGTGTTTCGTTAACGGAATTGTTAACTACGTCAACGACGAAGCAAGATTACTTTATTCGTTGGAGAAGCACAAGTATAAGGACGTATGCAATTGCTCTGAACCAATAGCTACTTAAATACACTCAATACACTGAGGGATTACTAAAAACGAGTCCCATAGCCGACCTAAGTCTCCTAGCTGCCGCAACAACTCATGCGAGCAGCCTTGTGCTCGTGCGAGCACATTACTGGTCGTGTGAGTTGTGCTTTGCTCGTGCGAGTTGGTTTGAGCTCGTGCAAGTTCATGTGAACTCGTGCGAGTTCCCGGTCACTTCAAACTCCTGCAACTTGTCCAAAACACATCCTTTTGGCCTCCACTCATGCAAGTTACTGCAGATGCTCGTATGAGTAGCTTATTCAAGGCATATTTTAACAATACATAATTTGAGATATAGTGACGCTTATGTATCACACAATTTGAGATATAAAGGCATCAGTCTTGGTGATTTGTTGCAACAAGGATAAGCTGCAACAAGGATAAGCATGTCGATAGAACTGGAATTGGGATACACTTCTTAAATATCAAGTCCAACGCCTCTAAATTGAAAAAACCCTAAGTAACTTCTACACTATTCCGTTTAAAACTTAAATAATCTAACATAGAGTTTTAAATAATCTAACATAGAGATTTTGAGAACTCGAACTCGGGCTAGAGATTTTGAGGACTTGACCTGAAATTCGAGCCAACAACACAACAAAAAACTAAATAAACATGCCCAAGCAAATGATATAAGCAGGAGTGACCTCTTTGATGTTATCATGGGCATCAACCAAAATCTTTAAACTTTCATGCTGCTCAGTGGCCATGTTTGCCAATGCATCAACCGCCTCATTGACATTCCTGGTGATAAGTGAGATGTTGGCTTGACTCCTCTATATAAGATACTTCCCATCTTGGATTTTACAGTGCATTGAGGACGTACTATTTTTCATTCCGTGGAAGATTTCAACCACTGCAGCACAATCACATTCAATGACATAGTTCCTCTACTTTATGTGGAAATCAATAGTCATGCCTCTGTAAACACTCCATAGTTCAACTTCAATACTGGGGCAGTTGGGCACTTTGCCAAAGAAGCCAAGAATCCACTTCCCCTTGCTGTCCCTAAACACATTGCCAATGCCAGCTTCATCATGGTTGACTCTTGCACAACCATCGACATTTAAATTGATAGCACGTGCATTTGGACAACACCAATTAGAAAAGTGGTTCAAATGATGAATGTTAAGATTACTAAAAGCTCCATGGATGGAGTAATTATTGCTTGCTCCAAGAGCAAATATGACGTGGTGCTCTAATCAATACATCACATGACTCGTCAGGAACATGTAGGAATCCATTTTCTTTTGTCTGCCACTCATTCTCTTCTTTCCTGACGTGTCATGTGCTGTATTGACTAGAGCATCACGTGTATTTGCTCTTAGAGCAAACAAAAATTTCTCCCATGGATGAGCTGCATCTGCCTGTAAAGTCTGGACATAAGGATTTTCAAATATTTGGTGATATTTCAGTAGCAACTAGCATTAATTTGATGACTTCCATGAAATTTATATGGATATAAATGTACACAGGGCGTGAATTTACTTGTCTAGTAGTCTAACCAAGTTGGTAACAATTCTTTTTTCCAGGATGTCAAAAACCCACTTATCTTATCCTCGCGAGAAGTTCAGTCAAATCCATTCTCAGACTTCAAACACAAATCTGCTGATCTGTATGCAAGAATGGGAGCATATGAACCATACGACATGTTGGTCTACAACTCACCCCAATAAGACCTCGACTCCCTTTTTATCATGGAATACTTCAATCCTCTTCATAGATTTGGTCATGACCTCAATCAGATATCCAAATTACAGAGAAGAGGAAGAAGGGAAAGGCAGTCGAATGATTTCTCAGTAATCGAAACTCTAATCACTACAGGTTATATAGTGAAGGGTAATTTTGCATCACAGTTCCTCAGGTGTACTGTTCAGTAATTATGAGTCCAGTCCTCCACCATAAGGATATTACAGTAAACCCACACAACATTAATGTATTGCTAATTATTTTAACAATCCTGCCAGAAATAGAAACACGGGAATACAAGTCGTTGCTATACATATGTATTTCATATTCTGCCATGATCTAGAATCCCCAAGACCTTTCACCAAGACAGAGCAGAAATTTAGCATTGAAGCTTTGGCCATTTAATTGGCACATAGTCGTTCACACATACTGCGTCTTATGATGTATTGTTTGTCCAGTCGTCCTTCACTGAAAGAACAATAGCACCAAAAATGCACAATTTAGAATCTCAATTATATGAAGTGCAGTCCTATCAAGATGAGAAACAAATAAAAGATTTACGAAAGGGGAAAAAAAATAGGGGGTATGAAACTGGAGCACACCAAACTTAACAAAATCTCACGTCACTTTTTAGGGGAAGTAGGGAACAATCCAATGCTTACTAACCTAGATTAGTTACTAAGACATGTTTAATTTCCAGGGTTTGAATCCTCTATCATACTATTATCATGCTAGACAATGATGTTGACAGCTAAAAAACATATCGCGTAAACAGCATTCCTGCAACGTTCACCACAAGGACATAATACAATTTGTAACTCCATCATCTCAATGATAACACTAAAAAGAAATGAGCAACTCCGTGAAGTTTCCATAAACGAATAACTTTAAACCTTGAAAGACTGTCTTTATTACCAGTAGATCTGAGACAACATAAATCCACCAATTTTAAAAAGCTATCCCACCTTCTGGCCTTTCAAGTTTCAATCCATGGTGACCTATAGCTCGAACACAACGTAAAGGATTCTATCAACCTCTTAAGTCAACATGATGGAGGATTTAGTTTTTCTATGATGCAACCGCACAAATGTTAATCTTTTTGATGGGCAACAATAATTTTATTGGTAAGAGAACCTTGCAACGAGGTAGAACAAATAAATAGAACCTTGCAGCGGACGAAACTAACTATGAAGGAAGCTAACTACTCCAACTTACACTTAATAGCACCATAGTTCACGGAAGATTTCAATCTTTTTAATTCCATTGTCATTTTAGATCTTGCATTATTTTCTGCAGCTGCAGATCCCTCTCCGGCGCTTTGTTCATCTTCATTAGCCTGAGAATGCCCTGTGTCCTGCTCCTGTCAATGATACAGAAACCACGTACATATATAAGAGTCTTACAAGTAAAAGTGAAGAATGTTAGAACTGGAAGTTCAAAGCTGGGATCAAAGCTCTCTGAAGCCGTAGGTGATTTTAGTTTTTCTTCATTATAAATAGATTGTTTTCCTTCCTACTCGTAAGTATTCAAGAAATACGAGGAACAAATAATAAAAATGTTCAAAACTGTATCTTGAACCTTGTATTCCTTCAAGTGCAAGATCTTGATACTCATCCACTTGTTTCCTTTAATCACGGGCTTTCCACCTGATGAAACACAAAACATCAGAAGACAGATGTGACGGAATAAGCAAATCTAACAAGGCACTTCTGATTAAATTCAGTTTACCGATACGCTTTATTCATGTTATTCGGTAATTCACAGGCGGGAGCTTGTAAAAGGGCAATTACCATGCACACTGTTTTTATCGATAGTAACATCAGGTTTCATAGTCCAGAAAAGCAGCGCATCGCCCATTTTGGGTTTCACATAAAGCCCCTTGTCACCACTTTCTGAGAGGTCATTCCACCATGGAACCCAACTAGTATTGCCCTTAGCTGAAGGAAAGTAGGTCTCGCCTCCTTCTTCTACATTGGTCCTATATCATTAGAAATAGGAAATAACACAACTTAATGATGTAATTAATTAATTAACACATCCGAGAAAACACATATGAGAATAAGGTAGAGTTTATTTCTTATGTAGTCACTAGAGCACACATGAAAGGGAGTTCAAGGTCCGGTGCGGCCACTTTTATGCTATGGAGATTGGAGACTACCTAAACTGAAATAACATTCTTTTTGGATTCGTAAAACCTGAATACCTTTGGACTTTTAAGAAGATCGCCTAAAATTGCGGTTCAGTCTGGTTGATACCTACAGTTTTCATTATGGAAGTATGCAACAACAACAAAAATCATTTAGATGATCAATTATGGATTTCAAAACTCATAAACCTAGTTAGTAAAAAAGACTTGCGCATTTTAGTCATTTAAACAACTAAAACTTCAAGTACAATTCGTAAGTATGATATATATGAGCAAAAAATTAAAAATAAACAATAAATGTGATATTCTATATTTGCTTGTTGTTCAATTGAGTAACCATAATAACTTCATTGCTAATGCAAAACAATATTGCCATTGTATAAACCAAAGTAGTTAAACTCCTATGGCATGGCCCAGTTAGGTTTGGTTCGTCTGGTTTCACCGGTCCGGTCAGTTCATAAACACCCCTAATTAGAGGGGCAAATGATTGAGCTATTATGATAAATGGATAGATTACGAACTTTCCATACATGAAAACCAGCAAAGAAGAAGGTATGAATAGAACGGATTCATACAAGTACATGATGAGTGTTGCAATCCTCGGGCACCCATTTTTAAGATCTTCGATTTCGCTATCATAGTGAGGCTCAACCTTCTGCCCAACTGCATAGTGGATAACTTGCAGTCCTTCGCCGTGCTCTGTGAATTATAAAGTGATCTCAGTCTGTATGTGAATCAAGTGATTTGACATAACGAGTACAGATTCCAAAATAAGAAAACTACACCAGAAACCGCAAATGGAAGCAAGGAAAAAATCTCATCAATAAGAAAACATTGCTTCTTATTTCAAAAAAGAAAAAGAAAGCATTACTTCACTATACATACCTACTGGTATAAATGTGTAATCAGCTATCCTCTTTTCAATGTCCTTGATGATTTTATCTTCACCTCTTTTCAAGAACATTGAAGTACTGTTTTTCAGACTGAATAAAAGAAATAACTGAAATGAGAATCCCCCTTTTCATATGTCAATAAATAAGCAATTTTAGCATCGGTGGGGAGAAATAAGACGCACCTGCTATCATAGTACCCCTTGCCAGTTCTGTCGACACATAAGGACTTGGTCATGTTTGATTCGGCAAGGTTTACTATGTACTGACATTCCTCCTGGGACTGTTGAAAATAGTAAGTCATTCAGTATCTTATCACCACTAAACCTTAATCCCACTGTAATAATTAAAAGGCATTCCTAAATCCAAAGGTGTACATTTAATTAGTGACTCGAGCATGGTAACAAAGGAAATGATACCGAAAGAAACTGACCAAGAAGTTGTGGAAGAGGAAAGCTCTAGGCTCCCAGGAAAGAACCTCCGTCCACTGATCGCCTCTCTTGCCCAACCCTTCCTCTTCTCCACTGCAATAAGAACCCCTAAAAAATATCAAATCTACCAAGAGGGTAACAGTTTAAGAACAAAATTCTTTAGTGACACGGTCATTGGGAATGTTCCGTTATTTTGTAAATAAGAGAACTTCAAAACATGCATGATTGTGGATTTGAGGTTCAATCCCACCTAAGAGGAGATCCTTTAAATTTACAAAAGAATGAGGACATGCATTCGGGAAAATACATCATAATATGTAAATTACAGTTAATCAAGCTTTATGTCATCTAGATATTAAGCAATTTAACTGTATGCACTTATTGGAAGCTTCGTCATCTTTACATTTACTACACGTGATTGATTATGTCAAGACATAAACATAACTAGGTGAATCAATTTCAACAAAGAGGGAATAGCAAAGCGGTTTTTGATGTGAGCCAGGACATTCACATTACCTCATACTGGGGGGTGCAGTATCGCGAAAGAAGTGGCAGTTTGGATCATATCCCTTCCATATCCCTTCTGAACCAGCCATTGAGTTGTCAAGTTGTGCCCTCTAGAAATGTTGATACTATGTTAGGGCATTAGTGTTTCTAAAGAAATGAGAAGCTAGAAAGGTGAATATATAGAGAGAATAATAAGAAATCACAAGTATGTTTTGAGAAGTGTTGGGGGCTAAAGTATTGAAATGAAATGTTATGTACTTATGTGTACATGCTCGTAAGTGCAGAAGTAGATTTCTCTAAAACTATTTCAAGAAGTTCATGGGGCTAAATGTAATTTGAACGACGATTTATTACAAATTGATTGGTGCGGAGGATACAAAAATCGGACACTAATTTACAAATTGGTGTGTGATTTTGTGTTTATAATAATATATATTAATTACTGGACATCTTTTTGGGGGGTGGAAATTACTGAAAAATTTGATGGAACATGCTAACTAGGATCAACGCAAAGAATGGATATATATATAACATTATTTAAAAACTGACATTTTTTAGAGAAAGAATTGAAAACCAAAAAGGTACTCCCTATCATTCAATACTAAATACCATTTCTTGATCCAAAAAAAAAAAAAACTATATACCATTATTTCTCCAAGGAAATATGCTACTTTCGAATGACTTTTTAGTGTTTCTTGACTATGGGTGTTTAGAGACTGTCACGTGGAATCATTAGAATTTACAAGATTTAAATTAATGAAGATATGAAAGGAAAATATAAAAGGAAATGCAGATGAGGAAATATAATCTATAAACAAGTACATTAACATGGGAATTTCCAAAAACTTGAAGTATGATAGATTAACATTTAAACTGATTGTCTTCTAAAAAAAATGTTAAAATACTAAAATACTTTTAATACATATTAATTAATATATTTTTTTGAGAAATTGTTTTTGTAGTCAACCGGGTTTGAACCCGGAACCTCATGCAGGGGCTTCCAACGCTCTACTACTTGAGCTACCATATGCAAAACAAAATTTTTGAAGGAGATGATAAATTTTTTGAAAACTTTTTTGACAACTTTTTTTTTAAGACTAACCTGTTTGTCGTCTACTGAGTTCGAACCCCAGATCTCATCAAGGGACTTTTAAACGCTTTACCACTTGTGCTAGCACCCATTTGACAATAAATGAGATGATAAATAATTCAAAAGCAATAAACTCATAAAAGAAACACACCATCCAGAAATTAATTTAAGCAACACATATATAAATTTTCACAATCATTCCATCTCCTCCAAACAATAAAATAGATAAAATGGTAGATATGTTAATTGAATTTATATTTTCCAGACAGAATTGATAAGAAACATAAGTTAGAATATATACTTAACGTTATCGAGAATAATGTAACATGAAATATTGTGTAATAGTATTATTTAAGAGTGTGTTTCTAGATCTTCAACCAACATTTTATTATTCTTTTGATGTTTTTTAATATAAATTTTAAATCCTACAAACATATTATTGAATCACATAAAATAACAAACAAAAAGATACATGCTAAATTTTATGAGAAAAAATATATGTAATTCCAATTATATTCTTTTCATTTCTCCATAAAAATATAAGCATATTATTAATTTTTAGTTATTCATCAATATTATTAAATATTAAATATAAACGGTATATAAATGACATGAACACATGTAAGGTAAATCTCACATCTTTAAATGAATAAAATATATTATTTAAGTCTTTACATTGTTAAATCGGAACTCCTAAAATTACGCATGAAAAGTACCCGATTTTTGTTTTATCTTAATTTTTTTTGATAAAAGAAAATACTTTAATAGAAAAACAAAAGGAAATAAAAGAGAAAGCGATCTCAACCAATACAGAGTTTGAAAAATTATTTCTCAAAAAATCCTATGAGAAATACAACCAAATTTCCATAGCATGATAAGAAGCATTAACACCATAATTTGAGTGCAAATATATACATATGATCGTTCCAACAAACCATAACTGAAAATACTTTGTTTGAAATTTAATTAAAACTAATAATAAATTATTTTAAATGGTTTTCTAAATTTATCTTTGCATCACACGAGGTAATTATAAAAAGCCAGAGTTGAAATGCTTCCTAAAAACGGTTTTCTGATGGATAATGACTCAAGATCTATTCGGGTGTTAATTGCACCTTTCATATTTTTGGTCAACAAAACAAAATAGATCTAATTGAATGTATTTTTTGAGATGATCTAATTAAATGTATACAATCACTATATGGATCAACTCAAAAAGACAGAAGAACACAACTTTATGGAGAAAATTTAGGCGTGGTAACAATTTATCATTCCGATCAACAATTTCAAGGCAAATGATAAGAAATGAAAAGTTCCTCTAAAAATCATCTCTTATAATGATAAAAAAAGTCAGGTTAGTTATCAAATTCATGTCTTAATAGTGATCAAAGATTAAACCACTCGAATTAGCTCAATATCTTAATTTTCAGATGGTCCAAACTTCATTTGATTTGATTTGATTTTTAAATATGCAAACATAAACTGAAAATGTAGAATTTTAAAATCAAATCAACTGCTGATAAGTTAATTTAGCATTCTACTTGATTTTGTTGTCTAAAATTTACAACAAGCTCCATTTCTATTTCTTAAGTCCTCCATTTCATTGAGTTTGAGACAAAAAGCTAAACAAATCTAGAGATAGATTAAAGAATCAAACCTTCGACTTTGAAAAGTCCCTCTGATAGTTGGCTAGCTGCTTCTTCGAGTTTTGTACTAGACAGTGCTTTTTCTTGTCCCAATAGTACAGAGAGAGACGGCCCCTTTTATCCTTAAAAAAATAAAACCCTAAAACTTTGGTAATGAATATTTTTAACAGACATGGGCTTGGGCTTATGAAATGGATAGTTCATTCGTTTTATCCATTATTCATTACATGGAACGAGTTGGGCTGAGGCAGGGATTAAGTACTAACGTTTGCATCGCAAAGTGGGCTTAATCCGGACGACTAGTGCTCAGCCCAAATTTAAATAGGATTTGGACACATATTATATTATAACTTATAAGTGAATATGAATTGGACAAGTATTATAACACAACTATTCCAAATTGATATCTATCAATCTACCATACATATACATATGTATACGTATATACCTACACATACGTTATATATACATGTATATAATTATATACATGATAGATTGATAGATATTAATTTGAAATATTTGTGTTATATATATATGTGTGTGTGTGTGTGTGTGTGTGTGTTTGTGTGCGTATACATACACATACGTAATATATACATGTATATAATTATATGAATTTATATGTATGACAGATTGATAGATATTAATTCGGAATAGTTGTGTTATAATACGTGTCCAATCCATATTTACTCGTAATATAATATGTGTTCAAACCCTATTTAAATTTGTGCTATACTCTTGTCCTCAAGATCAAGCCCACTCTGCGGTGCAAACGTTAGTACTTAAACCCAACCTCAGCCCAACTCGATCCATCTAATGAATATCATTATGTTTCTTCTCTTTCCTTCGTTTGACTTTTTTTCACTATTCACCGGGTTACTTTGACCCGGTGATTTGGATAGCAAAATGATACAATTTTTAATATTTTTTGCATGTTGTTGTAGAGCAAACGTTGCTCTATAACACGGTGAAAACACTATCAAAAAAATTGTATTATTTTGCAATCCCGGTCACCCGGTCAAAGTGACCAAAATATGAGTCAAAATATTCAAATAAAAAGAGAAGAAGAAACAGAGTGGTAATGTATAAAACGAAACCAGTCACATTTTATATCATACAAACTATCCATTACATAAGCCCATGTGCTCAAACTCCTGTTAGAAAATATCCATTACAAAAGTTGTAGGGTTTTATGTTTTCAAGGTTGGAAGGGGCAGATGGACAATCACTTTCGACGTTTCCTGTTTGATAATTAGTTCTTTAGACTTGTTGTTAGTGTCAGAACGACCATCTCATACATGATATAAGGAATAAATTACAATAAAAAATTATTGATACTTCTTAATGGATTATAATGTCAAACAATAGTTTATCAGAAAGTAGATTCTAGGAAGTAACATCTCCCATGCTTTAAATTTTAAAAATTTACAGTGGGAAATCAAATGCTTATAAAAAATAGAAAAATAAAATTTACCAAACACATAAATACAACTTTTGAATTCAGAAAGTAATGTTCTATATTGCAAAAGCATTACCAAACTGGCTCTAACTTAGGTTAGCATATTCTGTCAGTGTGAAGTTCGATAACTAGGTTTCGTGCGTTATACACTTCATGGCTTCCTTTTCAATGTTTATATTACTATGTCCTATGAAATATATTCATTTTAACTTTGTCTAAAATTAAGAAGTTATAGTTTAAAAAGTTTGACGGAGAAACCTGAATTCATCTCGAACGCGTGTTGATCAGTTACATAAGTCCAAGCCCATGTAGTGTGCTCTTGATTATGAAAATCCAACACGAACAAATTAGGATTTTATTTTGAGGATAAAATTATGTTTTGTTTGTTTTGGGAGGAACAATTAGGGTTTTACTATTTGTAGGATAAAAAGTGGCTGTCTTGTACTTTCCGGACAAGAACAAACGCAGCCGAGGAACAACAAATGATGACAGGGGCTTTCGAACACTCAAGGTTTAATTCCTTAATGAAATGGGGGACTTCACAAATTAAGTGAGACTAGATATGGAAATTTATGCAACAAAATCAAATTGAATGCTAAGAAACTTTTGATTTTGAAATGACACTTTTTCGATTGATGATGTGGGTACGGTAAAACAATAAAATCAAATAAACTTTGGACCGCACCATATGGAAAGGGCTATATCTAACTAGGTGGAATTAATGCTTGGAGATTTGATAATTATAGAGTTATCAGTTGAATACTAACTTTAAAGTTCTATAGATCTTCTTTTTATTGGGAGTTTTAGAGCATCTCCAATAGGTTATTTATATGACGGTTATCTTCAAAATATAAATAAGATGGGAAAAATATTGTCTCCAATAGGCTCTCTACTATGCTCTTTATTTTAGCAGATAGTTATCCCGCTCACTACTTTTAACGAGCCGGATAAATAACTTCATATTTTGTTTACCCATGTTTTTAGCGGTTACGTCTTGATTTCTTTAAAATTCTCATCCAAGAAATATTGAGAATGTGCCACATGTTATTTAACTAATCATTTAGCTAACACTATTGGAGCACTAACTAAATTTTTACAATATCTAAAATAGAAATGTTAAATTTTCATCAAATTATAAATAACTTTTAACTAGTACTATTGGAGATGCTCTTATAGATCTTCTTTTGTTTCTCATTTCTTATTATCTTCTTTCTGAGGGATTTGTTTTTAATTCCTTTTTAGTTAATTTTTTGAGGGGTTCATTTTTATCCTTTGCTCCCCAAAATGTTGATTTGAAGAATACATTGTTAAGACCCCTGCATTTTCTCCATTGAGTTACTAAATACATCGAGTAATTAATAAACTTGTTATTTTTCTTTTTGTTGAGTAGAACATCTTTTTATCATGTGAAACGTCCCTCTAAAATTTCAAGTCAAACATTTTTTGTTCTATAGATGGAGAGATTTTTTAGTGCTCCAAAAGAGCACCATGCGGTGCTCTACAACCAATGAGTGTGTGCCAATCACTAATTGCTTGAATAAGTGGTGCACTGGCATTGGTTGTAGAGCACCACGTGGTGCTCTTTTGGAGCACTCAAAAATTTCTCCTATAGAGAATATGATTCTACAATATTTTAAGTGAATTTGATTCATTGTAGTTTGTCAAATTTTATCATAATCTGTATGTACTAAAACTACATGTCCCACTTATTAAGAGAATATATAATGTTAAATATAATTTTATGTTTCCATAAGCCCTCATAGTTTCAAACAATTAAAACTATGAAAAACAAATTTTGTAAGTCAACTTCATACCTAGGGATGGTAATATGGTCCGATTCGATCTGAGATCCAAGCGAGCCGAGCCGAATGGATCGGATCCGAATCGGATCCATATGAAAATGGATCAGATTTGGATCCAGAAAGCCAGAGCTGATCGGATTTGGATCTGAATTTGGATCTGATGGCAGATCTACCGAGTTTCTACCCAATCAGATCCGACGTATATGTCTGACCCCTAGTACCTCCCACTTACACTTCCAAGAAGAAATATAATAGTAACTCCGACCTACAAAGCTCTTTATTTTGTTTTTAGACTTCATAACTTACGAACATGCCTTAGCGTATGAAATAGTGTTTATTTTTCATGTTATTTTTTGTATTTTATTACGAACCCGAGCCGGATCCAATCCAAATCCGATCCTATCATGTGCTATTTGGATCCGATCTGATCTGAATCCTGTGACGATCTGAACGGATCTGAATCTTATTTCTCATGGTCGGATCTGGATCGAAAAGGGCTTGATCCAATTCAAATTCGACCCGTTGCCAACCATATTCATAACCATGTATGTGCTCGAATTTAAAATATTCATCATTACAAAAAAAACTAGCATCTACAAATGGTTTTGGCCATGTAATTTGTCATCTTTTTTATCTTTTTCTTTTGAAAAAGTCAAATTTTTATCTTCATTGATAATAATTACTACTAAAAATAAATGCCACACTGGTTAAGAGAATATATAATATAAAATAGAACTTTAAGTTTCAATGAGCCCTCAGAGTTTCAAACTATTATAACTATGAAAAATAATTTTGTAAGTCAAGTTCATAACGATATATATGCTCAAAATAAAATAACCATAACCACCTCCTTATGTGAAAAAAATAAATAATTTTGTGTTTCGTCAAAAATAAAAGGAATAGCGCATGTCAAAATTTCACAAAATATTAAGTTATGATGAACAAATTGCAAATGAAGTTCGCAATTGACAGTAACATGTATAAATCCTCTAACAAGATAGTATTAGACATAAACCATACCTGCATATTTGTAGGACATCTTGGAAATGAAATGCCATAAACATTGATCTTCGATCTACTCCAAAATGGTGCGCACACAAAAAACCTTGAAAAACAGAGAAGCCAAACAAATCAATACAAACGGTTGGAATTTTAGTGCTCCAGAAAAGGGTGAGCGAGTTTCATTTTTTCATTTTAACTAGATTGATTGTTTACACATGTCGTTCATCAAACTTTAAATGTATACATCTCGTCTTCTCTACACAAAGTTTGTATCGATAGGAAGGAAAAAAAAAAGATCTATCAAGATTAACTAAAGTATATCCAGACACGGAAAACTCATACAATTTGGCACATAAAGATTGAAGAAGAGAAGTAACTACGCTCACCGATCATGTAATTTGACATTCTGAGTCATTGGTTTGGATGGTTTATCGCAACAATGATAAGAACATCAACGAATGAGAATTTGGATTACACTTATCAGAGACCGAGTGCGGCGCCTCTAAATTGGAGAAACCCTAATTACACCGATATATATAGGCAGGGCCGGTCCATCCACTAGTCCGATTAGGTGTTCGCCTAGGGCCCCCAATTTCAAGGGGTCCCGTAATATTTTTTTCAGAAGTAGGGGTAATATCGGAATTTTTCATCTATGAAAGAAGGACAGATAGATTTTTTTATAAATATTTTAACATTTTTTTTGTAGTGGGTAAGGTTTTATGTCTCCCACATTTTTTTTACGGGTTAAAAATACGAACTATTAATAAAACACATGGTATATGCCGCCCTACAGTTGAGTAGGTTTTTTTATTCACATTTATGCTTATGGTAAAAGGGGCCTCACTTTCAACTATCGCCTAGGGCCCATGAAAATATAGGGCCGGCCCTGTATATAGGAATCAATTTAGAACTAAAAATGATCTAATCTAGAGTTTTGAGGACTCGAACTCGAGCAAGATGTCTTTTTATTCATTCTATTTTCCCTTGTTGGATTTGAAGGTAAGGATGAGTTGATTTTTTGATGGTTTAATTACTTAATCATACCCCCAATATATGGAATTATCACATTGTAACCCCTACTTCTAAAATCAGCTGATTGCATCCCCATTTGCACATTATTCGTCAACGTCAAACTGGTAAAAGAATTTTATCACATAATTAACATGCTTGGAGGGAATCCACTCACACAATGTGATGCTTTTGTATATAGACGACGTGCACTTAATGAAAATACTTTCGCCGACTTTCAATTTGGCGATGAAATTTTGTTCCTAGTTTGACATTGACATTAGACTTAATTGCTGATTGCATACCCCCAATATGTCATAATTGGCTGATTGCATGCCCCCTTCTAAAATTAGTTGATTGCATCCCCCATTTGCAAAAGTACTACTTATTTTTTCAATCAACCAATTTTAGAAGAGGAGCATGCAATTAGCCAATTATGATATACTGGGGTTATGCAATCAACAATTAAGCCTTGACATTATTTCTGCAACTGAGGGATGCAATCAAAGAGTTTTAAAACTGGGGTTTGCAATGTGATAGTTTCGACGAACTTGGGGTATGAATTAATTAGGCTTAATTACTTAATGCATACCTCCATTATATTGAAACTAACTCTTTGCAACCTCCACTTCTACAATAGGCTTATTGCATCCTCCATTTGCAATAAATCATACTTAATGAAACTGGTAAAAAATTTCTTCCAAACACCAACCACTAAAGGAGGACATGTTTGTCAATACAATTTACATTAGAAAAAAAAACGGATAAGAATGAAGAAGATGAGAAGAACAAGAAAAAATATTGTTAAAAAAAGAATAAGAAGAAATCATTTCTCATCTGATCCCCATCCCCAAAATCACTCGACCACCTCTCCGAAAATCTCCCCTGTAATTTCTCTCACCCATATCCCTCTGTTATCTCTCATGCTCTGTGAAATCCCTGTTCTTTCCCTGTCTATTTCTCCTTCTTAATCTCTCTCTCCTTCGCTTCTGCGCAAGGAACCCAGTTGCAACCGACGGGAAACTACCGGCGCCGCTAACGTTTTGGTCCTGTGTCTCTCTCATCCAGGGTTTTCTTTGACCGGTTTATCCATGTTTTTCCCTCTCGGCTTAGTCAGGACCGAGTTGCAGCCGAAGCTCCGGCCTCCAACCCGACGGAAAATGCCTCAATTTGGGTTTGATTGATTGATTGATTGAGAAGTGATCATGAAGACTGTACCGTTCGATCTACAGTTAGGGTTCACGAAGTTATTCTAATCTTCAGAGAAACCCCAAGTCTAATTTCTTCTACTTTGTGCATTTCTAGAATCAATGTTTGTCAATTTGCCTTCTTTGAACTGGGTTTGGTTCCATATGTTGTTGATATGAAAATGGAACACACGTTCTATTTTTTTTATGAAAGTTGCAAATTTTGATATATTATCATGTAGTTGTTTTCTCTCTCCCTCCATCTTCTCAACCTCGGTCTCTCTTCTCTCCCTCCCTCTCTCTTCGATTCTGTTGTTTACCATACGACTGGGTTTCGATCTATTCTAGGTTGGGTTCAATCTAGTCTTGGTGATGAATAGAAGTCAGGGGATGGTGGATAGGTGATTCTGTGATGAAGTGTTGCTAGAATAAATGGCTACTTCTAGTTCTTCATGGACAAAATAAATATATCTTTTATGTTGCCGGATTCTGGATTTGTCTGGCGGTGATGGTAGTGGTTCGGTGGTTATCATGATGGTGTTCTTGGTGTTCATGTATGAAATAGATAGTCAGTTTTACCCTTAAATAAAAGGATATAGCAGTCAACTAACGGTTCATTCCGTTAAGTGTGTGACGATTTTTTTTACCGGTTTCATCAAGTTTGATTTATTACAAATGGGGGATGCAATAAGCCTATTGTAGAAGTGGAGGTTTCAAAGTGTTAGTTTCAATATAATGGAGGTATGCATTAAGTAATTAAGCCAATTAATTAATTAAGCCTTTTAGAAATGGCATGCTCATACATCCTTACTTGGTGGTACCCTGATATGAGATCCAAAACGGTGGAATGGGAAGTGAGAATTTATCCCTTACAGATGTGTTGTTGAGCTGACTATAGTCAATGCATATCCTCCATGTTTCATCCTTCTTCTTCACCAATAGAGCTGGGGATGAGAGTGGGCTAGGCCTGATCACGCTTTTATTTTATTTTTATTTTTTGATAATTTGATCACTCTTCTATTGAGCATTTCTTATACTTGCTTCTCTATCTCATTCTTCTGAAGCATTGGACATCTGTAAGGTCTAGCATTGACAGGGTACCTGCCTGGTAGTTGAGTTGCCTCCCCAAACACTTCATTGTTACTGCAACACCTTGTATCTCATTTGGTAGTTGTTCTTGGTTAGCTTCCTTCTCTTCACTGTCCAAGTAGTATAACATAGCTTCATCATTGAGACAGCAAAACCTTTGTAATGTCTTGCAACCTATCCAACCGTCATTTAAAATGGGATTTTGAGCATGTAATTTAAGATTTCCCGTAATCGCAATTTTAATTGCCAAACGAATTAAAAGTAAACCCTAGCATCTATATTTACGGTATTTGCAAAATTCCCTCTCAACGTACTTCGTCCAAACACAACATAAAGGAATAGCCTTAGACTTCGAGAGTCTGTCTATTAGTCCTCACAATATGAAATCCACCACCATTACCCAGCCACCATCAAAAGAAACCATCCAGGGTGTTTTCTCGGCAAACAAATAAAACATCTGTTTACCCCATAAATTATGCTTAGTACTTTCATTTACCACTTTAACCACAGCTTCGTAACTCTGTAAGAAATTACTCTCAACCACTTTAGACAACATAATTGATAAGCGTCGATTATATGATGCAACCACATAAGAGTCTATCCTCTTGACAGGAAAGCCTCGCAATGAGGGAACAATTTGAAGAAAACCATGGACGAACCAAACTAATATGCAAACTAAACTACTCTAACTTCCTAGTTCCATGGCCAGTTTAATTTAATATTATAATAATTCACGGAATATTTGCTGGACATTAAACTTGGTTTAGGCCAAGAAATAAAAAGGCCCAAGTATTATAGTATTATGTCATTAGTAGCCTAATTGTATTAGCTATCTAGTGGGACTATTATGTTAGTGGTAGCCCAAAGTAATTGTATTGTCCAAGTTCAATGTATCTTGTATGAGGTTTCTAAAGTAGAAGTTGTGTAGAATGTTGTTGAAACACCCCGTGATTCCAGGCCTAGCCCAAACCGCTAAGATGTCCCCCGCACGAGGAGTTTTACCTCATTGTGAACGGAGTAGAACGTCGGCCTCGTACCAAACCATAAAGAACAAAACTTCTAATTCAATTTAAAAAAAATCATCTTTATTACAATAAAGGAAATGACCGAACGCGGTCCTTAACATGAAAACTTGAAAACAAACCAAATCGTTTGAAAAGAAACAAAAACAAGAAACTAGTGATTTATTCCGTGAGAGCTAAAGTGATTCCTCAATCCAAGCAAGTGATTCGTTCCCCCAGAGTCTGCAGCGGTGCTAGCCTGCGGGTTTTACAATAGACAAAGCCGACCGCAGTTTTTTTCCAAAAGTCAGCTTAAGCTGAGTAAGAAATACCTCAACATGTAAACAGATGATTGGGCACATAATTCAAGAATAAGTAAAGGAAAAAAAAAGTAAAGAAAAAGATGATTAGAGCTTTAAATTGAGACCACAAAGGCAAACAAGAAAGGTAAAGGGATAAACTTGGATTTGACATTCCAACTTAATCTTTCTTATTAAAGTCCTCTTCTAAAAACTTTTCTGGCGGCCACCTGACCACGTGCCACGGGAGCAGCTAGCTCTACTGCCCCATGAGCCCCAGAATTAAACATTGTACGAGCGAATGCAGAGTTCCCGCCTGCCTCGGAAATAAATAACTCAGGGTTACTTCGTGGGTCTATCAAACCCTACTTCAACCCGGCAGTTGTGAAAGCCCCTCTAGATATGGCCTTCCCGCCTCAATACTGACCTACAAGACCTTAAGTGTCGACACCCCCTAGAGGTTAGCAACTCCGCTAGAGTAGTACAAGTAGGAACCCCCAAGTCCTCATGGTAGTGTAGGACTATGGGTACCAAGGGTACGCCAGAGTTTGGCTCCCAAAAATCTCTTGACCAGAACGTATGGTCCTTAACAATATAATCACCGAAGTGAACTAAAGAAGAGCTCGTACAAGTTATCTTTCACTTTACGTTACTTAGTGCCTTATGAGTATTCCTTGAAAGAAGGTGATTCTCGATCCAAACCAGGTATTCAAAACCAATAAGGAAAGCAAGGATTAAAGTGCTAATCAGTTCCAAGATGAACATAACTCATGTCTTCAATAGAGAGATCTCAGTTTCACAATTTGTGCCGAAGTAAACACGATTCTCAGAGTTTAAACAGATAGATAGTACGATAATCAAAACAGTAACAAATTTGGCACATAACACATCTTGGAAACTCATTTTGATGGTAGAAGAGTCGAGCATATAACTTACTTGGATTAAAGAAAGCTCCACACACACAAGCAAGTACGAAAACTAGTACTCGTCGTACGAGTTCTCAATGAACTGATCGTCTACGAACCCTACAATAGTCGAATAATCCTAACATTAATACACGACCAATCTCATACAACAAATGCAAGTATGCCCTATATGAAAATGCAAAGAATATTCCCCCGACAAGTTCCCAATTTAATTTACTCCCCAAAATCGATTTCGAAACTCTAGTATTAGAAAAAGAATATTAATTTATAAAGTTAAGAAAATAAATAAAACAAATACAATTAAATGTAGGATTTAGACTATTAAATATTATACTTAGGAAAAGCTATTTATAATTAGTATTTAGAAAAGAGTATAATATTTAAACTAGATAATAGTATTAAATAAAAGTTATATTTACTTATTAAAAGAGTAAATATATTTTATGAACTAAATATTTTATTTATATAAAGAAATAACTTGAAATTAAAACATGATATAAACTATAAAATAACTTAGGAAAATACCACTTTTTATTTATGATAAAATATCTACTTTTATTAGTAAACTCTTCTTATAAAAATTAAATTATAAAAACTTGTATTTGTTTCCATATCGAAAGAAACTAAATAGTTATAAATAGTATTAATAAAGAGAAGAGTATTTATAGATATATAATAGTTTAATAAAACAAAATAGTTTACGGAAGTACAACAACAACCCCAACAGTTTCATTAAACTCCAAAATTACACCCCTAACCACTTTTGATTTCTCATTCAAGTCTTCTTCCCCTTCTTCACCCACAACCACAGACACATATATACATGCTTACATCTACAAGGTCTCAAGCAAACAGAAAATAATGATCAAAATTGAAAATGAAAGGTGGGTTCTCGGTGTGTGTACCGATCGAAGAAGCGAAGATGAACTGACGAGAACGAATCGACGAAGATGACGGCGACGGAAAACTGGTGGAGGAGATTCCGGCTGCTGCTGCGGCTGCCAATCTCCGGTGATGGGTTCGCCGGAGCAAGGGAAGAAGAACAGAAACAGAGGGAGGCGAGGGACGACGATGGACTCGCCGAATTTTTGCGGCGGGTCCTTCTCGGGTCCGAACCGGGTCGGAACAAAAACAGGGCCGGGTCGGAACAAAAACAGGGCCGGTGATGGCTCTGTTGGTCTTTGCTGATTCACCGGAGAGGAAAGAGGGAGGAGGCGACCTGGGTGGTGGGTTTTCGCCGGAAATTGCAGGGAATTGAGTGGTGGTGTTGGCGGTGGTTCTTGAAGAAAACAGGGGAAGTGCGTGGGTTTGTTTCTGCGGCCAAAACAGAGAATGAGAGAGATGGAGTGGATGAGGAGGAGAGGGCGAGTTGATATATTTTGACTGGGGTGGAGATGGCGGAGAACGTGGGTGAATCCGTTGATGGAATCGTGGCGTTCATGGAGGAGAAGCGGGGTGTTTTCCCGATCGTGAGAGAGAGGGAGATAGCAGGCGGGTTTACACCAAATTTTAAGTAAAGACACTTTAACCCCCTCAACTAAAATTAATAAAATACAAATACACCCCCCGGTTTAAAAACACTTATCCTAATTTAAGAATAATTCACAAAATACCCTATTAAAAGTAGGAGTATTACATCACATTCCCCTTAAAACAACGCTTCATCCTCGAAGCGTAAAACAGTAACTCCCCAGAGAGAACATTTTGCCTATATGCAAGGTGCAAGGATGAAACTAATGCACAGTAAGACGCAAAGATCATACTAAAAGCGAACACATATAGGGTGTTTCAGTTGTAGAGAAAAATCATAGATATTTTGGTGGAAGAAGTTTGTGGAAGGAATGATGCTAGGAATATTCCTTCCACATCCACCTATATATAGCTTGTACCACCCACCACCATTTTGTATCAAGCCTTAATCAAGTGTCTAAGTGAGTCTTCTATTAAGTCTCTAAAGAGTCCTAGTAAGTGTCCTATGAAGTCTTCCATTAAGACTTCTATGTAAGGTACTAAAGTGTATCTAGTTCTTGTCCTCTTGTATCAATCAAATATATTGTTCTACATTCTCTCTCTAAAAGTTCCATCACTTCCCTCTTTCACCAAACACTTAGCCTACTAACCTCCTCCTAAAACCAACAAAGTGGTATCAGAGCTTCCTAAAACCAACAAAGTGGTATCAGAGCTTCCTAAAACCAACAAAGTGGTATCAGAGCTTCTTCCCACATCCAACAAGATTTTCAATATTCTTAGCTCCATGGCTAATTTCCTCTGTTTTGCGTCCGACACCGCTGCAGGTTCCTCTCGGACGTTTCATTTATTATTTACAATAGGCTGAAACGGATCTATATTGTACTGCATGGGCCAAGATAAAGCAACCGTATAAGAGTTTTGGAAGTAACAGTGAAGATTTTTCTCAAAAATAAACTTGCAGTTAGCATAAGCATAAGACCATTTCCGCTTCTTCTTTTGAGCTATGCAGGCCTTTTAGTTTACAGTTATTTGTTAAAATAAAGGCTTAATTATTTAATGCATACCCCCAGTATAGTGAAACTGTCACATTGCAATACCCACTAACATACCTTGCTGATAATGTTCCCATTTGCAATAAATCAGTCACTTTAAAACTGGAAAACAAATTTCGTCCATCACTTAACGGAATAAGCCGTCAGTTGACTTCGATGTCCTTTTGTGATGAGGGCAAAGTTGTCTATTGAGTTCTGTTTAAGAACACTAAGATCATCAGTTGAGTTCATAACATTCACCACCACCACCACCGTCGCCGCCACATGGAACCAGAATCCGGCCAAGACACAACCACCATTCCAGAACTTAGACTCATCATCACCACATTAAGCTCCGATCAGTTCTAGCCCAAGCAAAACCCACCCACCACTGCCGAAATCCTATCTAAACACCACCACCATAGAGTCGTCAAAACCCAGAAAACACCAGTTCTTCCTCAATTCGAAGCTCCTGAGCACTAAGACGGCCAAAAACCCCTAAATTCAAAACCCAAAATAAACCTGATTGACGTTGAACAAACAACACGACACACCTCAGGACATAGTCCACCCGCAATAGCTTGGTAAACCCAAAAAATCAAAAGTGCAGGAACAGGTCCATAAATCAATCGGTCAAGATTCAACTAGCTGTGAAGTCAATGCGAAACAGAGAGTAAAGATGGATGATTTGAGGAATAGACAAATCGCCAAAACCTTCCCCTGTATCACCAAGCACCCAACTTCACCGCCAATCACCACCATTAGACACCGCCACCAACGACAAAACATGTGAGCAGACTTCTTAAGAAGGATGATTCTTAAGAAGGTGATTTTTTAGGAAAAAATCAAAAGGGCCAAAAAACAGAACAAAAGCTCAGGACAAAACATGTGAACTAGTAAAGAAGAAAGCCACGAGACTTCCACATCTGAAGATGGACTTCCATCGATTCACTTCCATCAATTACCAAACTCCTCCGAGCCAACCAATTATGAGCAGACCTATTTCCCTCTTTAGGAACGAATTCAAGTCTGATCTTCATCACTTCTTTGACTCTGGCTAGTTTCTCCCTCAGGTCTCTGACAACCGATCTTTCATTTTCAGGATCTTGGCCTTTTCTTAGCAATTCGATTAGGATCTGAGCATCCCCTTGGACCAACAGTTCTTTTATGTGGAGCTCCATTGCCATTTCTAACCCGAGAGAGCTTGAGCTTCGGCTTCGAAAGCTCCAACACCCCATCGGAGTCGTCTCGCTTGGGCACCCATGAGTACTCCGTGAGGACTCCAAATCGCCACCCCAGCACCGGCAGGTTTCCGAAGATATGACCACGCACCATCAAACTGTAGCTCCGCAGATTGTTGGGTCGCTAAGGTGTTGTAAAAAAATATTTAACATGGACACCAATGGAAGTAGTAGAAAATAACATACAATGCCATGGAGTTGTTTGGATGAGCTAAAATAAGTGAGTGGTTGAGCTTGAAAGCTCATTCAATCTTTAGTGTCTGGATGCGGTAGATTATTGATAAAAATAATATTTTTCTTAGATACCGAGGTTCGAACTCGGGACCTCATAAAGAATACACATTTGCATAAAGAATTCACCCTATAAAGTCTGGAATTTCCCAAAAAGATCCAGATTTTTCGCTCAAAAAATATGAAATTCCGAAATTTTCGGGCGGAAATCGGATTCTTTTTGGGTTTGGAGAGATATGGATTGTAACAGATTTTTGACTCATCCAAACAAGTCCAATGTCAAAGTTGCGATCAAGGCTCTCTCTGAAGGAGAAATAGAACCGTTCTTGGATGCGGTAAGTGATTGTAATCAGATTTTTGTCCATCCTTTTTCAGATTGTTTACCTTTATTTTGCATGCTGGGCTATCCGGCATATTTGTACTTGTTTTCGCCTTTTAATACAATTTTACCACAGTTTACTCCAAATAAAAGAATAAATAAATAAAAATATTCTAGAATTTCTACCTTCAAAATTGTATCTTGAACCTTGTATTCCTCCAAGTGCAGCAATTTGATAGTTATCCACTTGTTTCCTTTAATCACGGGGTTACCATCAGATGAAATACCAAACAACTGAACATAGATGTTTAGCAATATAAGCCATCTAGAAAAAATAAGGGCATAACAGAAAAATGAATAATCAAAAATACTTATATCCATAATCATTATCACTTCCATTTGTAAGTTCAATTTACAGATATGTTTTATTCATACAATCCTCTCTGTGCAGGTATGAGAGTGTAACGGGGCCATTACCATGCAAGCTGTATTTGTCTAATGTCGCATCCGGTGTTACGGTCCAAAAAAGTAACGCATCGCCCATTTTGAGCTTCACAGAAAGCTCCTTTTTACCGGACTCCGACAGCTCATTTCACAATGAGTAATTATTGCTTGCTCCAAGAGCAAATATGATATGGTGCTCTAATCCATACATCACATGACACATCAAGAATATGTAGGAAATCCATTTTCTTTTGTCTGCCACTTATTCTCTTTCTTCCTGACATGTCCTGTGATGTATAGTTAGAGCAAATCCATATTATTTGCTCAAAAAATTCTCTAGCTGAAGGGAAGTAGGTCTCACCACCTTCTTCTACATCTGACCTACATCAATAGAAAAAGAAATTCAAGTAAAAGAAGACAACACGGGGTCATTTATTCAAGTTATTGCAAGAATTGTAACATAACACAATAAGGGAACAGAGGTCAAGGATGTACAATGGAATAAAGACAAAGTATCTGTTAAAAGAATGATGCTGCATCCAAAGCTGAATTGTGTAGTTTGTTACGTAACTCCTGCATGTCCTTTTTTTTCTAGTTTATTTATATATTTGATAATATTCTACAAAAGAGGTTCTGCGTTTCATTTTGCAGTTGACACGAAATGAAAAGCCCTAATTCCTAAATAATTCTTAAGATATTCTCTCTTCTTCGTCATCTTCATTACTCACGGAAGTCTGAATCTCACAAATTTCTTGTAACGAATTCCAACTTCTATTAGTAAAGGGTAAAAGACAAAAATCACCCCTTGGGTATGGGTTAAATACAAAAATACCCCTCGTGTTCGGGGATATACAAAACCACCCATGTTGAGACAAAAACCACCCCTGTCAGTGGATGGACGTTAGACGAAAAGCACCCTTCTGTTACAATCAAGTAGTATGGGGTGCAACCTGTCTTTTTTATGACTATTTTCCTCTATTTGTGATTTTGTTTTAACTTTGTACATGTTCTTGTGTTCTTGAACACCGCCACCACCGCCCCCACCACCAACACCAACACCAACACCACCGCCGCCGCCACCAACATCGCCAACACCAACACCAACACCAACACCAACAATAGCAACAACAACAGTACCAATTTTCAAACAAATTTCAGAATTTCATTTCAAAAAAAGAGAGACCAAAACGGTCACAGGGAACTGGATACAAAGCCAACAAGGCTTAGACAAGTTTAAAAACATCATTAGCACAAATATGATCTAACTTATTATGAGCTCTTGGAACAAATGAAAAAGAACAAGAAGAAAAAGATGAAGAAAGAGATTTACAATCTTCCACAGGAGCACATAGTACCTTTACAATCTTCCACCACCACCACCAGATTTGGGTATATCTCAACTAACAAAACAATGGATTTGGGTATATCTCAAAATCAACCAAAGCAGCTCGGTATAGTAGCTTCCTCCATGAGAATATTCAACCACCATTCACCTGAAACAATCACCATCCGCTCCTCAAACTCACGAAAAGAAGCACATCACAAAAAGCCACAACATTGCACACAAATCTGAAAATTTGGGGGGAAACTGTTTCGGTCCAGACGCAGAATCAGGGGCAGAATTGAAGGATGTCCTGTTTGCACGAAATCATACATTATTTTGAGTGAAAACAACCTTCTAAAAAGAACCCTTGATAAATCACGGGCACCGCCCTGATTTGGTCAAAATCGACTGTTTAGGGGTCGAAATCAGCATTTTTCTATTTTCAGAATATTTATTTATTAAGTAAGATTTTGATTTGAACCCAATTTGGGTGGATATTTTTAGCTGAGTATTTTATGAGGTTATGATTATTGTTTAGCATTATTTTAGTATTTTTACCATATTTAGAATAATTATGATTTTTGGCTATTTAAGTCCGGCTTGTGGACTTATTTCATCAGTTAATCGATTATTGAGTTTATTTCAGAAAACTTTGTGTTTTCTATGAACCCTATGGAGGTTCTTTCATGATTTCCCTTCCATCTTCGTTGCTTCTTGCTGCTCCCATAAAACGCCACGATTCAATTCGAATCGAGGCGTTTTATGGGAGCAGCAAGAAGCAATGATTTAGAAAGGAAAATCATGAAAGAACCTCCATAGGGTTCATAGAAAACACCAAGTTTTCTGAAATAAACTCAATAGTCGATTAACTGATGAAATAAGTCCACAAGCCGGACTTAAATAGCCAAAAACCTAAAATTTACCCAAAATAGCAAAATCTCAATAATTATTCTGAATTGAAGTCATACTAAAGAAAAACATACTGGGAAAAGACTGACCCAAATCGGGTTTAAATTGACCTCCTAATTAAACAAAAGATTATTACTTAAAATAGCAAATTTGACGATTTCGTGCCCTAAACAGCCGAATTTTGCTAAATCAGCATGGTGCTCGTGACTAAGTCACGAGTTATCTTTAGAACGTCGTTTCTGGTCAGATTCAGTATCGTTCGACCCCGTTCATCAATCCTTCAATTCTGCCCCTGATTCTGTGTATGGACCGAAACAGCTTTTCTGAAACTTGCAAAATTCTTCCTGCATCAGAAAAGCATAAAATCTAATCAGAAGAATAGATGGCAAAAAATAACAAATTGGGATTGAGAACCTTGCGAACATCTTTTCTAATGATGGCTACTTGTACAAACCCACAATAAAAGAATCAAGACCCAGTAAATGAAGAGGCAATCACATAAAGTGACAAACCCATATCACAATAGCAATAGAATTCAAAACCTATTTCAAATCTTTCAGAACACAGGTATAAGAAGAAGAAGAAATTTATAGTTAGGGTTTAAAGACATACGAACCTGGTTAGTTCTGGACTCGTGAGGTACTGTCGATTTTCGCCGTCGCAAATTCAATCCAATTTAAAGACACAACCCTGGCGAAGGAAGAAAAAGAGAAAAAGATGTGATGGTGCGCCGCCTCACCAGATCGAGAACCCATCAAAGGGGGAGAGATGGTGCTGGTTCGTGGCGCCCGGTACGCGGCGGTGGAAGACGGGGATTCAGGGAGACGGCGAGCTGCAGTAAAGAAAGGGGCGGGGAAGGAGAGAGAGACGGTGAAGAGAAGCTCGACCTGGTCGTCGCCGGTGAAGAGAACTCTGGTCGTCGCCGGTGAGAGAAGCTCGATCTATTGTGGGTGAAGAGAGGGACGAGGAAGGAGAGAAAGAGAGGAGGAAAGGAGAAAGTGAGAGAGGCAGCTAGGGTTAGGTAGTGAGGAAGAAGAAGAAAAGAAGTACTTATAGTGCGGTATTCTTTTCCGAAATGAGGGTAAGTCTTTTAATCCCTCTGTTAGTGTGTCGTTAGTCACTAACTCTGACAGGGGTGGTTTTTGTATATCCCCAAACACGATGGGTGTTTTTGTATATAACACATACTCGAGGGGTGGTTTTTGTATTTTACCCATTAGTAAATCATGTTAGAAAATAGTATTAATTGGTACTATTTCTTTTTATCTTTTGACGTCATTACATGTTTTTAGGGGAAGGGTAGTGTATTAAATACTTCCTTGGGGGGAGGTAAGTGTCTTTTACATTTAGTAGTCTATACAAAAACTATGTATGTGGGTGATTTTCTTCATTCAATGGACTGAGAATTCAATTGGGGAAGTACCCAACTGCTGTGTTTGTGTGTGTAACTGCGTGTGTGAGTGTGTGTGTGTGTGTGTGTGATAGCCTTTTGCTATCAAATTGGTGCTTTCATCGAGCATCACCACAACCAACTGGTGAAAAACATGACGAAAATCACCGACTTACCTGACGATTTAGTGCAACAACTAACAGATCAACTGATGAAGAAACTTACGGAAGAACTGGATAAACGACTCGACGGACTAGGGACGCGCATCTCAGTTTTGGAGGAACGCACCTCGCGACCTCCAAGTATGGCAGCAAGACCTAGATCAACCCATGGCAGTCTCATCAACGAGGAGCACGGACCAGAGCCAACTCGGCAACCACTGCGTTCCGCCGGCGCTAACCACGTCGCCATTCGCCACACCGTTTAGACCAGAGTCACCGACCTACACATCGACGAACCACCAACGATCTCCGACGGCGATCCACTGCAACAGACCCGATAGGGTCACCCACCTCCACGTGGGTCGTTTAGACATCTCCGATCGCAACCCTAGGCCATGGAAGCAGTTGATTTCACCGACTAAGTCCTCCTGCAACGCCGCCAAGGCCATGGCCTCAACTCCAGCCTCCAAGCCCCGTTTGATTGGGAGGATTACGATTTTGACGATGTTGACCCACAACCCAAATTTACTACACATCAGACCCGATTGGGTCAACCAAACCCACTTGGGTCACATGCTCGAAACCGACAGTTTCAAGGCACAAAGCCACCAGTTGACACTTTTGGATTCCAACCACGACACCGGCCTGCGGTTCGCAACCATATGGTGGGTCGTCAACGGCTTGATTAAGACATCTATCCTTGGCACACCAATGAACTGTCCTATGAAAAACCGGACGATTGGGACATCTAAGAACAGCCTTTGTATGGCCATCGCCACGGTGGTCGACGTTAACCTCGGCGTGACGAACGTGGACACAAGTTACGGGTTGAACAATCAAAATTCTCTGGTATTGATCCGCACACTTGGGTCTTTAAAGTTCAAAAATATTTCAACTATTATCGGATTCCGACTACGGAACGACTACAGCTCGTCGGAGTTTTGTTGGATGGTGATGCAGCTGACTGGTTTCGTTATCATGAGGCCTGATTTCGATTCACTGTACGTGGGCCTCTTTCCTTGAGGAGGTAACAATTCGTTTTGATAATGATTATTATCATGATTATTTTGGACAACAGTCTAATTTGCAGCAGCAAAGGACAGTCTTGGCTTATCAGAACGAATTTGAAAAGTTGCTGAACAAAATTGACATGGTGTTAGACGACCAACTGATTTCGATTTTTGCTTCTGGTCTTAAGCCGCCGTTGGGGAGTGAGTTGACATTGCAGTAACCCGTAAACCATCACCGCCGCCTTTAGTCTCGCTCGTGAATTGGACACGATTCGAGCGCCAACCGCAGTCACGGTTTCCACTACACCGGTTCATGCGCGGTCGACAGTAGTGTCTCAGACCAAGGCTCCTACTCCAGTTGCGTCCACACTGCCGCCGATCAAGCGATTCATAGTGGCTGAACAACAGGAACGGCAGAGACAGGGTTTATGCTACAATTGCGATCAGCGGTATTATCGCGATCACAAGTGCGATGGGAAGTTTTTACTTCTTGGATGCGACGAAAATGTTCCGCCGCCTCAGGAAGAATACGTCATTGCAGCTGATGGCTCCAGTCTTTTCACACTGATCAGCAGTGACCAGATGACTTCTCTAAAGCTCCTAGGGTACATAGGGGGTCGCGAGGGTATCTGTTCTTATCGACAACGGAGCGACACAACTTCATCCATCCTGATTTAGCCGAGAAGTTGCAGTTATCACTTAAGGCCACCCCAACTTTCAAGGTTGCAGTGGGTAATGGGGACTGTCTTTATTGTGATGCTACTTGTGGTGAAGTTGCGATTGATCTTCAGGGGCATACGTTTTCGGCAGAATTGTTACTCCTGGAGTTCCAAGGATCGCAGATCGTTTTGGGGGTGCAGTGGATTCAACAATTCGGTGAAGTCATTACGGATTACGCCAAAATGACACTGAAGGTTAAGCATGGGAATTCATGGGTGGTCTAGTAGGGTCTGACAAAAGCTTCTTTGGCCGCACACCGCTCCTACTTCGGTCTTGAGGACAATATAGTTGTTATCCGGGGGGAGTTGATACGGATGCACATCAAATTGGCGACACATAGAGCCCGACGCCCTCCAGGTTACCTTGAAGACTATGTTAGAAAGTAGTATTAATTGGTATTATTTCTTTTTATCTTTTTATGCCATTACATGTTTTTAGGGGGAGGGTAGTGTATTAAATACTTCCTTAGGGGAGGTAGGTGTCTTTTCCATTTAGTAGTCTATACAATAATTACGTCTGTGGGTGATTTTCTTCATTCAATGGACTGAGAATTCAATTGGGGAAAAACCAAACTGCTGTGTTTGTGTGTGTAACTGCTTGTGTGTGTGTGATAGCCTTTTGCTATCAGGTTTGTTCTCCTATAATGGGGGCAAATGGTTCACTGGGCAGGCAATGAGTTTTTGCAGGCTCAGCTCAACAATAATCATTGACGACCAAAACCTTCGAAAGCTCAATATCCGCAAAACTTGTAGTTTTGTTTATTCTCAACGTATAGGGTGTGTTTGGACGAGCTTAAATAAGAAGAAATTATATTAGCTTATTGGAATGAGTGGTTGCGGTGAGGAGCTGTCTCTCTCACCACCTCGACCACTTGTTCCAATAAGCAGATATAATTTCATCTTATTTAAGCTCGTCCAAACAGCACCATAGTATTGAAATGTAAACATGCAATTGAGCAAAGAAGGTATGAATAAAATGAACTCTTACAAGTACATGACGACTGTTGCAATCCTTAGGCCGCCATTATTAAGATATTCAGGCCCCTTATCGTAATGAAGGACAATCTTCTGTCCAATTGCATGATAACAGTCAATCCTTCACCATGCTCTGCAAGTTGTAAAGTCGTGCTGTTAATGATCAAGTGATTTGACATAATGATACTAGCACTTACTAGCTCAATAAGAAGGGGGAAAATTTAATAAGAAAAAATCAATAAAAGCCGTGCAAGAGAGAAGTGAAAATATATCCTTACTGTGCGTAGCTACAGGTATACATGTGAAATCAGCAATCCTCTTTTCTATGTCCGTGATAATTTTATCTCTTCCTCTAGTGAAAAACGTTGAATTACTATTTTTCACACTGAACAAAAAGAACAAAACAGAAATAGACGTCCCTTCTTCATGGAGTATATCAATAAATAAGCAATTTGAGCATAGGTGGGGGTAAGCAAGCCGAACCTGCCATCATAATAGCACCTACCAGTTTTTCCATCCGCACATAAGGACTCAGTCATGTTCAGTTTCGACATCACTAAGAAACATGAAACTGTTGCTGTTTCAATATATATATCTTTACTCTTACAAAAGGATGAATAATGAAAAAAAAAGTGTTCCTAATATTACTTATTACAAAAACATCCCACTAAACTTAAGTTATTCATTTGTGCCCCTTCTTTCATGATAACCCTTCACACCTCAAACAATTCCACGAAACGTCTCCTTGGCAACGTTTACCACTGACGAAGGCTATGAAGTACGAAGTTTTAGAATCGCTTGAACCTTCGTCCTTCAAGATCCCGATTGAACGACGCAACATCTCTCTCGAATCTTTTGTTTGTTAGAGCATCTCCAACCCATTGCTTTTTCCCCCTCCCCTCACCTCCCCCTCCCCCTCCCCCTCACCTCACGGCCCCGCCATTTTCCCCCTCCCCCTCCCCCTCCCCCTCCCCTTCCACCAAACTACTAATCGTCTCCAACCCATTTCTTTCCCCCATCCAAAAAATTAATTTGTAATATATATTTAATAATTTAAAAATGAATTATTAATATCAAAAAATGTAAATGAAAAATTGTTTACCAACGTGTATGTATATATATATATATATATATACACACACATACACATACACACAAAAAAAGATGTTAATAATAATAACAATGATAATAATACTAATAATAATTAAAATAATATTAACAAACAAAACTTTTATTCGAAAATATAACAATTACAAGTAAGAAAAAGTCGTTATTACAAGAAATAAAATTAAACGCTAATACAAAAATGTAACGAGTTGAGCGATAAAACACACAAATTGAAATAAACCAACCTAACAACGATTACAAGTTCTTTCGTTAGTTGAAAGGATTAAATTTAAAAAAATAAATAAGATAACGATGACTTTTCGTAAATATACTTTCCAACAATCGTGAATACATTATTAATTTAAAAAAATAAAAAAATAATCATAATAATAAAATACATAATATAATCACAAAATAGTAGTATGTGTAATTAAAATTATCAAATATTCAATTAATTAATCATTCCATGTAGGGGGAAGGGGAGGGGATGTCCATGGGGAAATCCCCCCTAACCATCCCTCACCCAAGGCAAAATTTATCCCCATAGCACCCCCTCCCCCTCCCCCTTCCCCCATGGGGTTGGACATGAACCGTATTTTTATACGATTTTCCCCTTCCCCCTCCCCCTCCCCCCATGGGGTTGGAGATGCCCTTACATTATAGCCAATGCAGAACACCATTCAACCGTCAATTTGTTCAAGCGCGTCCGTGGTCCAATCGTCACCAAGACGGTGCAGGAACGGTGTTCGTGGTGATGGTTGTCCCCGATCGTGTGTGCTAAAGGTTAGTTTGTCCCCGATCTTGTGTGGTTGTGCCAGTTCTAGTCTTCAAACGTTGTGGCTTGTATGTACGTATTCTTGTGATTTCTACTATTTGTTGTTTTTACAGTTCTTCTGCATTCTTCCGCAACACAATCGATTGAGTAAACGACCATGAAAGAAGGCAATCAATAAGAAGTCTGATAAAAGTATGTTAACATAGTAGGGAACGGAAACAAATAACCGTAGCCTTGATATTATGCTTTGGAGGATATTTCTGATTCAGGAGCATAGTGTTAGAAAACTATGTTGGAGTTTCTGCAAATTAATGAACACAGATTGAATAAATAAAACTGAAACAACTTACTGATTGAGAGTTTCCCGAAAGCTGCTGTGATGTCGAAGACAGTCTCGTACATGAATGGGTACGGGTTCCTTAAAACAGATTAGCCGCCTGCTATGCTGAGTGGCTTCTGTTTCCCAGGATAAAAGTCTTCCGGCGCGGTGGTTGAAAGCACGTAACCACCAAGCCCGACGAACCGAAACTTGGTAGAGAAAGTCTGCTGCTGTGAGAGAGAGAATGAATGCTGTGAATGAATTTCGGTTGGTTCTGAAAACTGGAGAAGGCATTGAATTTAAAGGAGATAAGGTGGCAACCGTTGACTGTTCAGAAAACAGAACGGTTGTAACTGTTCTGTTAATTAACAACAATTCTGTTAATTAATTGTCATAATAATATTTAATTATTAATTAAAATAATTAATTAGTTTTTGGCCCAAAAAGATATAGGCCTCAACTAACTACTCAGCCCAACCCACCCACCACACCACGTCACGGCCCGTGCCCGTGCCCGAACCCGAACCCGAGACCGAGCCGAGCCGGCCGGACGGACGGACGGCGGCGGCGGCGCGCGCGCGCGCGTGTGGTGGTTCGACCATTGTCTTGGTCCTCTCTCCTGCACAAAATGTGCTCCACCCAAAGGGCGTGCCCTTAAGGTCCAACCTTGAAGTAGATAAGTACTTCATCTTCTCCCTTGAACCAAGATGTGGTTCTATTTTGTTTCCAACAAATTGTTTGCTCATGAACTCATTTTGAGAGCATGATTTGATCATTCATTCCTTAATGTTTTTTGACAAATGAGTTATCGCAACGACCACCAAGTTGCCCTCTACACGATGATGCAATTGGTGTTGTTAACTCGTATATGAGCTGGATAATAATCGCACTCAAAGTCGGGTCAAAAAACATTTTTTCCAACACATAGGAATTGGTAGATGCAGGACCAAAGCGAGAGAAGATATGGGGCTTTTCCAAGGGTTGAGACATCAGAGTTTGGGAAGACGATGCATGAGTTTTCATGGAGTCGTTTTA
The DNA here is from genome assembly GCA_023055425.1 of Linanthus parryae. NCBI lineage: Eukaryota > Viridiplantae > Streptophyta > Magnoliopsida > Ericales > Polemoniaceae > Linanthus > Linanthus parryae. The sequence continues at coordinate 23,063,246 of JALGPY010000006.1, read as the reverse complement.
AGAGTGAAGTCATTGGAAAGGCGTGTTTCAATTAAAGAATTTTCATAAATAGATGGCAACATACTGGATTGTTTCAATTTCACAGGGAGAAGTCTAATAAAAGGTATGTGATATGTGAAGATTCTCAAACTCTATGTTTTCATGTGCTGCAAACACTCACAATATTTCCTTTTGCTTCTGGGAGAGGATTTGGATTTTGAGGGGTAACACAATGGATTCATCACCGCCGGAATGGTTGCACATATCGCTGCTAGAAACGATGCAATAAGGAAGAGGGTTCTGTAGTGTTCTGTTTTGAGGGTTTCACAATGTTTTCACCACTCGCAAACCAATCAGGGTACCGTCAGCAAGTTGCCTTTCTCATCCAGTTGGCAGCCAAGGGATCCGCTTCATAGTTCTTCTGGAATTCAAGAACATGAATGGTGGCCAATTTGAACACACGGACCTCTTGTAAGTTTAAATTATCTAATCGTGTGGCTTTCAAAATTAGAGAGTTTCTTGAATATAAAGTCACTCTTTCCGAAATGACTGTGTTCTCGAAATGCACATGATGAAATTCTGGGTAATTTACTCAGACCCTGCTCTCTCTGTGACAATTCACTTGAGTTATCACTCGGGTGCGGCTGCTAAGAACAAAACTAGCTAGACTATTTAGTCATATTTGTTTCAACACGTAAAGACGGGAGATCAGGTGCCTCAATGTTAACGTATTTTATTTTGCAATTGAATGATAGTCAAATTTAGTTTCTTATAACTGTTTGTATTGGGTTCATAAGTATACTAATGGAATATACATATATATATATATATATATATATATATGTGTGTGTGTGTGTGTGTGTGTGTGTGTGTGTGTGTGTGTGTGTGTGCGCGCGCGCCCGCGTGCGCGTGCCGGCCTGGTTGAGGTATACTTTTTGTATATATAGAAGATACCTGTTAACTTTCATGTAATTTTTTCTTACCAGTGTAATAAATTAATTTGACTATGATATTAAGGGTAGCTTGAAAATACCACTGGCATAAGTCCCATGAGCCTGTTAAGGGAACTTGAAAGAAATATATCAGTTGTTTTCTTAAAGAGAAAATGTAATAAATAAAATATTACTTGCACGTGCTTTGAGAACATGTTTAGCTGAGTTTACATTTCAATCAAATATGATTTGTAGCCAGGGAAAGCAGAATTTTCAGCAATGGTGGTCAAACTTATTCGTATAAATTTATTATAAATTTAGTTTGGTAAAAAATCAAAGGTAGTACGAAAACATGAAGTTTTTCTGTTATTATTATAATTGTGAAGTGAGTTGATGGTAACATTATCATAACGACTAAAACTTGGGAAGTAATTTTCTAAGAAGGTAAGAAATTGAGAAGTTACAGAAGTTGGGAGTCAATTACATAGAAATCTAGGAGCGTTGAAACGTATTTTTCACGCTTTGATATAGTTGGGTAGGGTCAAGACTGTAATACATTCACATACTTGGGACTCATTTTATAATTTTTGGGGGGTTCTATGAGGAAACTTTAGAAAATATGGGGTGCAAGTAGTTGAAATATTAGAAAGTCAGGGTGGTCCTGTGCCCACCTTAGGTAAGGAGTGGCTCGGACCCTGTTTGTAGCGATGCTCAACGAAGTGGGTTTCTTTCAACTCCGAACTTTGCCGTCCCTCTGATGCTCACTGAGGTACCTTATTTTTCTTGAGTTAACTGGAGTTCTCCATGGTTGCTTATTCTGTCATTTTGTTGTTTAATTTATTGATTATAGCTACTTCACATCATTGTTAGAGTTAATTTGATGATGTTACAAGAACTTATGTTGGTCTGTTTGTATATGATTTTTCATATAAATTTGTGTTTCATATGATATAATGTAGATAATTTTAATCCATTAGATACTGGAGACTATTGTTTCAAAGAAAAAAAATTAATAGATTCAGTTTTTACGTAACTTACACTTTTTTAGAAAATAACTGCACACGTGCAACGCACGTGCCCTTTACTAGTATATATATATATACACATATATACATATATACATATATATATATATACATATACATACATTTATACATATACATACATTTATACATATACATATATATATATATATATAACTTCATTTAATCCTACTGAAATAATATAAAGAACATATTGTATTCCTACATTCAAAAGTGTGCATACAGCAATTATAATGAAAGAAACTCACCAAAAAGTTGTGAGCCAGGAAAGTTCTAGGCTCCCACGAAAGAAGTTCCGTCCACTGGTCCTCTCGCTTTCCCAGCCCTTCCTCTTGGCTCCTGCAGTAGAACCCTTAAAAGTTATAATCTTCAAAATCGGCAGAGCAAAGACTAAACGAAAAATCCCTAGCTTAGTGACCTCCACTGACATGATCCGGTAGAGGTGGGGCACCAACGAAAATACTAGATATGACACTAGGTATGCTGTGCCTGAGAAATGAGAATCTAGAAATCAGAGATACCTTTGTAGCAAATTACGACCATTTGAAAAAACAAATGTTCGCAACATAGTTGTGCATTCGAGGTTCAATTTCACCTAGGAGGATTATTTTACATGAGAAAAATGAAACGAGGTTGGGAAAATACAGCATTATAATAAATTACAGTACTATTATTAATTTAGTTTAAAGTATGACTCACCATGTTCATAATTCAATCGACTCGAACAAGCTCCAAATCTCAAACTTGGTTCTGTTATCAAGATCTAAGGGATCAAATTGGTGAGCAATTAACCGTATGTACTTTCCGGTCTAGTACTGAAAGCCATCACTCTCTATGTAGAACTACTAGGGAGTAGTAAAGTGGTTTTGCTTTCTTCCAGGATAGAGAGATATTGTCATCTCATATTAAGGGGTCCGATATCCCGAAACAAGTGAGAATATGGATCAAATCCCTTCCAAAGCTCTTTTGTACCGGTGGCAACTGAGTTGCTAAGTTGTGGCCCCACGACCTCGGAATCTATGCCGGAATTATTGTTCTTATTGTTGTTCATGAAACCCTACAAACAAATGAAACTTTATCTGTTGGAGCAAGAACGTTTCCGATAGACATGAGAAGCTAGAAATTAACACAAGGATAGAATAAACTGAAGAAGGAAAAAAAAGAATAACCAAGACACCGTTGGCACGCATTTTTAGTGCAGCACTGCAAAGAAGGGAATAGTCAAATCCCTTCTGAATCCCTTCTGTAATGCTGACCATTAAGCTATTAAGTTGTGCTTCCACAATTTTGGGATCCATGCCACCGAAGTTCTTACCATCATTCATGAAACCCTAAAAACATGTATCAAACTTTATCTGTTAGAGCAAGAACCTTCTCGATAGACATAAGAAGCTAAAAATTCACATAAAAATAGAGTGAACTGAAGAAAAAATAAAAAATAGCCATGACATATTTGGCATGCGTTTTTAGTGCGGCAACGCGGGAAGGGGAATAGTCCAATCCCTTCAAAGGCCCGTTTATACGGCCGACCATTAACCTGTTTTGTTGTGCTTCCACAATCTTGGACCTAATCTTGGAAATTTACACCAGCAAAGTTTTTACCATCATTCATGAAACCCTTGAAACATATATCAAACTTTGTTTGCTTGAGAGCAAGAATATTTCTAATAGACCTAAGAAGCTAACTATTAGCGTAAGAATAGAATAAATTGAAGAAAAAAAAAAGGATAACCATGGCGCCATTAGCAAGCATTTTTAGTGCGGCATCGCGAGAAAGCGAATTGTCAAATCCCCTCCGAAGCCCTTCTGTACCGGCCACCATTGAGTTGTTGAGTTGTGCTCCAACAATCTTGGGATCCGCACCGGCGAAGTGTCTACTATAATTCATGAAACCCTAGAAAATATACATCAAACTCAGTTGAGAAAGAGCATTTTGGTAGACATAAGAAGCTAGAAATTAACAAAAAGAATAGAATAAACTGAACAAAAAAAAAAAAAGAAAAGAACAACCATTGTACTGGAGGCCATTGAGTTGTTAAGTTGTGCTCCCACAGTATTGGGATCGACACCGGCAAACTTTTTACTACCATCATCATTCTTCAACCCTAGAAAACAGATTCCCAAACGTGCCTGTCTGTTAGGATATGCAAGCGCTTTTTCAATAGACATAATAATCAGAAAACGAAAAAGAAATCACCTGCATGTTTCTCCGGCAACGACCTAACTCGAGTTCTCCGGTATGTGTTTCTCCACATGAGCTTCGTCCAGGTAATCCAACAGCCTAGTTTTTTTTTTTTTTTTTTTTTAAATACTTCCTTTGTGTCAATTCAAATATGGGGTTAATTGCATTTTACCCCATGGTAAAGGGTTTGTGTAAAACCCCCCTGTAGTTCAAAATGTTGCAGTAAACACCCGTGTGGTTTGGTTTTCGTGCGATTCCGTTAAAACTAATAGAATCCGTCAAAATCTTGCTTTTAATCCTAGTATACCCTCAGGTTAAAAAGTTTTTTAAAAAAGAGAAGAAAAAGAAACCGGATATGAGAAAAGGTGAAGAAGAAGAGGAAGTGAGGAGGAGGAGGAAGAGAAGATGGAGATGGAGGTGGAGAAGAAGGAGGAGGTAGAGGTGGAGAAGGGGAAAGGAAGTGCCGACTTTGGACGAGAACGGCGACGATGACGCCGCCGCCGACGGAGAAGAACAGTGACGATGCCGCCGCCGCCACCAAGGTCGCCTCCACTTCTGCACTTCGCAGTGGCGTCTCCGGCCGTCACAGCCCCAACCCCACTGCCACCACATATCTGCACCACCCACCTCCACTACCGCATGTACCTCTGACTCCTCCCAAATCCAGAAATTGCCTTCCAATTTCTCTCATTTTTCATTTGAAAATTTGTGTGCTTGTTTGAATTTCAAGATTCTCCTTCTCTTTCCAATTTCTGGACATGTTTGGATTTGGGTTTGATATTTTGGGTGTGGAAAATTCTGAGTTTGCCATCAGGATTTGTGAATTGTGATTTGGGTCAAATCGATTATGATGTTTCATTCTTCAACATCAAAATTCTGGGGTCTTTAACTGATGTCTAATTCTATTTTTTTTTCTTGGATTTTTTTGTTTAAGAGAGTATGGATATGTAAGAAAAGAAGATGGAGATGAAGAAAATGAAGAAGATGAACATTTGAGAGAAAGGATGACATAGAAGAACTATAGAGAGAGAGAGAGAGAGTGAGTGAGGGGAAATGATTAGATTAGATTATATATGGGAGGGTATATAGGTCTTTTTGCCTAGTTAATCGAACCCCCTACAGCACAAAACTAAACCACAGGGGGATTTTTTGCATCATTTGGAACTAAGGGGGTTTTTGCACAAACTCTTAACCACAGGGGGTAAAATTAAATTAACCCTTAAATGTAATCTTTAGTGTTTTTCTAGGACACACCTGCGCAAATTGGTTCTAGCTCAGTGGTAAAGCATTTGAAGTCCCTGCATGAGGTCTCGCGTTCAAATCTGACAATATGATGTAACTCTAAAAGATAGGACACATATTGAAATTGCAATATTTCTTTTGTGTGAATTTAAATATCATCGTTTTCTCACACGAATTGTTGTCCATGTTCGCACGAATTATTTGGAATTCACATTGCATATGCGGATTGTTTTTTTCTGTTCGCACGAATTGATCAATTCGCACGAATTGATTTCAGTTTGTGCGAATTGGTTCGGGGATATCTCTTTTCGGTTGTCTCCTTGTTGCATTTTGGAAAGGTTCAGGGTGGCTAAATCACCAAGTTTTGAGTCTATATAAGGTTCATAGTTTGTCTTGAGTTGTGTGGTGTATCTCGGATTGTAATTGGCACTCAATTATCAATAAATTATTTTGTTTTGGCCGTAGATGTAGCTAGAAACTGTGCTAGTGAACCATGTTAATCGTTAGCGTTCTTGTTCACTTTTTCCATCGTTCTTTCTCGAATAATTTGGTTATAACAAACTATTATGAAAGATCGTGCTAGAGTTTCTAGAGGAACAATGCTACGCTCGATGCTCGAGATCGTTTGATGGGAAGAATAGTTTCAATTTATGGCAGCTAAAGATGTGTGATTTGTTGAAGCAGCAAGATCTTTAGTTTTCTTTGGAGAGCAATACGTGCATTGGTATAACCACCCTGGCATCTCTGAATATGGAGGAGAAGGCACATGCAACATTTATGATGTGCCTCGCGGACGATGTGATCACTGGTATCGCAGATCAGGAGACATCAGCTAGCTTATGGTGAAAGTTGGAGCAACTCTACCTGACAAAATCGATCGCTAACAAGTTGATGGTGAAGGTGCAGTTGTTCAGTCTTTGAATATTGGTCGGTACAAAAATCAGGGGTCACTTGGGCAAATTCAATACTATTTTGTTTGAATTGCACAATAGTAATGAGATTGTAATTGGCACTCCCCAACGTGGCTTTTAAATTGCCACCACCAACATTATTATTTCCGACCTTGGTCTCTGCTTGAACATATTCTTCAATTTGCCATCTCCATCGCTGCTACCTTCACCAGATCTTTTTGGTTTCTTACCTAATGGAAATTCTCTATTGTCAGTGAAACAAATCAAACCGCATTCACACTACGATTTAGAATTCGATTAATCTTCTCTCCCTGATTCATGTGGGTTCGATATAAACATGGATCTTACAGGATTACTATTATTGAAAATGTGCACTTGCGTAATTAAAGTACTCTACAACAGTCGATCAAGTTTTGGCGCCATTTCCGGGGAATGGGAATAGTTTGATTAGTTTTGATTTTTGAATATAGGAATTTATTGATATTTTTCATTTGTGTTTGACTTGGTCTCTTGATGTTTATTTCTAGAACATGATGATGCATGGAAGCATGAACCAAGTAGAGATGCATATGATTTAATACTTTTGAACACCAAATGCATGTTTTGATGACACCCGAAAATTTCAAGCGGTTAAAAATGCAATACTGTAGAATTTTTGGGTCACTATAACTTCAGTATAGCTGTCAACTGCGAAATGGGATGTCTTAAATATTGTGAGATTTCATGAAAATACTATAAGATAATACGGCAATTTTGTAATTTCACAAGTATAAATAATATCTAATTTTATCCCTAAGTTTCTGAAAATTACCCTTGAGACCCCAATGTGAAATTTATGTAATGTTCACACCCTTAGAATTTTCACACTTGATCCTATGAGGTGTCATATCATCTATTTACACACTAGCCTATATTTATCACTAAAATTCAGCAGACAAATTCACCTTGAAAGAGAAGTAAATGAAGGCATTCAAAAAAATTGACTCCCTCCATACAACCACCACCACCCACAGTAATTCACCATTACTCCACCACCACTACTTCATTTTAAAAGCTGCTATATATGGAGGCTCATGTAGTTGCGTAGAACAGAACCCCCAACTCAATTCGTCGATTTACCAAGTAGTGACAGAGGAAATCGGGTAACATCTTATGAGCCCTAATTCTCTTAACTTCCAATTCTTCCTCTCTCGTTATAAGCTGAAGCCAATGGTTATTTTTTTAATGATCCTGAGTCCTAGGCAAACGCAACAGACTGTTTGGAAGCTCTTAACTCACTCAAAAACGATGCAGTCGCCGAATACTTGTGTTGTGGTCGCCGGAATCTTCAAAGACGACCGGCGACATTGCAAAACCTTCAAAACTTGGCCATTTTCATGTATGAAAAGCATAATTGTGCTCCTTGAGTGATTTAGAACATTCCTGGACCATGAACACTTGCCCAGAAACTCGTTTAACCACTTTTTGATTTGCTTGTACTTGATTTTTTCGTAGAATTTTGTGTGTTGTTGAATGCTCTTTTTCTACCTTTCTCATTACTAGAGCTTGAGCTCTTTGAATTTCTCGCGTGATGCTCTTCATCACTGTGTAGTTAGTTGTAGTAGATTCGTGTCTAAGCAACCTGAAAATCATGCGTAGTTGACTGAACTTCCAGAATGGCTAAATAGGATTTTCAAAGAATTATTTAGGCAAATCCTAGTCGTCCATAGCAGCTATCGGCCTCCTAGGGATCCATCCACTGTAGTGGACGGGCTTTGACGGCCTCTCTAGTCCTCTTGTCTTTTGTAGTTTATATAGTTTAGTCATTAGACTCTTGACGCTGCACGAATACTATTAGACATAAGAAGGAAATTGAATGCTAGGAAGACTATGTGAAATCCTTAACTGTGATGTTTAACTTGATGCACTACATTCAAAGAATCTTGAGTTCCCTGCAAGAAACGAGTGAGCATCACAGATAATCTAAATAAAGAGCTTTCGGATCATTCATAATAAATCCACACACTGCACTACAAGATATGGGACATTTTATACCAAAATTGACATATGTGTAGACTTGGTATGGGATCCTAAATTGACCCTATTCGTATCATCCTATTTCAATCTCCCTTTTGCCAATTCTTGGACAAAAAATTCTTTTTGAATTTATAAAGAGAAACCATATGAAAGGTCTTCATATTTCTACATCATCTTGCTCCACCATGAATGCTTCAAATTTCAACAACTCGAATTAACATACCATCATATTCGATATTTGCTTCATTCATCCATGTTCTTTTGATGCAGCAAAAGCAACACACATACTAAATATCGAGTGTTGTTTTACTAAACTAAATCAATCACTAAGAATGTTTTTAGAGTAAGTGTGATCATATCATTGTTTCTTATACTCAAATATGATACAAAGGTTCAAGATTTAAGAGAGAACTTCTTTCGATCTCTAATCCAATAACTAGAATAGTTAACATAGCGTGGAGCATATGGAATAAACAATAATCACATCTATTGAATCATCATTGTGAATACACCATCATATGATTCATGTTACATTGGAAAAGCATGAGAGAATATGAAAACAAATAAAGAAAATAATTAACTCTCATGAACCAAAACATATACTTTAATTCCAAAAACAAATACATAAACAAAGCTGCAACGAATTATCAAATTTAAACTAATCATCAAATTCAAAAATACACCCACTTTTTGTCACACAAATGAGACAAAATGACAATTTTTTTAAGTTTCCTAACTAAACAATGAGCTAAATCCAAATAAAATAAAAGAATACAATGACATATAAGGATCATGCAAAACACGCAACTCTGCTTGCGTTCACCAAGTACTATTGAAAGGAGCTGAGTCAACACTATCACCAACTTCTTCTCCCTCTTCTGATATTGATGAATGAAAAACGCTCTCCGTCTCATCTTCTCAAGGAAACAGAGGATGTACACCAATTTCGTTTACACAGTCAACAAACTCCCTCGTGAAATACATAGCATTATTCCGAGGAGAAACTTCATCTGCGAAGTATGCATGTGGTGGAATTGATGTGTCATCAATGAACTGAAACAACGCATACTTGATATGACAATCAGAGCATGATGCAGAATACCAAGGAACTTTCTTCAAGCTTTATTTTTCAAACAAATAGTTAGGGACAAATAATCATGAACTGAGGGTGTTTGTATTCTTGATACTCATAATCTTTACGAACGAATCCTTAGACCACATTAAATCCCATTCGTTCGTAAATATGAGTGTGATTACCTTGTACCCATTCAAATGGAGGTTGAAAAGCTATTAGGGCCATAGGTAGAAGGTAAAAGAAACACCAAAGAAGAAGAGATACGATGAAAACACTTAAGAACACGTCCTAAGAGAGACCACGAGGCTTTTCAAACCGATAGAAGCAGGAAGTTCTACACGGTTGAGGGAGACATGTTCACTAGGGTTGCTAGGGTGTCCGAAAATTGAATTGAAGGGATATCGTGCTTGTTTAAATAGGTTCCTAATAACTTTTGGGTAAGATTTTGGAGTCTTTAAAGAATGATTAATTTACTGGAATGAATTTAATTAATGGATTCATGATAACATTTGGGAGTCTCGCAGATCAGTAACAACATAGATGCGATCAACATAGGAAATTGAAGATGAATTTATCAAATTTAAAGCAGATATGCCACTCCAAGCGGAAGCCGTTGGAATCTCTAAAGCATGAAAATGACTCCTCTCACATGCATATAAAAGTGTGAAACTACTGAATGATTCCATGCTAAAGATCAAGAATTTGTGGGTGAAATTAATGAATTTCAAACCCTCATCCTGGATACGTTTTGCATATAGCTATGATTTCAAGTGCCTTGTTATGAATTTTATCAAAATGAATTTTATTTAGTGATTCACAACAGAATATAATGTTTATATTCAATGTACTCATCTACCTAGTTAAGGAATTTATCATTTCAGAAAAAAACTTACAGAGGATGATGTAAGATACTTTAAAGCCAAGGCTTCTTCAATTATTTCCTATCAAATCTAGATAAGATATATCATTTCCACCAACTACAGCTGTCTCTATTTTTTGACAAACTGGTAGATCAGCTTTTATACATGTGCTTCTTCGCCTAGTAAATCTAGATCCAATACAGCTTTAGCCGGCTCACGCTTTTGAAAGTAAAGTCTTGGGCTACCACTCTTTAAAAACTCTTTAGGAAATAAGCGGGCTCCCCTATTTCCTGACCTACTTCTACGTTGAACCCTATGGTTCTCCATTTTATCTAAGTAGGAAAGATATATCTTGAATTGGAACTCAAATTAATTGAACAATAGTTCCTTTTCTCTACTTTCCTTTCTTGCCATCTTTCTCGGAGTTCCTCTACCGCCATTTTGGAATCGCTCTACGTGATGATGTCTCTGAGAGAGAGCAAATCGATGAGCTGGTGGTCCTCTTCCAATACTTCAACCTAGACCACCAATATTGTGTTCAAAAGTGGGATATGCTTTGTGATTCTAGCAACAAATTTATCTTTGGTATCCCTTATCAGAACTCCAATTCCACCTTTATTTTTGGAGATATTTTACGGTCTAATTGTATTCACTGTGTAATAACTTTTCCAAGGTCTCTCTCAGCTGAGATATGTGCTTGGGTATTCTCTTTCTCTCTCTCCTCGGCCTGGATCTGCTTTCTCAACCTTATCTAACCACTAAAATAAGTTATGTCCCGCATAGATCCGTCGATTTCTAATTCAAACTAGTTGCCTTCTCCCCTGAATCTTGTTTTTTTGTCTTTAGGATTTACTTAATATGATTTGTTTCGTGCCATTACGAGGCTTAACTGATGATTTGATTTTGGAATCATGTTTAAATTATGTTCTTAAATTGGAGTTTCTAATTGGGAGACTTATCGATCCTAAATTAAATCAATACATAAGCTAGAGATGCTAGTCAATGGGGATTTCTAGGAACCCTAACCCAAATACATGGAATACCCCTAAATCTCTATTCTCCTGATCATTGCAATTGAATCCAAAGCACGCTTAGTGTTTCATTGATCTCAATAAAATACTATAAATAACCTAGGGAACCAATGCAGTGTCCTAGTCCCTCATTTTCTTATTCAACACTTCCCGCAGTCATTTTATTAATCGCACTTTTTTATGTTTAAGTCTCTTAATTAGTTTTTAGTAGGGCCGAAAAAATGGGTATTGACCCGACAACCCGACACGAACACGACATGAAGTTCTAGGGTTTGGGTTTAGTCATATGGGTTTGGGTCGTAAACGGGTCGACACGAAAAGGAACACGGCACTTAACATGTAATATGTGGGTTGACTTGCAAAACTCCTGTAACCTGCACTTTTTACACAAATCACCCGTTTACATTTGAACCCAACAAGACATGTTTTAACCAGTATTAAAAAGCTATTTTATTTTATAATATAGCTAATATGCTGGACAATTGAGCCCAAACTCACTAAAGACGAGACGAAGAAAACACTCAAGAAGACGTCCTAGTAGAGGCCACGAGGCTTCATGAAACCGATAGAAGTAATTTCTGCACAGTTGAGGGAGACAGGTTCACTAGGGTTGCTAGGGTGTCCGAATATTGAATTGAAGGAAAATCGTAGAAACTTGTTTGTTTTAATAGGTTCCTAATAACTTTTGGGTAAGATTTGGAGTCTTTAAAGCATGATTAATTTACCGTAATGAATTTATTTAATGAATTCATGATAAACTTTAGGAGTCTCGCATATCAGTAACAACATGGATGCGATCTACGTAGAAAACTGAAGATGAATTATCAAAGTTAAAGCAGACATGCCACTCCGGCGGAAGCCACTGGAATCTCTAAAGCATGAAAATGGCTCCTCTCACATGGATATAAAAGTGTGGAACTACTGAATCATGCCTTCCTAAAGATAAAGAATTTATAGGTGAAATCAATGAATTTCAAACCCTCATCATGGATATTTTTTACAGATGGTTATGGTTTTAATAGCCTTGTTATGAATTTTATCAAAATGATTTTTTTTTGTGTGGAGACAAAATTCAATGTACTCATCTAACTAATTAATGAATTTAACATTTCAAAAAAAACTTACAAAGGATGTTGTAAGATATTTTTAAGCGAAGACTTCTTCGATGATTACCCATCAAATTGAGATAAGATATTGTCGCCTTTTCTTAGAAACAGTTAGATCACCTTTTATATATGTGCTTCTTCGCCTAGTATATGCTTTCTGATGATGATGAAGAGGGATACCTGCTGTGATTCTAGTCGTATCATTTACTTAAGTAAGGGGCCCTAAGATACCCTCGATCCATTACTGTCGCACCTTTCCGGTCTACTCTCGATCTTCCAAACTACCCGAAAATAACCTTCGAATGGCATGTGTTAAGCATATAGCTAGTAGAGATTTGAATCTATATCTAGATCCAATACATCTTTAGCCCGCTCACGCTTTTGAAATTAAAGTTTGGGGCTGTACCTCTTTAAAGCCTCTTTAGGAAATATGCAGACTGCCCTATTTCCTGACCTAATTCTACGTTGAACCCTATGGTTCTCCGTTTTATCAAAGTAGGAAGGAGTATCTTTAATTGGAACTCATATGCATTGAACAATCTTTCTTTCTCTCTACTTTCCTTTCTCTGCCATCTACGTCGGAGTCCCTCTACCGCCATTTTGGAATCACTCTGCGTAATGATGTCTCTAAGAGAGAGCAAGTCCGTGAGTTGGTGGCCCTCTTCCATTGCTTCAACATAGACCTCCAATTTTGTGTTCAAAAGTGGGATCGACTTTTTGATTCTAACCACAAATTTATCGTTGGTATCCTTTATCACAACTCCCATTCAACCTTTATTTTTGGAGATATCTGTTGCTCCTACTGTATTCAAAGTGTAATAACGTTTCGATGGTATCTCTCTGCCGAGATATGCGCTTGGGTATTCCCTTCCTGTCACTCCTCGGCCGAGATCTGCATTCTCAACCTTATCTAACCTCTTAAAATAAGGTATGACCCCCATAGATCCGTCGATTTCTAATTCAAACTAGTTGCCTTCCCCCATATAAGCGTCTATCCAGTAACAGTAATGAAGGTTTCTCTCATTATATAGACTAGGAGTTAGCATCAGCGTGGAACTTTTGTCACATTTTACGAAGGAAATTAATGGCGAAGAAGGATGGCTGAATAAGTTGTCACAAATGATGAGGAACAAATAAAAATACGAAAAAAAAATGTTCTACAGCTGCAACATTTCAAAACTATATTTTAAACCTTGAATTCCTTCACGTGCAGAGATTTGAGACATAACCACTTGTTTCCTTTAATCACGGGGTTACCACCTGATGCAATACAAACCAACATAAGACAGATTTTGGCAAATTAGCCATCTAACAAGGAAATTTTAGGTGACTGGAAGTTTCTGATACGATTCTAGAAAACACGGGCATAACCCGATAATTAAGAAATGAGTACTCTAAAATGAAATCATCATCGCTTCTAAGTTTAATTTACTGGTACGTCTTATTCATTCAATCCTCCCTTCATAGGAGTGAGCTTTTAAAGGGGCGATAATTACCATGCATACTGTATTTGTCGAATGTCCCATCTGGTTTTATGGTCCAAAAAAGCAAAGCATCGCCCATTTTTGCTTCACATCAAGCTTCTTTTTACCGTATTCTGAAAGCTCATTTCCCCATGGAACCCAATCAATATTGCCCTTAGCTGAAGGAAAGTAGGTCTCCCCACTTTCTTTAACATCTGACCTACATGGATACAAATAGAACTTATGAAAGTTCAAGAAAATAACCCAAGGTAAACATATAATATCCTATGTAATCAGTGACTGAAAGACATTAAAAAAAGGAAATGTTTACTTCTTAGGTTGTTGCCAAAACACACCACAAGTGCACCTTGCTCTTCTAATAAGAAGGGACTAATTGTACCCTTTGGGGGTGTAGTTCAATTGGTCAGGTTCAATTTCCTTAAGGTAAACATTGGGACAATCCAAGATTTCCTGTTGCTGTCCCCAACTGCATGTCAGTTTAGTTTTTCTTAGGCTGGTTTACCTCTCTAGTGTGGTTTACATGCTATTGCATTAGACCGGGGTTCCCACGTCATTAAAGAAAATGGGGCTGATAAGCACCAAAAGATCAAATTTCGACTAGCTTGGTTTGTTACTTTTATCCTCAATGTAGGGTTGAAGTGTAACCAGCAAACAAGCAAAGGAGTGTTGAAGAATAAGGTGTGAAGAGACACAAATCTTACAAGTACATGAGGATGTTGCGATCCATTGGCTGCCATTTGCATGAAGGCCGAACCCGTTATCATAATGAGGGCCAACCTTCAGCCCAACCGCATAGTGGAGAACACCCAATGTTTCCCCGTGATCTGAAATTTGTAAAGTCGTCTCAGTCTCACTGTGATGATTTGATGTAATGTTAGTAATTACTTGGTCAATTTCGCAAGAGTCTTCCTGAGTCACTTTGATCGACTAATTTAGCGAACAATATAATATAAAAAATTGCTAATTTGTTTTTAAAAAGATCTACAGTATTATGAAAAAAGATGTAACACATTTTCGTATCTTATTGTTAGCTAAATTTGTCGGTCAAAGTGATCCCTAAAGTCAACTAGGCAGATTATGAAAATAAAGCAGTATTAATTAACCCCCATGACGAGGGAAAAGAATAACAAAAGCAGTACAAGAAAGTAGTGAAAATAAGACGACATTTCTTTAGTGTGCATTCCTACAGGTATAAATGTGAAGTCAGCAATCCTTTTTTCTATGTCCTTGATGATTTTATCCCTTTCTCTCGTCAAATACTTAGTATTACTATTTTTCAGACTGAATAAAAGAATGAACAGAACTGAGAATTTCCTTATTCATATATATCATTAAAACAGCAATTTGAACATCGGTGAGGGTGAGAAAACGGACCTGCCATCGTAATACATCTTACCAGTTTTGCTATCTGTACATCAGGATTAAGCCATGTAAGGCTTGGCTAGTTTTATTAGGTATTGGCATTCCTCCTTGGACTGTCAAAAATAACATCAGATTCAATATAAAGCGAAGTCGTTTTAATTCTACTACGAAATTGAATGAAGACACTGTATTCCTAGGGTAAAATGTGCATTTATATTGAAGAAACTGACCAAGAAGTTGCGAAAGACGAAAGTTCTGGGCTCCCAGGAAAGAACCTCCGTCCTGACTCTTGAGTTTAGAAATATATTCTGGAGCATTGTTATTCCAATTTCAATGGGTATGCATTGTGAGAAAATGTCTAACTAGAAATTAGACCTAAGGCTTTTTAATCAAAAGTAGCAAATACAGTGTTGTCAAGGATCATCATTTGAACCTGCTAATGTTCATTTTATAATAAACATTGATCTACTTTGTATGCTATTCCAGTGTCATGCGCTTGAGCAGAGCATGTGGAACTTTCTGATTTAGAAAGCATTTATTGAATTGAGTGAGACATCTATATATATATAAAAGCAAAGCAAATTGGAGGCTCATTCTCCTTATGCCATGTAAGATTTGAAAAGAAATCTTGATATGACACATGTAATGTTATAAGATTAAGTGACATACACATAGATTATGTTAACCAGTTAAATTTTGTCAATTCATATTTCAATGACACAGATTTGCCAACTCAATCTTCAATATAATGTGATGCATTGAACCTTAGTTTTTACATTGAATTATACACTTTGAATCAAACATTTAGTGTCTCTAGACATTGGTAAAAGATATAACTATAACTTTTGATTTTTTTAGTGAAGCACCTTCCATTTAATTTTTGGTTTTAATGTAAATATTGGGTTTGACTTCAATGTAAATTTTTTACTGGAAGTGTTCATTTTAAGTACTTTAGATTTTTTTCAGTGAACCACCTTCCATGTAATTTTTATTTTTAATGTAAATATTAGGTTTGACTTCAATGTAAATTTTCTACTGGAAGTGTTCATCTTAATAAACATTAGGTAATTTCCCTAAAAAAAATTAAGTAATATTAATGTATCAAACCAAAGAAAAGACTATGGGACAAGGAAAAGAAACATATAAAAGAAAACAAACTTAACAACGGAAATACAAATTTAACATTATGAAAACATTTTTTTTAACATTCAACCACACACCATTCAATTAGACTTTCCGTTATGTATTGATTAAAAATTAACTCAACTTTTGAATATGAAACTAGGCGTTTTGCACTGAACCATACACCTTCAATCAAATTTTTCGATAATATGCATTGATAAATAAAGTAACTACAACTTTTGATTTCCAAAAGTGAATGCTTACTAAAATCTTTGCTTTTTATCATAAAAATATTTTATGCAAGTGTTTCGTTCAATTAACAATGTATCTATCATAAACAAAAAGTAAACGAATGATAAAAATAACTAAATTAACTAAAGTTGTTAATAAAAAAATTAAAATCTGATGAAAAAAATAAACCTTTGCATTTTACGTAAATTGAATAAACTTTTTCTCTCTCTCTCTCTCTATGCATAGGTAAAAATATATAAATACTACTTTTGATATTTTAGTACAACATTTTCACTATAATTTTTATTTTTTTCTAATTTAAATATATTTATCTCATTTTTCAATTGGATTAAGTTTACATAATAGCAATGTATCTATCACAAAGAAAAACACAAAAAAAAACATAATTAACTACTAAAAGTAGGTCATAAATAATAAAATTTTAAAAATAGAAACAAAGTTAAGGAATGTGTGAACAACAAAATCATAGTCGAATAGAACAAAAACAAAATATCAACTCACACTAATATGTTAATAAGCCTAAAATTGTAGAACAAACCCCTTTTGACTTTATAATTCCAACCATAACCTTGCACGCCCGAATTTTCTTTTCTATACAGTGATATATAATATAACTTCAACTTTTGATTTATTAGTGAGTACTTTCAACTAATAAATTAACCTGATAGTAATGTATTTATCATAAAAAATCATATAAGAAAACAAAAGAAAAAAATTTAACTATAAAAAAATAGGCTTTAAGCAACTAGCCTTCAAGTACTGAATTTCAAAAGAAAAGACAAATAAACGTTTTACATCTACACACACTTTGAATCGAAACTTTCATTTCTCAATGCATTGATGAAGATACTAACTACAACTTTTGATATTTTCAGTGAAACATTTTTTCTTTTTGATTTTCTTATGCGTAAATTCAATCAGATTAACTTTATATGATAATTATGTAAGTACATATCACAACAAAAAATAAACAAACATAGAAGAAACAATCAATCAAAAATTAAATAAACAAAATAATATTAAACAATTAATATTGAAAAAACAAACAATAACAACATTAGAGAGGAAGCTAAGCAAAGTATGAACCAAACAAATGCATAATCACATAACTTTGTATTCTTCTTTACGTACAATCTTGACGACAAAGTTTCATAACTTGATGCCTCTTACTCTCACAGACATTGAGTAGTTTTTTCTTTTTTCCATGTTTATATATCACTTTAATTTGGTTGGTTCTCGATGTAGTGAAACAGTTGTAAAAAAATTTAGTTTAAATTAATTTTTAAATTAAAATGATAAGCATATTTTATTAGAAATGAATTACGTAAAAATCTATTATAATTGTGGTTTCAAAAAGACTAATATTTTTAACCAAAAAAAAGTTTGCACACAACACCCACAAACCAGAAGTTGTAAGTCGCTACTTTCTATGTGACAAGAATTACTAATACTTTTATTGAGCCATGCAAAGTAAAAAAAAAAAAAAAAAAAAAAAACATACAAGAAAACAAATAATAAACCAGACAATAGACAATTAACATTACAAAACCTCTTGACAGTTAATCATACACTTTGAAATAAATTTTTGTTTGATTGTGCATTTAAAAAATATAACTACAACCTTAGTTTTTTTTTTACTTAATACTTCTACTACATATCTGTTTTTTTGGTATTTGTTTTTCAATTGTTCCATCAACTAACCTTAGGTGTCACAGTGAGAAGAAAAAATAAACAGAGAGTAAAAAAACATATTAACTAAATTAACTCAAAAAATAGATTGTAGAAATTTAAAATTGAAAATAAAGAAACAAATAAACCTCTTACATCGAATCATACACTTTGAAACAAATTTTTGTGTCTCCATGCTTTAGTAAACAATATAATAATATTTTTTGACATTTTATGTACAACATCTCGACTACAGATTTTATTTTTCTTATATAAATACTTTTATACAATTGTTGGACTCCATTAACCTTACATGGTAGTGATGTATTATCACAAAGAAAAAGATAGATAGACATTCAAGAAAAAAATACTAATAACTAAACCAAATATGTAATAAACTGTTAAGATTAAAAATAAATAAACCAATCTTAGAAACAAAATTAATCCATATGTGAACCATACCAAATCACAATAAAATGGAACATAAGGAAACATCGAAATAATAAATCGATGAAACTTCAGTTACATAACAAGCCCCTTTTACATAAGAATTCAAACCATAACCTTTTACATTCATTTCAGACTCTTCATTATCTGCTATTTTAAGACAAATTTATAAATTGATACCTCAATCTCTCATGGACGTAACTATTGATCTATTTGCCTGGAACAATTGTACATATATTCAACATTCATAATAAATTAAGATTATAATACATGTTCCATTGAAAATGGACTACGAAATATCTTCCCACGTGCGATTTTGCTGTGTAAATATTTACCACAACTGTAATTTTAGGCAAAATTATTTTTTAACCCACTATGTTTGCACACGGACACCCACAGTCTCGAAGTTATAAGCCTTTCTGTTCAATTTCACGAGTAATTTATAATACTTGTGTTGAGTGGTAGCTAACAACAATAGTAGTAAATCAACAATATCTATGGCTTATCATTTTAGAATTATGTATACCATTCGAGACGCAAATAAAGTTAAACCTGAAAACATTTGATAAATGTTTATCATAGTCAGCTCCACATAAGACTATGAGAGTTTATCAGAGTCAACTAAACATGGATGATGTTAGACCAACAAAAGAAAAGTCAATTTAATTATTCATATTTTTCCTTCAAATGTAGGCTGAAGCTTTGTATATTGTCATAATTTTCAAGGTCTGTGAGTAATTCCGGAAAAAAATTGACAAAAGATAATAAAATTTGTTGCTTAAACTAATAGCTGTGGAAATATTTGGCTTAATGTTTCTAATGCGGTTCTTTTATGAGATATGCATAAGTAGTACTTTTTCTATATTATATATATATATATTTATTTATGAGTTTAAAAAAAATAGTGATATGCATATATTTTCTTTGATTGTATTTTATTATTTAGTTTTCTTGGTTCGTTATTAGACACCTTTTTTTATTAAAGAACCACATCTTTGCTAAAACAACAATTTACAACTTTAAACCAATATTTCGTCAAAGTATGAATTCCTTCACGGTCTTTTCTTTTTGAAAAATTAACTCAAATGGTCTTTATATTTAACGTGTGTGCAATTAATATCATATCCTTCAAAATATTTTTTCATGAACTAAAGAAACATATTTTTCAAACTCCAAATAATGTTAATAATTTTTCAATAAAACAATATATATAATAGTTACTTGCAGAGCCCGCCCCATGGCGCGGGGATAAGACTAGTAATGATAACATCACACTACACATTGAGATAGTAATTTGTTTTCTCTAAACTCTTTAAGTTTTCAATCAAACAAGTCTGACTCAAAACAAGATCAACCATGATCCTTACAAGAGATACAAGGTATTGATCCATTTTATTGGAGTTGTTCTTGGTAAACCGTAAATTTAAATGAGGGAAGAGAGAGCACAACAACTTTGGCAACTCATTGAAGAGATACAACACCGACAATTCCAAGCTAAGTAATTGGTGAAGATCTGATATATAGTCTGAGAGTCGACTAGGGTTATACAGCTTCACTGGTGGTGGGAGTAACACCCGAGCGGATTACTATCCACTATCCAACAACTTCTTTATCCGTACCACCGAATAAAAATGCTTAAGCCTTGAAGGTGCTAGTAGTAATCAACAAGGTTTACCATATACTATACATCTAATCCACACTATCTCGATGTGGGATGGGATAGTACAATCCCCCGACCTTCTATACTCGACGTCCTCGTCGAGTGTGTCCCGTCACGTATCCCCTTAGCTGACGGCGCACCGCCACAGAGTCCTTGCGGGACCAGGATTGGCTCTGATACCATTTTTAACAACCCAAGCGAATTACTGTCCCAGCAACGTCTTTATCCGTACCATCGAATAAAATTCTTAAGCCTCGAAGGTGCTAGTAGTAATCCACAAGGTTACTATATACCACACATCGAATACGTAATATCCCGATGTGGGACGGGATATTACAATCCCCCCACCTTATAGACTCGACGTCCTCGTCAAGTGTGCCCAGCCATGTACCCCCTTGGCTGGATAATACTGTAGGAGCTTGTTTCGTCAATGACGTGGTACTGCATAGTGTAGAAGAGTTCAACAAGGACTCAACAGCAAGATACCCACACAATAGTCTTCCAAGACCAAGAAAATGGAGCTGGCCGTTGTGCAGAGTGAGGACCAAATATATCTATCGTTAACGAAAAATTATATTAACGGGTTCGAAAACTGAATTGCAGGATTGAACGGGTTGCATGTGATACTTTTACAGACTATCAGGCAAGATAGTCAGGGTGCATTGTCATACCCGTAACCCGGGGGTAATTTTTTCTAAAAAAATTGAAGAAAATAATCGAGCAAGAGATAAATTAAACAAATAAGACTTCCATTTCACAAATTGAAATATATTACAGAGTAGTCAGAGCTACTAACGGTTCACAACCCCAACTTTACTACATACAAAATGAGTTAAGACTCAGCTTAAAAGCTACACACAAAACTGAACAAAGAAGAGACGTCTTTCTTCGTTGTTCCCGTTGTCCGACTCACTTCCCTTCGATTACGATAGGCTGGGCAACTCTCTTTCTTCTGAGGTAACCTGCAAGGGGAGATAGGATGATGAATGAAAATGAGTCCTCCCTACCTGACCGAGGCTTCCTTTTCTGTATTCCCTAGATCCGCATTGGATGCTAAATAATACCTTCCTATTGGATTAGGACGGCTTCTTCGACTAGTTTATCAACTAACGAAATCGCTGTTCACTTGCCTCAGTTGTTTAATTCCCCTTTCTATTTGGAAGGCTCGAGCGCCAGTGAGAGGTCATTCTATTTTTCTTTATATATGGGTACAAACCAAAGGAAGAGCTTCCATCACTACGAATAACTAAGAAAGCTCATGAATTGATCCTCCATCGCCATTGTAACTTGCACCTTAAAATACTAGGGGTGAGCTTACTACCAAGCTCAGTTTAGAATATGAAGGCACCAGTCCACCAAGCTGTTTTTGTTTCCCAACCCTGGGTTGAAAAGAGATTTTTAAACATACCCCGTTCTTGACGAGACATAAGGATGGCAGGTCGCGTCTCAAATTTGGTTATGAGGCCGACCTGTACCGAACACTGTTAACATACTGTATGGGCGGGGTCTCCCATAAAATTCTCGACTTCACACAGATCGAAGATTTGACAACCACCAATTTAATCTCATAACACAAGAAATTGTTTATGATGTACGATGAAGGAAGAAGAGCAGCGAACAAGAACAGATAATTTGTAGATGTGGGCACATATTCTTCCAGAAAAATTACTCCTTGAATCGTCATGAGCTCAAGTTTGAGAATGCGTGTATGACGTGAAGTTTGATTACTCAGATTCAATTCATGTACTCCCTCCGTTCCTCCAGTTTCTTCACAAAATTATATGGGTATTATTTGGGCCTAGCGATTTGACTAGCAGAACGATGATATAATCTAGTAATTTTTTCATGGTGTCGTAGAGTAAACTTTTCTCTACAATACCACAAAAAATTACCAAATTTGTGCTTTGTTTTGCTAATGAAATCGCTAGGCCCAAATAATACCCGAATAATTTTGTGAAGAACCTGGAGGAACAGAGTAGTATCAGTTTCAATCTCCACCAAAACGCACAGTTTTCATTCTGGGCTGTGATTTCAAATGGGTAGTTGAAGTTGATTACTGTGAAATAGTAATCCAGTTTCAAAGTTTCTGCACTTGCTTTCAGTATGAGCAGTATCCAGGAATGGGTATAAGCGGGTATGGAAATTTCGGGCCGGGTTTAGGTATGGTAGCCAAATATAGCGGGTTAACCTGGTAATGGGCCACTAGTGTGCAAATGGCGGGCCCGGTCAGGTACTTTAAAAAAAGCAATCCCCAGACATACCTACTTATCAAATTGCATGTCGAAAACCAACTTTAAAAAAAGTAGATTCGAGAGATGCTCTGATATTCCTAGATAATCTAATGATTAATCATTTTTGCCTATTCCCCACTTCCCACCCTTGCTACACTATTCTAATATCCTAAGCAGAGTTGCTTTACACCATCATTTTCGGACGTCAAGAGGTTTCGCTTACCTATTTCCGGCAGTGGCTCCTCGAGCTTCTACACACTAAGCTACTCTACGCCGGCCATTTATATATCCACAAGCATAGTTGTGAATACCGTTTCGGTCCCCGTTCCGTTTTGCTCGTGGAAACGGAACGATCCCGGATCCTGACGGAACGACGAACCGTTCCGGATTTACCGCACTTTTTACTATATTATATATATAATATTTACATATTATACAAAACATTAGTGATTCTTCATATCAACATCAAAATATAATTTTTTTTTCCAATATATGTCAATGTTGTTTGACATTTCAAACTAGTAATTTGAGGTCTAACAAAGAATTTATGAGAAAATATAAAAAATATTTTTTATATAAGATCTAAAAATAATATGGAAAAAGTTTTTCCAAACAAAGAATTTATGATACCAATTTTTTATTCGGTAAAAGAACACACAAACATCTATATAGTTGTATTCATTAGTTGTGTTTATATGTAGTATCACTTAAGTAGAAATTCAAGTACTAGAATAAATTTAACTTAATATAATGAAAGAATTTTATTTACTAGTAATTGTATTAATTCAGCTACAATACTAATAAATATTTACAAATCAACCAAAGAATCATAACAGTGTTTGGCTCAGTGGTAAGGCAGTAGCTATGCGATGCAGTGGGCGGGGTTCAAATCCTGGCAGCGGCATATTATTTTTAACAGTGATCCGGATCGACTCGAATTCGCCGGATCAGTCCGGATCCGACCGGATCGAACCGAAATTGTACCTGGTACGGATCAGAGCCGATTCCGTTCCGTTAGAGCTTAAAACCGGGACGTTCCGGACCGGAACGGAACGGAATTCACAACTATGTCCACAAGTAGATGGTTAAACAGTTTGATCTAGTGTTCCAACTTCCAAGACTTAACTTTGTTGGATAGTTTTTGACACCAACACTAACATTCATGAGTTGCTTAGTGCTTATAGATTTTTGGAATTTTTGTATGACACTCATCAACCACACACCCACACATAGACATTCAGTACAACCTGCAAAGCTTGGAAAGTCCTATAATTGCATCCAATCCCATTCAGAATCTTCAATGGCTTTGCACAACAACCTGCAAAGCATGCTCCTTCATTTTATAGGTTCTTTTCCAATGTATTAATCTAATTGAGAAGTAACTTACCATCTTAAACTCACGCCTGACCCAACCGTGTGTCCCTACACTAACTACAATTTTCTATCTATCAGGACATTTACCAGACAGAAAGGTCAAATTCTGATGAAAAGTGTGGCTTTTTCCGGACAATTGAATGGTAAAGAATGTACAGTATTTAATGAGTGAAAGGAGGGTCGTCATGATGGCAAACATATCAAGATATTCGCTACTATCTTGCAAACTCTACTGTAACAACTGAAATAACGCTACAACACTACATTCCGAATGTGCATTCAGTGACGAGATATAATAATAAAAGAAACTGACCAAGAAGTGAAAGAGGAAAATTCTAGGCTCCAAGGAAAGAACCTCCGTCCACTGATCCCCTCTCTTCTCCAACCCTTGGCCTTTGCTGCTGCAAACAAAAACCCCGCAAAAATCACATCTTTAAGAAAATAGAAAACGCAGATGATGCCTAAAACCCCCATGTCATTTTAATCGACGGGCACACAAAATCCCCAGCTTTGCGATAGATGCCTAAAACCATTCTTAGCTTTCGCCATTCTCAATCAATCAAGATTCGAGTTCAACGATCGATCTATGAAAAACCCTGACATAAATAACGGGGGTTGTCTACTGTGCGTCCCTTATTAGGGTTGCTGACAACTTTTTTTTTTATGGTCCCCGCTACTACAGGACAAAAAAGGTTACCCGCTATAGCAGGTAACCTCGGCTGGAGATAAAGTTGTTAACAGTTTTTCTCGCTTTAGATAAAGTTCTTAATATCTACGCGGATAAGAGATAGAAAAGACTCCCTTTAAAGTTAGTAGAGTTCAACAGGTAGAAGGAATTCCTTCATTTAAGAAAGCAGTCTTAAGAAATTGAGTTTTCTTGTTAATAAATAACGATGAAATTAACTAAAAGCAGACCAATATCAACTCAAATGTCCTTTAAAGACATGTTTAAAGATTAATACCAGAATAAATCTACAATAACATTAAAATAAGATGGTACTTGTTCAATAGCGTCTCCCGGATCGTCTTTCTTGTCAAGAAATCACGAATAAAATCACTCTAAACAGACCCATATCATTCATGCTTGTTTTTCTTGGACTGACTACTTGATTGAGACCAGAAGTATTCCTTTTTAACATCAAACTCAAGTGGTATTTGTGCAGAATCGTCTTCCGGATCGTCCACTTGTTCGACGGAGTCCACCGGAGGATTGGGGCATGTTGTCCTGTTGTGTCCCAGCTCCTTGCAATTGCCACACCTCCTTATCTTGTCTTTCTTGGGTCCCTTTTGGCATCTAGTATCCTGGGGGTTCGGATTCTTCACATGGGCGTAGGGATTTTCTTCCTTCTTAATCTCTCCTTGTGTACCCTGAAAAGATTTAGAAATCATTCTCTGCATTTTCCGAATCCCGTCGGACATATGCTCTTTGAAGAACTTAATTGTCTCGCCAGTAGTACAGCCCAAACGGTGATACAGTTGAACTTCGTTCCTCGTGAAAGCCCGGCGCAAGGCTTGGAAATCTGGGTCATCACTTTTCTTCCCAACAGGCTCCTTCATTGATGGCTCAGTTCGGTAGAATTCTTTGTCAGTTTTTGTCCACCTATTGGAAATTAAAGAGTTTGGGATCCTCTGTACTCCCTTTTGTTTCAGAACAAACAACATGTGTTTGCAAATCATATACGATGTTTCCCAACGAAAACACGTGCACCGGATAAGCCTATTATCCTGACGACATTGAACAACTTGCTGAAGCAAGAAAAGATTGGGTGGTTAGAAATTAAGAAGGAAATGAGAATACAAATGAACACAAGGATAGACAGATTGTAACCTGGTACTAGATAGAAGAGGACAATAGTTCAAAGACTGTGACATTAATAATTATTTGTCACCCTTTAACACTTAAGATATCAGCACTAACAGTAAGGAAACATTAGCAGATTATTTAGCAATAAAAATGCAGTACATGAGTACATAGTATATAAATATGTAAATTGAAGCAGATGTACATACCAGGGATTTCTTGATTTGACCTTTCATCACGTAGAACAAGTCCAGGCTCTCTTCTGGAATAGTTTTGACTTCAAACACTCTATAATCACCATCCTTTCGAGCTTGTATCCTAAATATGTTGAAGACATTTTCGGTGAAGACCTCTGTTGCATGGCGTTCGAGTTCCGTGAACCATGTTGTTATCACGGGGTCTGATTGGTCGGAGCGATGTTGTGCCTTACGCTCGTTGTTGTGTAGCTTGTTAACCCCGGTCGTGAATCCCTTGCAAGCATTGGTCAATTTTTCTGAGTGGGACATATAATCCTTGACGAAACTGTTGATGCTCTCGCATCTTGAGGTCGTCGTTTGCAAGGCGAAAAAATGATCCTTCAAATAAGTCTCCGCCCACAAGTGGCGGTTCATATATGTGACCTGTACCCAATTCCTATCAGCAATGTCCCATCTGTTAAGCATTGCATGCCAATCATCATGCCAAAAATTTTCAGGTTTCCTACTACGCAAGCACTTTTTAAAATCAACCATGAAGGCTTCTCCCAACTTCAGATTAGCCTGGGCGTTCCGACAAAGATGCCAAGAACACAGACGATGTCTTGCCTCTGGGAAATTTTGCATAATAGCTTTTCTCATTGCCAAATCGCCATCCGTGATGACGGACAAAGGCTTCATATTATTCATTACCTTCATCAGACATTTCAAAACCCAATCATATGTTTCTGTTGTCTCGTCGTTGAGAAAAGCACATGAAAGAATAGTCGTCTGGTAGTGATTGTTCACGCCAGATAGAATTACAAATGGTTTTTGATACATGTTGGTCTTGTACGTTGCATAAAAAATTAGTACATCGCCAAATCTGTTGTAATCTACCACTGATCTTCTATCACACCAGAATATACTTTCAAGCTCATGATTTTTACCTGTTCTGAACCTACAAAAACAATAAATGATACTTAGGGAAACAGAAATATTAGTTACATAAATGATGTTAACTCTAAAGTTTATGAGTGTACATCTTAATGGTTTAGAAAATAATTATAACAAATAAGTAAGCAGTGACTAGAATACTAGTAAGACCTTAACAAATAAGATAGAATGTTTAATATTTAAGAAGTAATCTTACTCCCTGAACACGCCATAGTGACTGTGCTTTAAACTGTCAATGTACATCAAGGTCTGCTGCCCATCTCCTTCATTTGAATATATCTTGTCCAGAGAAGCCATTTTATTGTAAAGATCCTTCTGTGTGTAAACCAACTAGTTATAACCATCGGCTTGTTTAACCATCAAATGAAAGCTTTGGCAATACTTGATCCCCACCTCCTTCAAAGATCTGCCCTGTTCAACATCAACCTCGTTGACCTTTCGGTGTGGCCGGTGGTTGCTCGCGCATTGTGGTTCCGAAAGTTCGTGTGAATGACCGGGTTCGAATTGAACCACCTTAAAAGGCTCGGTAGGTGAAGTTCTTCACATTTTTGTACGAGCTTTGCAGACACACCTCGTGTTTCTGGTATGCTCCTGTTTCCTATTTTCTTTGTACAGCACCTTCTCGGAGCGCAAGCCTTGTCGGGCACACACGTACATCCTTGAATTTATGCATTATTTCGTTTCCGGGTTAAAATACCTGCGGTTGCACCTTATAATCCCAAAGCCAAGAATCAGTTCGTAGATGTTGTACCAGTCATAAGCCTAAACCTCATTTTCAAAAGTCATTGCCATAACATCTTCCTTGGTAACCATTATTCCTGCATAAAATTTAAAATTACTATCTACATAACTAGAGTCATTAACTTAAACTTTAAGATCGCATACCTGGATGATCTCTCCATTTGGAACTTCCATAATAGAGTTTCTGGTTGCATCTTCTCCATAGGACTCTGTAAGAGTGATGTCCAAACATTCATCTTCATCGAAGACCTCAAAATCGTATTCTTCTTCCTCATAATCATGAGGCAAAGATACCAAACCTTTGCCACGAACTCCACTCTCACAAATTTCCCTCCCTCTCATCTGAAATTTGTTTGTTTCACTTTCTGGTTCTCTGATTGACTTCCTTCTCAACCTGATATTCAAAGAAGACCCCAACCACCAAAAAGTATTATTGCACTATTTTGGAATTTTGGATGACATCTGATGTTTCTAAGAGATGGACGTATGTCTGTATGAATGAAAATGTGAGTAACATGTTACATAAACCTTAAACTTTAGTTTTTATCAGTTAACATTCTTATCTTAAATGTTAACCTTTATACTCTGTTGTTCGTTGTGGTTGAAGTTGAAGAAAATGGATGAAGAGCGAATCAGTGAGAAGGTTGTTGCACCAGCAATTCAATTAATTCTTCCACCAGGGGATTATTTGAAGGATCTTGTGGGACAGTTTCCTTAGAATGTTGACCCACAAACTTTATTGGCCATGTTCGCGACTGTTAACAAGAGAAAGTCTGAATTGGAGGAGGAGAGGGAAGCTGGAAGAAAGAAGATGAAGGATGAGGAGAGAAAGAAGGAAGAAGATGAGAACAAGCAGTTAGATGAAAGTGTGGAAAAGAAGAAGGGGGATGAAAAGGAGGAAGAGGAAGGAGGGGAAAAGAAGAAGGGAGGTGAAGAGAATAAACAAGAAGAACCTCACAAGAAGAAGCAGAAGATGGATTAGGATGAGGTTAGCTCTTCGATGGAGGTGGTCCGCGAAGTCAGCGCTGACACTGAGGTAAGTGTATTAACTTTTTAACTTTAGACTTGATGTCTCTGTTTCCAATTTTAACATTTTGTTGATTTATTAGGAGGTGGCATCCTTGGCTTCTTGGGAGGACCTAAGGACAAACATTGATGGGTCTGTCCGGGGAAAGGCGCGGTGGATCATAAGGGGGTCTAATCGGGTGTCGCTTAAGAAGCAACAAAGCAATCCTGAAGAAATGACATGTCTGACAGAGATGCCTAGCCTGGAAGATTGCTGGCTCCACTTCTTTTTGTCTCACAAATATGAGCCTGAGTTCGATAAAAAACCCTGGGATCCCAAAGTTCCACTAAGCTTGCGAGAGTAAGTGTTATTTACATTCAAATTTCCTAAATAAGCTGTCTAAGACACAAATTTTGTTTTTACTTATGGTTTGATTTGTTATTATATCTGCAGTGAGTTGGTTATTAACATGGCTGATTATGAGAAGGTGACGAGGTATTCCGCGTGGAGCCTCATAGATGAAAAATGGTTTGACAACGAAGTAAGTATTTGTTTTTGTTGATTTAACGTAGTTTCTTAAGACATGTATAATCCTCTCCCATCATCATCATAACACTTTTCTATTCACTTTTTAAAAAATTATGTGTTGGATGCATATTTGCAATTCCTTCATCTGAAAGAAAGAAGCCGCGAATTTGGTGGAATCCCTCGCATTTGGTACCTCGGAACAAATTATGCCGTAAGTTCATTCCCTTTTCATTGGATAAAAACTCAATTTAAAATTCTTCCACAAAATGACATCATTAATTTTAATTCTTGTCCAGCCCACGAAGGGTAATCGATATTTCCAAGTGTCCGATCAATATGGAGGAACGTGGAGCGAGATGGGCTACGTAAGATTCACGATTTCTATCAATACAAGTTGCTTTATACATTCATATTTTGTTGAACTTATTTCATTTTGAATTGCTAATGAAATAGATTGCCCTTCCCATGAATGTACATCACACCCACTGGTTCATGATGGTCATTTCCTTTGTCGACAAGGAAATATACGTCTTGGCCTCGGATTTTGGACTTGGGTATGATGAGAGGGATGTAGCTTGAAAAGTTAATCAAATGCACAAGGTGCTATCCTCCTATCCAGAGTACCATGATGACATCAGAAAGTGGGATGTGTGGTACAAGAATGACGACGTTCCCCAACAACCAAACGGGTAAAAAACGTATTCATTGAATCCACTCTCCAGTTTGTTAAACTCACTATCTTATATATTACAACTGCATTCTGTTTTAATCTCTGGGGAATGATTGCGGGCCTTTTGTATGCTTCTTCATGACCCACTTGAGGGACCTGATTCCTAATCCAAATAAAAATTTCTCTATCCAAGTGAATCAGCTCAGAATCTGGATTGCCAATCAAATGACTAGATCAGATTACAACAGCCACTTTGCCAAGATGTTTAAAGAGTGAATGAGCTTCAAGTCTATTGATGAGAATGTTCATGAGTTTGAAAGGATGTACAATTTCCCTACTTTTCCTACTGTTCCATTGGAATCCGGGGCGAAGACGAGGAGGTCGGCGCGGAAGTCATCGGGGAAGAATGGAAAAAACTGAACGTGTATGTTATGTTGTTGGGGATTTTTTAATATGAACAATATTTATGTCAGTAAATGTTGTGTGTTGTTTGAGAGAGTGTGTTATATGAGCAATGTTTCCCAATGTTGATGAGACAATATTTTTTTATTATTATTCGATGGCTTGTGTTTTTTTTTTTTTTTTTTTTTTTGAAAAAATGCTTGTGATTTTTTGTGAACACAAACTGTATAGTTAAATTTATTTAAGGTGCATTTGGTGTTGGCCAACTACCCTCACCTACCGAAACTGAATTAATAAATGCACTACTACGTTATTAGGTACCCATTCTAAAGTGTTAAGTTATTTATCTTAAAATGAGATACCTGCATTTATATCAACCAACCTACTAACTGCCCGCTTTTAATACAATCTCCAACCACTCTCAACTAACTCTTTATTTCTCTCTTCACTCTCAGATCTCATCAGTTCTCCTTCTCTTTCACCCTTCTCTTCTTTCTCTCTAAGCAATGTCTCAACATAGTGTAAGCTCTTCACCCTCACCAAGCAATCCACCTTCATATTCAAGAGGATATTCATCCCGGAGGTCTGGGTGTAGGCCTGGGCAGTGTTTCTGTGGCCATTACCCGGTAAGTCGTACCACACATACGCCCGGAAATGATGGACGCGTGTTTTGGAATTGTGCCAAGCCTAGAGGTTAACAATGCAACTATTTATACTGGGAAGATGTATTTCCCAGTCCGTGCTGTGCCCCAGATCTCCAACAACTTCAGGAGGAGGTAACAACGTTGAGTAGGAGACTCGTAGGGGCCGAGAATGCTTCCAAAGCCCACTCTTTTCATGCGAAACTGCTGTACGTTGTGATTTTTGTCATGCTCATCGTTTTAATTTATAAGTAAGATAGTTTCCTCTCTATTCTGTTGTGTTCAGTTAAGTGTGAGACTCGAAGGGGCCGAGAATGCTTCAAAAGCCCACTATTTTCGTGTGAAATTGCTGTATGTTGTGATTTTTGTCATTTTCAACATTTTAATTTCAAAGTACGATAGTTTATCCTGTATTTAATTCTAATTCTGATGTGATTAGTTAAGGATTCAAGTTTTGTTAACAATGATATCTCTGATTTTATCTTAAATGAAAGGGTTAATATCATAACTGTTAAACACACTAACTAAAGATTAATCAACGATATCACAGTGTTATCTTATTCAGCTTAGTTCATTCTATAGTGTTAACAATACTATCTAGGTTAAAAATGAATCTTTCTGGGACCACTTTTTTTGTCAGGTAGCTGGCCTCTGGGACCACTCTTTTCGTCCGGTAGCTGGCATTTTCGTAATAACCGGCTAGTACCGGCTTAGCCGGTTACCATAGGGACGCACCAATGTTTTTGCCTAAATAAAGGCCCAATTTTTATTTTGAAATAGGGGTAAAAGAGACTTTCACCCCCTCTAGTTTCATTGAAGGACACTTAGACCCCTTCTAGTTTGAGAAAGGACACTTTCACTCCTTCAGTATGCAGAACTTCAGAAACCTTACAACCCATTTTGTTACACCGTTAGTCTGGAGGTGAAAATTGTCAGTAAAACTAACTTTTGGCGCAAGTTTAATGTGTGATATATTTTCCCCTAAAAGAAAGCCATAGCCCACATCGCATTGAGGACGCCATTAGACCTAACTTATGTTCCCCAAGCCTCGAACCCGAAATACTTAAGAGTGCAACCCGACAAACTCAACTACAAGAGAGGGAGAACGTGTAACTTCAAGTCCAGCGGTTCAGGTTGGGTGAAATTTTCATCAATCTGACAATGATCGTCTAAACAAAATTCAGAAATAATCTCACTCTGAAACTGAGACTTCTGTTGCGACCACTATCTTCACTCGATAGATAGAGGAAAATTTACTAACTATTCACACAGATCAAAATTACTTCCACCTAATGTGAAGAAAATAAACATAATCAAGGAATAGAGTAAAACTGGAGAATATTAATTACCTGACTTTATCTCGCAGCAAGTGCAAATTTGGATCAAATCCCTTCCAAAATCCGTTAGCATTGGTGATTGAGTTGTTAAGTGGTGCTCCCGCTATAGCTTTTTTCTTAACGTTCTTGAAATCCTAACATCAAATATCTGACATTCTCTGAGGGCAAGAACGATTTTTGTAGAAAAAATAAGCTGGAAAGCAAGACACATCAAACATTATAGCAAACAAATGAAACATGGGACTATGGGAGGAAACCAACCATTATAGACAAGGGCCATTGTATGAGGTGCACCATCCATGTGTAAATTCCACGAAACATGGGAGGAAACCACCAACTTACGAACAGAGGAAAGCTTAAGAATATAAAGAAGAACGAATGAGAAGTCGCTGCTAGTG
This sequence comes from Linanthus parryae, assembly GCA_023055425.1. Taxonomy (NCBI): domain Eukaryota; kingdom Viridiplantae; phylum Streptophyta; class Magnoliopsida; order Ericales; family Polemoniaceae; genus Linanthus; species Linanthus parryae. The sequence goes on along the minus strand of JALGPY010000006.1, from coordinate 23,030,615 downwards.
TTTCTCAGTTGGGGAGCTACGTGGAGATCTCCGGCAAAGAGTGTCTCCTGTGCACGAGCTACATAGATTTCCTCCGCTTAATAGGTAATTAAAAGTCAAAATGTACGAGTCTGTGAGAGAAGTGTTCGCTAGGCCAAAGAAGTCTCTACTTATTCTAGTAGATTCGGTTTGGTTCCTGCTAACAGCATCTACTATATATGTACACACACGCACGCAAACGACACTGCCCGTAGGACCCAAAATACTTCAACTTATATTTAATTGTGAAATATAAATTTATATATACGTATATATTTTTTCTGGGAACAGATAATTCACGAAGTTTACTTTAATTAACTAATGAAATAAGGCATGGGTTTTTTTTAGAAACAAATAAGGCACCATGATGATGATGATGGATCCGTGAGGCACAACATAATCGTTGAGTTCACCTTCCCCTCCATCATTAGATTCTCAGCCGATGATGGATCCGTGCCCTTCTTCTCTGCCACCAATGGCAACTATATGCCTTCCTGCTTAAACAAAGCGCGCATCTTTATATGTCACATATGGAAGCTGTTCCTCCTATAAATATGTCGATCTTCAACATTGAACGAGATATCGTTCTTGGTGGAAGTCAGAAACCCTAGCTCTAATACCAATTTGTTATAACGAATACTCACCTCACGAGCGAATAAAGACGTCAAAGAGAAAGATTTAACGGGGTTCATTAACGGAATTGTTAGCTACGTCCACGATGAAGCAAGATTACTTTATTCTCCGGAGAAACACGAGTACAATTGGACCTATACAATTGCTCTGAACCAATAGCTACATAAATACACAGTGAGATTACTAAAACGACTCCCATAGCCGACCTAAGTCTCATAACCGCCGCATCAACTCACGCGAGCAGCCTTGTGCTCGTGCGAGCACATTGCCGGTCATGTGAGTTGTGATTTGCTCGTGGGAGTTAGTTTGTTCTCGTGCGAGTTGTTTGAGCTCGTGCGAGTTCCTGGTCACTTCCAACTCCTGCAACTTGTTCGAAAAACCTCCTTTTGGCCTCCACTCATGCAAATTACTGCAAACGCTCGTATGAGTAGCTATTCAAGGCATATTTCAACAATACACAATTTGAGATATAGTGACGCTTACACATCAGATAATTTGAGATACAAAGGAATTAATCTTGATGATTTGTTGCAACAAGGATAAGCATGTCGATAGAATCGGAATTGGGATCCACTTATCAAATATCAAGTGAGGCGCCTCTAAATTTAAGAAACCCTACGTACCTTCTATACTATTCCGTTTAAAACTTAAATAATCTAACCTCGAGATTTTGGGGACTTGAGTTGAAACTTGAGCCAGTAACACAACAAAAACTACATAGACATGCTCAAGCCCATGATATAAGAATGAGTGAGCTCATGGGCATCAACCAAAATCTTCAAACTTTCATGCTGCTTAGTGGCCATGTTAGACAATGCATCAACCGCCTCATTGACTTTCCTAGTGAAAGTGAGAGTTGTCTTCACTCCTCTATATTGTTAGATTTAATGAGAGAGAAATATTATATTTTTTTATAGAAATTTAAAACTTCAATAAATTGTAGAAACGTTAATTACAATCTATTGAATCTGCCCAAAGGACAGCTAGAAGCCACTCAGGCGGTTCTTTTCCCCATGTCTCGGGTATATCCGAATTCAATGCGCGCTTTGAAAGCAAGTCAGCCGAACGGTTGGCTTTTCTAGGGACTAAGCTCCACTTTACTTTCTTGAAGGTTCCAGCTAGCTCCTTCACCTTCTGAAGTGTCTCTCTCAATATTGTTCTCCCATTTCCATCTTCCTCTCTCTCTCTAAGATCAGATTGAACAGCTCTCTCGCGTCTCCTTTGATGATGAGGTTCTCAATTTGGAGCGCCTTTGCAACCTCTATCCCTCTGATGAGCGCTTGGGCTTCAATGTCCATAGCGTTTGACCCCCATGCAATCGGCTCCGCCCCAGCAACCATCAGATCTCGGTGATGATACCTAATCACAAAGCCAGATCCAGCTCTCCTCTGCTTGTACGACCATGCTCCATCGCTGTTTAGTTTGTACCAATTCGGCGGAAGGGGGCACCAGATCTCTGAATCTGAGGGATCCTGGTTGGATATGCTGGGGAAGCTGTATTGGGATTTAAAGCTGTGAAATTGATCCACCAGAAGCTCTGGTGAGAGAGGGGAATCCTCGAAACGGACTTTTTTCCGATGGTTCCACAGGACCCACATACCTGTGCTAAGGTCGATTTGGTCTTCCTTTGAACCGTCTCGGAAGGTATGTTGGATAAGTCCTCTGATTCCTCTGTTCTGTGTTGTTGTGATGGACTCCCCTTTGACACTGTTCCAAAAATCCATTGCTAGTTGACAGTGCAGAAAGATATGATCAATGGATTCTATATGAAATTGGCATAATTTACAGTCCAACACTACATCTTTAACCCCTCTTTTATCAAATTGTCCGTGGTGGCCACTGAATTATTTTAGATTCTCCAAACTAGATAAATAATTTTCTTTGGTTCTTGGGCTTTCCAAAGCTTTTTGAGCCAAGATTGTGGAGTAGTGACTGATGAGGTACCTGTGCTACCTCCTTCTTATTCTGCTTCTTCTCTGGCCACACTAGACCCCGATCTAACGGTATAGATACCCTTCTGTTCCCTCTGCCACAGCCAGGAATCTAGAGAGGGGGCCGATAGGATGGCAATACGCAACCTCCCATAGGTCCTCTCTAAGTTTTGTTTCATTCCAAGTCTTGTTGTCTTGGTTGATATAGTCACTGGCTTTCACGGAGCTGCCTTCTACAGTTGGGGTAATGACCTTATGGAGGTTTTCCCGTGGGATCCAAGGATCAGTGAAAACGTTAATTGTTCTGCCATCGCCTACTTTCTTTATCATCCCCTTCTCCAATAATTTCCTTCCAAACAGAAGACTTCTCTAGGCAAAGGAAGGTTGATTACCTTTTTGGCCTGAAGGAAGTCCCTGTCGTGGAAGTATTTTGCTTTGTATATCATTGCTGTCAAGCTTTGAGGGTTTCGCAGTAACCTCCAACACTGTTTCGCAATAAGGGCTTTGTTAAAGTCTTGAATGTCCTTGAAACCTATCCCTCCCTGCTCCTTGGTGAGTTTCATTCTCTCCCACGCCACCCATGTTATGCCTCTGTTGGTGTTGTTGCTCTAGAAAAATTCTCTCATTATTTGCTCAATTCTCTGGAAGGTATGTATAGGTAATTGGAAACAACCCATTGCGAATGTAGGGATGGCTTGGACGATTGCTTTGAGGAGAACCTCCTTCCCTGCTGAGGTTAAGTACTTCTCTTTCCAACCTTTGACTTTGCTGATGATTCTTTCCGAAATGTAGTTGAAAGTTAACTTCTTGCTTCTCCCAACTGTGGCAGGTAGCCCTAAATACCGTTCATGTTCATTCACTTCAGGAACCCCACACAGCATGGTGATGGCTTGCTTCTCACTTGCTTGCATGTTGGAGGAAAATAGAGTCGCTGATTTATCGAAGTTTATTTTATGTACCGATGCCCATTCATATCGAGAAATAACTTGTAATAAGTTTGTAATATAAGTAGTTGTAGCTTTCGTAAAAAATATACTGTCGTCTGCGAAGAATAAGTGGGATACGATCGGTATGCTCCTGGATGCTCTGATTCCCCTGATAGACCGATTTGTAATAGCTGCATCAATTGATCGCGAAAGTCCCTCGCTGCAGAGAAGGAACAAATACGGGGACAAGGGGCACCCCAGTCGAAGTCCCCTCTCAGGTACAATTTCTCCCAACACTTCACCATTCAGTACAAATGAGTAACGAACAGAGGTTAAACATTTAAATACTAGGCCCACGAATCTGAAACTAAACCCCAGCTTGAACATGACTTTGCGTAGATAATCCCACTCAACACGATCGTACGCTTTCGACATATCAACTTTGAGGGCTATTTGACCGCTCTTCACTTTAACCCTTGTTTTCGTGGAGAGTATCACCTCAAAGGCTGCAAGTATGTTGTCTGTTATTTGCCTCTTAGGGACAAAAGCGCTCTGGGATTCGCCAATTATGTCGTTTAGGCTAATCTTGATGCGGTTAGCAATCATCTTAGCAATGATTTTATAAATGACTGTGCATAGACTAATTGGTCTAAATCCACTCGCAACTTGCGGCTGTTTGACCTTAGAAATAAGGGTAATAAGAGTTTTGTTGAGATCTCCCAACTCACCATCACCATTTAAGACATTTAGGCACACCTCAGTCACCTCTGACCCAATAACTGACAGAATTTTTTATAGAATAGGGGGGGGGGGGGAAGTTGTCAATACCTGGAGACTTTTGAGGGTGCATCGAGTGAAGGGCAGTTTCAACTTCTTTCGCTATAAAATCTATGTCCAACTCTTCTGCAAAGCTATCGTTTACCATCAAGGGAAAATTACGCAGCACTTCCTCTATATCTGCTTTTGTAGGATTACTGGAAGTAAAGATATGAGAGAAGTGATCCGTTAAAGTACGAACTATGTCCTCTTTTTCTGTTACCCGTTTACCCGACTGTCCTTTGAGATCATTGATTGAATTTCTGGATTTCCTGTTTGAGGCTTTCCGGTGGAAATACGCTGTGTTTCGGTCTCCCTCGCGTAGCCAAAGCATCCTGCTCCGTTGTCTCCACAATTCTTCCTCTAGTTCCAGGGCCTGGTTTAGTTGTTCTTGTATGAATTTGAACTCTGATCTGGAGTTTGGGGTGGGTTTACGTTTCCATAGCACTTGAAGTTTGTCTTTGAGCGATCTGATGCGTTTTGTTAAGTTCCCAAATTCATTCCGATCCCACCTTTTAAGCCTCTGTGACAGGTTGGCTAGTTTCGCTTGGAGGCTCTGCCCCACAAATTTCCAACCATCTTCAATCTGTTCTTTCATCTTGGATGGCTAGTCCAAACCGACTCAAACATAAAGCGTCTGCCAGTTTTGACCCACTGCTGCTTCTCCAAACTGATCACTAGGGCCAAATGGTCAGAGTTTGCTCTAAATTGGTGTCTAACTGAAGTGCTGGGAAACAAATCCCGCCATTCATTAAAATGGACAAAGCCGACACAGTAAAATGTTATCAGTAAAAACTGGATAAGATACACATTAAAGCATGTAAAAAGAATATTGGGCACGAAAGATATAGGTTGAAAAGTTGATAGGATAAACAATGTGAAAGTATACAGTAACGTTCTTTACAAATTGTTAATTTGGCTGAGGCATGAGCCACCAGCAGGATCGATGTAGACAGGGGAATCACAATGAAATAAGATCAAAGATGGGAAAACATTTCCCTGGGAAACCTTCCCAAACAGACGACCTGATGCGTTTTGTTAAGTTCCCAAATTCATTCCGATCCCACCTTTTAAGCCTCTGTGACAGGTTGGCTAGTTTCGCTTGGAGGCTCTGCCCCACAATATTTGAGCGATCTGATGCGTTTTGTTAAGTTCCCAAATTCATTCCGATCCCACCTTTTAAGCCTCTGTGACAGGTTGGCTAGTTTCGCTTGGAGGCTCTGCCCCACAAATTTCCAACCATCTTCAATCTGTTCTTTCATCTTGGATGGCTAGTCCAAACCGACTCAAACATAAAGCGTCTGCCAGTTTTGACACACTGCTGCTTCTCCAAACTGATCACTAGGGCCAAATGGTCAGAGTTTGCTCTAAATTGGTGTCTAACTGAAGTGCTGGGAAACAAATCCCGCCATTCATTAAAATGGACAAAGCCGACACAGTAAAATGTTATCAGTAAAAACTGGATAAGATACACATTACAGCATGTAAAAAGAATATTGGGCACGAAAGATATAAGTTGAAAAGTTGATAGGATAAACAATGTGAAAGTATACAGTAACGTTCTTTACAAATTGTTAATTTGGCTGAGGCATGAGCCACCAGCAGGATCGATGTAGACAGGAGAATCACAATGAAATAAGATCAAAGATGGGAAAACATTTCCCTGGGAAACCTTCCCAAACAGGACGACATCGAGATAGAAAACATTTCTTATGTGTCTGACGTTATGGAAAACATTTCCCCCCCCCCACCCTAAATATAGCTAAAAGACCTTAAGTGTCCACACCCCTACACCCGCAGTGATCCTCACAAGCATAGGTAGCTCCCTATAGCTTTCACAAATAAAACCCTGGGACCTCAGTACCTCAATACTTATTGGCCAGCCGCAGGGGTGGTACTCTAACCTCTATCGGGTTAGGTCCAAAGTAATAGGAGGATCGCCGATAGCGCCTCCTTCCGGAGCCCTAAAACAAACAACCCCGTACATCGCCCAATTCAATTATTTGTAGCTTATTACTTGGTCAATCCGACAATATCACATTGTGTTTTAAACTGTAACTTTGTATAATCAAAGGTTTCTCAACAACATGGTTTTCAAGTTTCAAGAATGGGATAAGGTAATCAATTTAAAGGATAGCCTGTAACACGTTTTGATAAGGAAAGACTATACATATGCACTTACCTGATTTTGCGTAGAGTAATGCACACCAAAAAGCAGAGCCTAGTAATCTTATTCGACTTACTGGTCGCCTACGAACTCAGGGTCTACAAATACACAAATAAATCCTACTCAGTATACACCCAATTAGCACATCAAAATGCAACACACACATAAAATAAATATGCCTCCTATGACCCAACCTGCGTATGAAAATTAATATTACTACATTATGTGTACTCACTAGTTACTTATATAATAAAGGAACCTAAAAAAATATACTCTGACATTTATTTTTGTTTAAGAACTAGTTTTGGTTCATGTGATTATTATAAACATGAATTTTTTTTTATCCAAGTTACTTAACAGAAAGATTTCATTTTCGAGAGAAAAGAAAAGTGTGATACGTTTTTCTCTCTTTTTTTAAGGTTGAAATCAGTCTGTTTTGTTCTCTTTACTCATTCAAATAATAGAACATTATTATTTTTTTTTCTCAAAAGTAATTTACCAAATTATTATGTTTTTTTTTTTTTTTAATTTATGAAACATAAAATTCCATCCAACCCACAAGATTATATTTTACTGTAGCAACTATTAAAACTGATTTTTTTTTAAAAAAAAACTTATTCATTACTATTCAAATGAAGGTGTGAGATAAATACGAAGCAATAAAAGGCTTGTAAGAATATCCACATGAACCCCTTTACTGTTACTACAAATGTCCAATACTATTACTAGCATGAGAACCAACAAGACAATAAACTACACTAACCAAATCATACCACATGTTTACATGAACTGTAATCAAACTCTCAAGCCACCTACACACACCTCACGTACACAAAGTAACATGCCCTACCCACGCACATAAAAACAACATATACATGCATATAACTCCTCCAGAATAACAACGATAATCATTCATGCTTTGGTGTGTGGAGAAAGAAAAAGAGAGTCAATAAGTTGGAAACTAGGCGCTGAAGGTTGGACTTACAGGATCGAGGAAGCGAGACGCGAATAGAACGTGAAACGCAGACGAGAAGAACGACGAAGGCGGATCACGAACTACGACGAAAAATGGCAGCGGCGACAGCGACTCCTTCATTGTCGTGCGCTGTTCTTGTCTTCGACTTGGACCTAGAAGCGACGACGGAGAACGGAAAGAGGCGACCGATGGCTGGTCTCGGCTTGTTGGAAATGGAGGAGAGGAATATTTTGGTGTTTTGGTGGTGTGGGTGCTCGGCACTAACAGAGGGAAAGAGAGGTGGTGATTGAGATGTTGAAGAAGAGATATACATTGTGTGAATTGGTGGTATTTCATGGGTTTACTAGAGAGAGAGTAACGACGGACAATTAGTGTGAGTAATTGATAAAATTAAGAGGGTAACGGGTGACTCATTGAAGCGAGAAATGAATTTGGAAACCGATTTGAGAACTACAAGTGTAGTGCTCTAGAGGTATCATAAGGTCTATGACAAGTACCGGAATATGAGGAAAAATGATTATTGAAAATATTACTAGGCCCATAAATTTTTTTTTTTAAAAAAAACTAAATTAATGACCCCAAAATATTGATGTAACTAATATCATATCTCATAGGAAAACAAAATACAAAATGACCCCTCTGTTCTCAGAAATGATTACATTTTCCACCTCGATAAGACGGGGTATTTCAGATACCCCTTGATCCGACTTCGTTCGGATTCAGATTGAATCCGGATCGAGTCATACAACGGATGACCCAAAAATCTGAATCTGATCAATAAAGAAAAAGGATCACGGATCAGAAGAACGGATCACGAATCGGATCGGGTCAAATTATAAGAATTGTATATATAATCATATTATATATAATATATAATTAAATTATATAATTACAATTGTATTTCATATGTATGTATGTATGTATGTATGTATGTATGTATGTATGTATGTATGTATCAGATCGGATTTTCGAATATTTATATTATATAATTATATATATATATATTGTTTCGAATCGGGTCAGATCGAATCATCGGATATTCACAAGAATGATCCGAATTCGATTCCAACAGATCACATATTTGTGATCCAAATCCGATCCAAAAATAAATAGATCGGATTCGGACTCTATTAAGGTCGGATCACTATGAATCTCGAAATCGGAGCAGACCTCGTTGCCACCCTTACACACGAGGTCAAATTCTAGTATATAATTATAAAAATAAGGAATTGAAATGCTTCCTAAAAATGGTTTTCGGATGGATAATGATTCAAGATCTATTCGGGTGTTAATTGCACCTTTCCCATGTTTGGTCAACAAAACAAAATAGAACTAATTAAATGTCTACAATCACGGATTACCAAAAAAAAATAAAAGGTCTACAATCACTGTGTGTATGAACTCAAAAAGACCGAAAAAAAAAGTTATGCAGAAAATTTAGGCGTGGCAACAATTTACCATTCCGATCAACAATTTCAAGGCAAGCAAATGATAAGAAATGAAAAGTCAGGTTAGTTCTCAAATTCATATCTTAATAATGATCAAAGCTTAAAGTACTCGACTTAGTTCGGTATCTTAGTTTTAAGATGGTCCAAACTTGATTTGATTTGATTTGATTTGATTTGATTTTTTTAACCATGCAAACATAAACTGAAAATGTAGATCTATTCCAAAAATCAAATCAGCTACTGATTAGTTAATTTAGCATTCTCTTGTTTTTGCCGTCGAAATTTTACAACAAGCTCCATTTCTATTTCTTAAGTCCTCCATTTCCTTTGAGACAAAAAGCTAAACAAATCTGGAGATAGATTAAAGAATCAAACCTTCGACTTTTGGAAGTCCCTCTGATAGTTGGCTAGCTGCTTCTTCGAGTATTGTACTACGACTGTGCTTTTTCTTGTCCCAAAAGTACAGAGAGAGACGGCCCCTTTTATCCTTAAAGAAATAAAACCCTAAAACTTTGTAATGAATATTTCAACAGACATGGGCTTGGGCTTATGAAATGGATAGTTCATTCGTTTTATCTATTATTCATTAGATGGAACGAGTTGGCTGAGGCTGGGATTAAGTACTAACGTTTGCACCGTAAAGTGGGCTTAATCTGGACGACTAGTATATACATATTTATAAGTATATAAAATGTATATACATTAAATATGTATATATAATGTATGTGTATGTACCTACACATATCAAATGTATGTATATATGTGTAGGTACATACACATACATTATATATACATATTTATAAGTATATATAAGTATATATATATATATATATTTATATGTATGATAGAAGGATACATATTAATTTGGAATAGTTGTGTTATAATACGTGTCCAATCCATACTTAATGCACTTCCTCGTGAATGAAAAAAAAGGGAGATGAAATAGCGGTTAGATGGTTAGGACACACTAATTTGTGTCCTAACCTATTTAAATTTGGGCTGAGCGCTGGTCGTCCGGATTTCAATCCATCTAATGAATCAGTCCAAACGTTAGTACTTATAACCAGTCTCAGCCAGCCCATTTCGATCCATCTAATGAATAATGGATAAAAACAAATGAACTAATCAACTATCCATTACACAAGCCCAAGCCCATGTGACCAAACTCCTGTTAGAAAATATCCATTACCACAAGTGTTAGGGTTTTATTTTTTTAAGGATAAAAGGGGTCGTCTCTGTACTTTTGGGACAAGAAAAAGCACTGCCGTTGTACAATACTCGAAGAAACAGCTAGCCAACTATCAGAGAGACTTTTCAAAAGTCGAAGGTTTGATTCTTTAATCTATCTCCAGATTTGTTTAGCTTTTTGTCTCAAAGTCAATGAAATGGAGGACTTAAGAAATAGAAATGGAGCATGTTGAAAAATTTCGACAGCAAAAACAAGTAGAATGCTAACTTAACTAATCAGTAGCCGGTTTGATTTTGGAATTCTACATTTTCAGTTTATGTTTGCATGGTTAATAAAATCAAATCAAATCAAATGAAGTTTGGACCATCTTAAAATTAAGATATCGAACTAAGGGCTAGTTTGGGAATGCTGTGGCGGTGGTAGAAAGCTGCTGTGTGAAACACAATAGAAAGCTCCTGTGAATTTTTGATAAAATGTTGTTTGGTAAATATTACGTAGAAGCTGTTGTGATATATTGATATAGTAATTTTGTGTTTGGTAAAATCAACTGCGAAGTTGCTGTGAGAGGGTAACATGACAAAAATATATGACACGTGTCATTTCCGAAAAGATAACTATTGATATTTTAAAAAATTGTAAGGTCAAAATCGGTTGTAGATAAATTAATCAAAAGCACTTTCTGAAAAAGCATCATCTCCCTTGCTTCCTAAAAACTGCTGTGGGACAGCTGAAACTGTCCGGAAAAGCAGAAATTTTATTTTTACCAAACACACTAAAACTGCTTCTGCTGTCGGAAAACAGTTGTGCTGGCAGCAGAAGCATTCCAAAACTCATCTTAAGTCGAGTACTTAAAGCTTTGCTCATTTATTAAGATATGAATTTGAGAACTAACCTGACTTTTCATTTCTTATGATTTGCTTGCCTTGAAATTGTTGATCGGAATGGTAAATTGTTACCACGCCTAAATTTTCTGCATAAAGTTTGTTTCTTCTGTCTTTTTGAGTTGATACATATAGTGATTGTACACATTTAATTAGATCTATTTTGTTTCGTTGACCAAAAATGGGAAAGGTGCAATTAACACCCGAATAGATCTTGAATCATTATCCATCAGAACACCATTTTTAGGAAGCATTTCAATTCCTTCTTTTTATAATTATATACTAGAATTTGATCTCGTGTGTAAGGATGGCAATGCGGTCTGCTCCGATTCCGAGATCCATAGTAATCCGACCCTAATGGAGTCCGAATCCGATCCATTTATTTTTGGATTGAATTTAGATCACAAATATGTGATATGGTCGGATCGAATTTGGATCATATTTGTGAATATTCGATGATCCGATCTGACCCGACCCGAAACAATATATATACAATTATATAATATAAATATTCGATAATCCGATCCGATACATACATACATAGATACATATATACATACATACATACATACATACGTACGTACATAATTATGTAATACAACTGTAATTATATGATATAATTATATATTATATATAATATGATTATATATAAAATTCTATATAATTTGACCCGATCCGATTCGTGATCCGTTCTTCTGATCCGTGATCCTTTTTCTTTATGGATCAGATTCGGATTTTTGGGTCATCCGTTATATGACTCGATTTGGATTCAATCTGGATCCGGACGAAGTCGGATCAGGGGTATCATTTTCGAATCGGATCAGATTATGCACAAATCTGATCCATTGCCATCCCTTATCGTGTGATGCAAAGATGAATTTAAAATATCATTTAAAATATTTTTTTATTAGTTTAAATTATAAACAAAGTATTTTAAGTTATGGTTTGCTGGAACGATCATATGTATATATGTGCCTTAATAACTTCATCTTGATTCCTTAATGAAATAGGGGACTTGACAAATTAATTGAGACTTGATGTGGCAATTTAGTCAACAAAACCAAATAGAATGCTAAGAAACTTATGATTTTGATTTTGAAATTTTACTTTTTCGATTGAGGATGTGTGTATAGTAAAGCAATAATATCAAATGAACTTTGGACCGGACCATATGGAAAGGGGTATATCAAACTAGGTGGAATGCTCAGAGCTTTGATAAATTTTGAGTGATCAGTTGAATACTAACTTTAATGTTTTATAGACCTTTTTTTTAAGAGTTTTATAGATCTTCTGTTGTTGCTCATTTCTTTTTGAGGGATTTGTTTTTGTTTGCTTTTTAGTGAATTTTTTAGGGGTTCATTTTTTATCTTTTGCTCCCCAACATGTTGATTTGAAGGATACATTGTTAAGCCACTACATTTTCTCATTGAGCTACTAAATACATCGAGTAATTTGTAAACTAGTTATTTTTCTTTTTGTTGAGTAGAACATCTTTTTATCATGTGAACGGTAAAACCTCCAGTATAAATGGGAGAGATTGCAAATTTTATTGTTCAATACATTATATACATTTGATATAGCTATATGCTCCCTTCTCTTTTTATCTTTTAGTTTCTATTAGCCCTCGTAGTTTCAAACTATTATAACTATGAAAAATAATTTTGATAATCAAGTTCATAACGATATATATGCTCAAATGAACGAATATAACCACTTCCTTATGTGGAAAACATAATATTTTGTTTCGTCACAAATAAAAGGATTAGTGTGTGTGGAAGTTTCACAAAAATATTAAGGATCGCACAAGAGATTCCGGCGGGGAGACCTCCGTGTGCACCGTGTGCAGTGGATCAAGGATCGCACAGGAAGAATAGGGGTGTGTGTAGGGAGAGAGTAAGGCAGTAGCAATGTCTGAGAGAGAGACAGAGGTTTGGCAGAGCTTCCGCGTATGGCAGTGTGTTCTCCTTTGTATGGAAAGGTTGACGGTCTATATATACTGGAGAACATGACCGTTGTAGTGTGGTTAATGCGCCCATTAATGGCGGCTTAATTAGCTTAACCATAACGGCACGTCCGTCCGAGTATATAGGGACCGTTAGAGCACGTGGTGCGCGAATACCGGAACCGTTACGAGGTTGACCGGGTTTGACCGGATTGACCGGGTTTATGGAGCTCGTGCCATAAATCTCTCAAAACAGTTACTAAAGGTCGCGTGCGGGCTTGGCTCGCACGCGACAGGGCTTACTCTAGCCTCCAAACCACTAAGTCCCTACAAGTCCCGTGCAGTGGTATGCGAGGGCTCTGTCTCGCAGCCCCCACATGGATCAGCTCGGCTGGTGATCCAGTGTGTGTGGAGCACAATATGGTGTGCTGGATGGCTGCCACGTGGCTAAGATCTGTCATGTCAGAAAGCAGTATCTACATTAGCCCCCTTTCTGCACGTGAAGACTCATAGCCGTATAGACTTCCATGCGCGGAAACCAACATACGCGTCGCCGCCACGCACCAATTCAAATACGGGTAAGTTCAGCCCCCGTGCGTGTCATTATGACCTAAAACCCCTAGAGTCGTGCCGTCTGACCTTTAGGGTTTTAGGCGTGACGTCAGCTTGTCCTGTGATTGCGCGATTCGACGGTGACGGTTGCGATTCGACTATCGAAAGGACGCAACCCTTCATTGTTTTGGATAAATACCTTGTATCCCCATTATTGCAAAGCATCACTTCTTTCTCTTAAAGTGAATGGTACCCGGAGATCTTCGAGAGCAGATCCAGATAATCAATCACCAGTTCAGAACTGCAAATCGTATTCTTCAATTGTGCATATCCAAGCAGGCTTCAAGAAAACAAGGTTGGCCTCGTTTACTTTTGATTTAAGATACCAGTGTTTGCCTTGAACTGCGTTGAATCTGTAAACCCATGAAATTTGTGAAGAGGCTTTGATCTTTGAACCTGCTTCGTTTTAATCTTTCAACAATATTGGATCTTGCAACTCCCCAATTTCTGAAATCGATACCGGAACTGTTCGTCTTCTTTTGCATAGATCTTGAATTCCAAAATTCAAACTGAAGTGTGGTATTTCTCCCCCCTTTTTTCTTGCTCTTTCGCAGGAATGGCCAAGACAAGAGTAACCAGACCTGTCAAGGAAGATGAAGAGATACCCGACCTTCCGCAGGCCTTGTGGCGAAAAGCCCCCTTTTTAGGCGGCAAAGATTTCTACCATGCGAGGGTAAAGGCGAAGAGGATGCCTGATCCTGTTCCAGTTGAGCGATTGCTGACGCTGACTCGCCCAGTTAACTCAGCCTTGCTCGAGTTGGTTGGTTCCGAGGATGTAGTTCGATTGGGGATCGAGAACGGGCACTTCCCATATACTGCGATTTCTACTCAGGCGTTCGTCCAGAAATTGGACTATATGGATGAGTGGATTGACCACGTGTTGGATCATCACGCCGAGACTCTTAATGAAGCCGGCGTATACTTTGCTATCCGTGCTATGAAGGGTGCTGCCGTGAAGTTGGATCAGTTCATGCTTCTAGACCTTCTGTCCCGTTACTCGCCTGCGACTCATACGTTCCATTTTGCTGAGTTCGAGGCTGCCCCGACACTCGAGGACGTTCAAATGCTGTACGAGCTTTCCCCCATGGGCGAGGTGGACCCTCTGAGTCCCTTGAGGACATCTGCGGAGATTGCCTTGTACACGCAGATGGAGGAATGCCTAGCAGAGGTGAAGAAAATCTCCACTCGGTGGACCACTACGAAGCCTCTTCCTAACTGGCAACTGGTTGATACATCCGCGAAAAATACCTAGAACAAATGGTTGCAGTACTTCTTTCGAGATTATGCGAACAGCAGCATTACTAAGAGACTCCTGAGTGAAGATCCAGAGGCCAAGAATTACGTAGAGGGCAAGGGTTATCACTTGACCCTTTGTGCTTTTCTCTGTGCCTGGCTGTCGAGGTACTTGATTGATGGTCACCCCCATGACGGAGTCTTCTACCATGTGTTTCCACTTGCTGTGAGGCTCGCTCTTGGCCAGAGGGTCGCACTCGGACCCTTGGTCTTGGGCACGCTGTACTATAGGCTTGATCAGCTGGTTCTGGCTATGAGGGAGTCGCGTGGCCGCCTCGATGTACTGACTTTTGTCAATATTTCCTTTTTGACAATGTGGGTGTTCGAGCGCTGGCCGTCTTATGCTCCAACTGCTCTCCAACTTGATAAGTGGTGTCCCCCAGGCGAGACAGAAGCACGCAACAGCGGAAGAGCTGCGAGATGGTTCGGAACAGGCAACACCAAGTGCGTTTGGAGTTTGATATGCGACAAACGGAAGGAATTTACTGCCAGGCCCTATGCCACGCGCATTGAGAATGTGCGATGGTTCCCAAAGCTGTACCCCTCTAAAGGCATGGTCTTTTCAGAAGAGCTTCTCTTTGAAGGGAGACCTCATTTTCATGAGCGCTACCGCGAGTTCTTTTGCTGGTGTCTGCGAGGTTCCCTTCCTGCCCTTGCAGAGCATATTCGTGAGCTCGCGCCGAAGTATGAAAAGCTTACCGTGGACGTTGACCCCACTCGAGTCTCCCCTCAGTTTGGATTTGATGCGGTGGCCCCATCAATCTGGCCCCAGTCCATTGTCAGAGGATGCTACAAGCGCTTGCTAACAAAGGAGTGCAAGACGGTTTTTATGAACAACCTTCCTTTTGAGCAGCCTGCGGGAACCCGCGAGGGTGGTTGTTCCCAGAACTGGCTCGCATACTGGGTTGCCCAGCAAACGAGGATTGAGACGGAGTCGGCCGCGCAGCCAGGTA
Organism: Linanthus parryae; assembly: GCA_023055425.1. Lineage (NCBI taxonomy): Eukaryota > Viridiplantae > Streptophyta > Magnoliopsida > Ericales > Polemoniaceae > Linanthus > Linanthus parryae. The sequence continues at coordinate 23,014,830 of JALGPY010000006.1, read as the reverse complement.
GATCTCCTTTGATTAAAAGGAACTCTTTTCCGGTTCGCCCCACTTGCAGTCTAAGCGAGTCTGAGTATGGTTGCCACTCGCTGTGGGATCATGAGAACCATTTGTGCCCTGATGTCATTCTGAAGGAGCAAGTCGCCGCAATTAAGAAGGGCGATACGCATGTCGTCAGATATAGCAAGGCATTTGCTGAGGTAAGCAATTTTTTTTCCGCGTGCATTTAAGCTTCTTGATGTCCTTATGCTGACATCTTTACTCTGTACGGTTGTAGTGTCATGTGCGGCGATTCGCATCTGGCGATCGCTCCAAGTCATTGGTCAACGCCATCGTTGCCACCAGGAGAGAAGGGCAGTCGTTCCGGCTATCGTGGAGGATGGAACCTGAGCTCGAAATGAAGATTCGCGCGGTCATGAATGCTTTGCTGACTCGCTGATAGACAATCCTCCGGCTCCGTCTCCTCGTGGAGATGACCCGTCTCCTCCAGCGACTGCGGCGCCAAGAGTGAAGAGACCTAGGCAAAAGGGAATTACGATTTCTTCCCCTAGGAATGCCCCAGCTTCTCCCCCAGTGAGGTCCCTTTCTATCAAGGACAAAGGCAAAGGTCGCATGCCCAGCAAAGTGCGGAAAGATCTCGCATTTGAGACCTTTGTTCCATTCAATCAAGAGGAAGAAGAAGAGAGGGGGGAGCCCCAAGCGAGTGATGAAGAAGAAGTAACAGTTGTGATGCATGAGGAAGAATCAGGAGGTACCTCCGTCGCATTTCCTTTCCCGTTATCGTAACTTCTTTGCACTTCTTTCCTTTAAACCAATTGGGTATTCGCAGATGATGATGATGAAACCATTGGTGGCCTTGTGGCCAAGAGAAAAAAGAGAGATGACCATTCTTGCATTTCAGATGAGCCCATAAGCGAGGACGTTCTTGCTGAGTCCCGGAAGACAGCCGCGGAAGCTGCTGAAAGAAGAAGGCGGCGAGAGGAAGAGGAGCTCGAGCGTGTGAAACAGCGGAGCCTTGAAGAGCAGCATGTTGACGACTTAGTGCGTCCAGTTGACGAGGAAGACGAACTTCCCGAAGAAGTGACTCCTCATGCGGAAGAGGAAGATGAGGTTCCCGGAGAGGATGCAGCGGCCTTGGAGCAAGTCCAAGCAGACTTCGAAGAGATCGCAGGTGGCGATAAAGGTGAGATCTTCAATCTCGCAGTGACTTATAGAGATGTTATTGTGGGTGCGTTAAAGCATGGTGTGTCAAAGGCTGACATTCGCCGTTGGTTAGTAGGCAAATGCGTAGAACCCTCAGGTAACTATTTGAATGATTCGCACGTACAAGGCTCTTAGCAACTTAAGGCAGAATCATGACTGGTTTATTCGCATCCCAGGTCACGCTTCTCTTAAGGACTTGCTTAGTGAGGACACACTGATAGGGCATGGTTCCACGTCCTTAGTATATGATGAGGATACCTCAATCCCACCTTCGCGTGGAGGTGCTTTCTCTTAGCTTTAGCAAAGATAGCAAAATAACTTATAACGCAAGTTGCCTCATGTCATCACATTTAATGTCGTAGGTCATGCTGAAGAACCAGAGTTGGAGCAGAGAAGTCAGCCTTCTGCGTCCTATGTTCCAATTCCGAGCTCCCATACCGAGAAGCCCGTCGCAGCTGCTGACCACGCGGGTGAGCCTCTTGAGGACATCATCGAGCTTTCCGACGATGCTGGAGCTGACGCTGTGCTGATGGACGAAGATGTCCATGCTAGTGTTGAGGAAGTGAGGACAAGTGCTGCTAATGCGTTCGCATCTGAGAGTGTCCTTCGCCAAGCGACTTCGGCTGTCCTTTCGCCTCCGGCGACGACTGAGCCCGAGGCACCTATTCCTGCGTGGAGCATTTGGGGCTCGCAGGTTGGGAATGCAGTCGCAGCTGGTGCGGCCTACACTCTTCCTCCTGACTACGAGAGATTGGAGCTCGCAGCCGATAGGAGAGCTATGGAGCGAGGGCAATCTTTGAACAACCCGGCAGCCCGCATTCCTTCTCTTCATGAGATTCTGGAAGGAACTGGTAAGTAGAGCTTTACTGTTCGCACGTCGCATTATTCGCTTGCGAGTTTCGACATCATAACTTATCTTTGACGTCTCCTCAGGTTTGAAGCAAACCGATGTAGACTGGGTGGTTCGAATGCGTCTCAGGTACCCTCGCTCGTTTGTGAGATCTCTGGAGATCGGGCCTTTTGACAGGAGGCTGTTCCTTACTGAAGCCATTTGGATTTTGGAGCAGCTGTCTGCGGCTACACCCGCGACCATTTCGGTCCAGAGTGCTGAATTGTTATGCGGCATGTGCCAAAACCTCGTGACCAAATTCCAAGGCAGAATGGGCTTCAAGTTTCTTAAGGACAGAGTCACGCTGATTCGCGCGGCCGTAACTTTGAAACTCGGTCACCAGAATCTCGCAGTCGAGATGCAGAAGGTGGTGCAGCAGAAGCAAAAGGTTGATGAAGCTCTAAAGCTGTATCATGAGATGAATGCCAGGTGCGAGCTACTGAAGCAAGAAGTGGAGCAGGTAGAGAAGCTGAGCGAGCAGTTCGCGCCCCAAGATTCTCTAATCAAGAATTTGCTTTGATCTTTCGAATTTTGCAAAAATAGCAAGAAAAATAGCTGAAACATTAATGTAATGTCTTGAACATTAATGTAATGTTGCTAGGGTTTCTCTCCCTCCTTTTTTTTTAACAAGAACAATGAATTTTCCCATTTTGCTCTTTTCCGGGATTTGATTGGATATTTCTGTGCATATCCAATTATGACATCAGCAATTGATTCTCTGCTTGATTTTCGCGCTAATTTTTCGGCAGATAAGCACGCTTCCGTTGGGAAGTCCGTCCGAATCATGACTATCCGTCATTTATTAGGATACGCAACTGAATCGTCGTAGCCTTTAGTAGGGTAATTGATTGTTACCGCTTTTCAAGGCGTAAGTGATTGAACTTACCCTCTTTTTGAATTTTGCTGACTCATCTTAGGCAACCGAAGAGTCTGTACAGGTTCTATATAAGCCCTGTCTTTGCTATTTGGGTTCTTCATCCCAAACATGTGCTTTGCCGTGAGTCCTTACGACTGCTGGCTTCAACGCTTGTTTTTCGTTGATTCATGGCAACTTCAAGTTTTGAATCCTGAGTTTGCGCTTTGTGCTATAGAAATAGTTTCCAAGATCCACTTTATGAGGCTTATTGCTCTTTATAACCATCATAAAGAAGATGCAGATAATATCTCATGTGTGTTCGAAGAAATTTCTTCGTGTATTATGTGTGCAGGTCATGTTTCCGGCCGCCTCGTGGTGAGGTGCAGCGCCGAAGTGACCGTGCTACCGTCTCGTAATGAACGACGAAATTCTCCTCCAGCATCCCTGGAGGAGGATTTCTTGCCTCTTCGTTCTTGAACTCAGGATGCTCGTCAATGCCCTTGTCCAAGGAATCCATCACCAGAGGAATGACTGCTTCGCCTGTTTTGCAGAGTAGCATATGTCGAAACAGGAAGCTCCTCCGGCGCCTATCTTGATCAGACAAAGGCTTTTGTCACCCCTTGGGGTCCTGGGCGTATCGTTTCCCAGGTTTCGCGGCTAGGGATGTAGCGAATGACAAGCTGATCTCTTCGCGGCAGCATCCCTTTTGCTACTGATCTTTGGCCGCAGATCTGCGGGTTGCATAGCCGGTGTTGAAACCGGTGGGTTCATCCTTTTCTAGTCGGAATTCCCGTAGTGTGTTTCTGGCTTGTCAGACATTTTTCGAATGTATTGTAAGCCGTATTGGCTGCGTAGTTAGATTCGAGCTTTTCGCTTGTAAGCTGCTATCTAGACAGATAAATTGTAAGTCATTTGACTCGTAATGATAAATAGCTTTCTGTATTATCTGCTGTCTCTTTACAACAAAATACAATTTCGCATGCGTTTCGGCATATTTCGCCTTGCATAATGCTATGTAATTGTTTCGCATCTGCGATATATTGATTCGCGGGTGTTTCGCTAGATCGTTCGAGATCGTATCTTCGCAGCTGTGCCATCCCGGCAGATGGGCTTGTTGGCTGGCCATTGCGGATCATTTAAGATCGTTTTCACAACGTTGCTATCGTAGTAGATAGTCTTTAGCAGATAAATTAAGATCGTTAAGTGGTGCGAATTGCTATCATGGCAGATAGGCTTTATTAAAGAATCGATTGAGATCATTTCTCACATAAACTGTTGTCGCAACAGATAGACTCTTAGAAGATCTGATAAGATCATCTTGCGCATGCGTTGCCATCGTAACAGATGGGCTTGGACGATCAACTAAAATCGTTTTGCATATAAGTTGCTATCGTAACGGATAGGCTTAGATGATTAACTAACATCACTTTGCATATAAGTTGCTATCGTAGCAGGTAGGCTTGGGTGATCAATTAAGATCGCATTTAGACAGGCTGCTATCGTAAGAGATAGGCTTATATGATCAATTAAGATCGCATTTAGACAGGCTGCTATCGTGAGAGATAGGCTTATATGATCAATTAAGATCGCATTTGTATTGGCTGCTATCGTGAGAGATAGGCTTAGATGATCAATTAAGATCGCATTTGTATTGGCTGCTATCGTAAGAGATAGGCTTAGATGATCACTTAAGATCGCATTTGCATTAGCTGCTATCGTGAGAGATAGGCTTAGATGATCACTTAAGATTGCATTGCATTGGCTGCTATCGTAAGAGATAGGCTTAGATGATCACTTAAGATCGCATTTGCATTAGCTGCTATCGTGAGAGATAGGCTTAGATGATCACTTAAGATCGCATTGCATTGGCTGCTATCGTAAGAGATAGGCTTAGATGATCACTTAAGATCGCATTTGCATTAGCTGCTATCGTAAGAGATAGGCTTAGATGATCACTTAAGATCGCGTTTGCATTGGTTGCTATTGCGGCGATTAAACTATTGTTAAAAGTAATAACAAATTGAATAGAGCAACATAAACAGCTAGAAATGTGAACTTCTCATTTGGGAGAATTCTTTTATTACAACGCTCTCATATGGGAGAGATGAGGTTACAATCCTCTCATATGGGAGAGGAGATTGCGTAAATCGTAGCCACATGAGACATTAAACAACGTTATCATAGAACGTATGAAATAAGAGAAGTCAAGGATAGTACTTCTTGATCCAGCGCATGTTGACTGAACTCGGAGTTGAGGTTGTGCCGTGCAACCTTCGTATGCTGCAGTAGCCACTATCGAAGACTTCTGTGACTTCGAAGGGTCCTTCCCAATTAGCTGCGAACTTTGGGTGAGTTGCTTCTCGCATACAGTGGTCAGATGCGCGCAAGACCAAGTCTCCGACTGCGAAATCCCTTCGCTGGACTGTCTTGTTGTAAGCGCGAGCGATTCTTTCCTGGTACCGCTTGTTAGTCCTTTTGGCTTGTTCTCGCTTTTCTTCCAGCAGGACTAAGTCATGATCGCGTTGATTTTCATAGAGTGCATGGAAGGCCAGCCTTGCCGAATTGACTCTAACCTCCGCAGGTACTACAGCTTCGGCCCCATAACACAGTAGAAATGGCGAGGCCCCTGTGGGTGTCCTTGGAGAAGTTCTGTAGGCCCACAGAGCTATGCTTAGAGAGTCGGCCCACTTCTTGTGGTCGTCTGCGACCATCTTGCTCAATATTCTCAACAGCGTCTTGTTAGTCGCTTCAGCTTGTCCGTTTCCCTTTGGGTAGTAAGGGGTAGAACATATCTGCCTATATTGTACTCCGCTAATTTCGCAGCTACCTGGCGATTAACAAAAGGAGTACCGTTATCTGAAAGAATGGTGTTTGGGATTCCGAACCTGCATACGATGCTTTCTTGGATAAAATTGACCACAGCCAGCGCATTTGCTGTCTTTAGTGGTATTGCTTCCACCCACTTGGTGAACAGCTCGGTTGCGGTGAGAATGAAATGGTTCCCGTGCGACGTCGGTCGGATGGGACCGATGAAGTCCAGAGCCCGTGTGTGAAATGGCCATGGCGTCCCTAGTGCATGTAGATCCACGGCGGGAGCGTGCACTAGGTTCCCTTTGAATTGGCATTCCTGGCAGCGTCGCACTTTGGTGCGGCTATCGACTTCCATCGTGGGCCAGAAATATCCGATTGAGAGGAGCTGTCTGCATAATTTCGCACCTCCTTGATGTTCCACCTGATGAGAAAGGTCCATGACTTCTTGTGCTTCTCTGTCGTCTAGACATCGCAGCAAGTTGCCCTCGTGGCCTTTTCGCCAAAGTAGGTTTTCCTGTACCACATATCGAGACACTTTCCTTTTCAATTTTTCGGCTTCCCTTCTCAATTCGGGCACGGTGCCCTGAGTGAGAAAATCGAACAGTGGCTTCCTCCAGTCCGTGCCGTCATCGATTAAGGCGACGAGTAGAGAATCTTTGATTAGTGCGCAACTTTTGCACTTCCCTTGTATCAGGGCTGCAGCTGTCGACATGTCTGGCCAATGAATGCCATATCTCTGAGCCTTTCTGTAGATTGACACCTCGCTTTCTCCGCAAACGTGTTGGTGAATCTTTTATAACAGCTGTTGTCCCTCTTGCTCGGAGACACATCGCATGAGTATTCCCCCAGGACCCTTGTAGTAAAGGGTGTTGTCGTGGATGCAGTATCCTTTTGTGAGTGCCCAGCTTTCGTTGCTGGTGCCCTTCGCAATAGCTTGCAAGATTGGTTTTTGCCAGTCTGCGTCATCCATGTGTTCGTCGTCGCACGCATCTTCTGTCAATGCCGACGATGTTCGCACTTCGATGGAAATCCTTGCGGGGCACTTGTCTATGCTGACCTTAGATCCCAGAGTTGCTAAGGCGTCTGCGTGCCTGTTGTCTGCTCGGGGCTTGTGCTTGTACTTCACATCGCAGAATTGTTGCATCAGCTTCTGTACTAGGGTGCGATAAGACAGGAGGTTGATCTCCTTCAAACCATATTCGCCCGAGGCTTGCTTAACAATCAGCTTGGAATCTCCCATAACTGTTAAGTTGCTCACTTCCAAAGCTTTCGCCGCACGGAGCCCCACAATGAGAGCCTCGTATTCCGCTTCGTTGTTTGTGACGGCGAAGTTGAGCTTTGCGGACATCTGTATGACTTCCCCGTCTGGCTTTGTCAAGACTATCCCAATGCCTCCGCCTTTCCTGGTTGACGAACCGTCGAAGTGGAGGGTCCAATAGGGCACGTCGATTGCGTAGATTTCAGGGCCTTCGAGCTCTTCTTCGATCACGGGTTCGTGGCTGTTGTCGGGAAACTGTGCCAATAGATCCGCTACCGCCTGCGACTTGATCGCTCTTGGTTTCACGCATGTGATATCGTATTGAGAGATGGTCATGTACCATTTCGCCAGTCTCCCGCCCGGAGTAGTGTGAGTTAGCAAGTATCTTATGGGGTCGCTCTTGGTGACCACCACTACTTTGTGTGATGCAAAATAGTGTCTCAACTTTTCTATCACAAAGAATAAAGCAAGGCAATGACGTTCGATGTCTGTGTACCTTGATTCAGCAGGCTGCACAATGCGAGAGATATAGTAGATGGGCCTCTCTTGGCCTTCATACTCCTGAGGCAAGAGTGCTCCTATAGATCTCCTTGTTGATGTAAGATATAGCAGAAGCGGTGATCCCAGTTGAGGCGCGATCATTATCTTTGAGGACGTGAGTAGCTCTTTCAGCTTTTCGAATGCGGCTTCGTGGTCCGGAGCCCAGTTGTACGCGGCGTCCTTCTTGAGGAGAGTGCTGAAACAGCATGTGATTTCTGCAATCGCTGGGATGAATCTCCGCAGATATGACAGTTTTCCCAAGAATGTCTTCAAGGTACTTTGATTATGGGGAGGCGTCATGCTGGTGATGGCTGACACTTTCGCAGGGTCAGGCTCGATCCCTTGGCGATGGACTACACATCCCAAGAACTTCCCCGAGGTCACCCCAAATGCGCATTTCATGGGGTTCATTTTCAGTTGAAAGCTCCTGCATCTGTTGAACACCTTTCGCAGATCTGTGAGGTGGTCTGCTTCGTGCTTGGATTTAACCACCAGGTCATCCACGTAGAATTCCACCTCCTTGTGCATCATGTCGTGGAATAGAGCCATCATGGCCCGCTGATAGGTCGCGCCCGCGTTCTTAAGACCGAACGGCATCACCGTGTAGTTGAATACCCCCACAGGAGTGATGAATGCAGTTTTCCGCGCATCATCGGGATCCATCTTGATTTGATTGTACCCGCTGAAACCGTCCATGAAACTGAACATGCGATGGCCTGCTATTGAATCGATAAGCAAATCGATGTTGGGCAGTGGGAAATCGTCCTTAGGGCAGAAGCGATTGAGATCTCGGAAGTCCACGCAGATGCGGAGCTGTCCGTTATTCTTTACCACCGGCACGATGTTAGCCAGCCATGTGGGATGATGATTCGGTTATATGAACTTGGCATCTAGGAGTTTGACAATCTCCTGCTTGATCTTCACGTTGAGTTCTGGCCTGAAGCTTCTGGTGCTTTGCTTGACCGGTTTAGACCCTGGGATGATGTCTAAACGGTGCATGGTGATGCTTGTATCCAGTCCTGGCATCTCATCATACTCCCATGCGAACACGTCCTTGTACTCAGTTAGAAGCTGCAGCAGTCCCTGTTCCTCTTCGCTTGTGAGGTCCGCACTCAGGAAGACTGGCCTTTTCTTTTCCTCGTTCGGGCTAAGGAACACTTCCTTTAGTTCTTGCTTTTGTGGTCTTGGCCTGTCTTCCATGCATTCAGGCGCTTCTTTGAGTTTCTCGTCTGGAGTGCCTTGTGTTGGCTCTTCCGTCAGCGCAACTTGCTCGATTTGATTGATTTGCCCAGGGACATCCCCATGCCCGTGTGAGGACATCCCCGCGCACCTTCATATGCGATAGCATTTCTTCCCATTGGCGTAGAAGCTCTCTATCTCCTTGCCCTCGGGGTCATGCTTTGCGATCCTCTTCAAAGTGTACACATTCTTTCGATGATATGCGATACGTGGCGCCTCTTCGCGTGTAGGCGGCTTTTCCTTGGCATCTTCCCTTGTTACCATCACGCTCGCACGTGACTGGTCCTTGATGTCCTCCCAGAGAGGCAAAGGAGTAGGGTTGAATGGCCCGGGTGTTTGCTCGTCCGCCATCTCAGTGAACCACACCGCCTCGCTGAGATGTGCTTCGTCCAAGTTGAACGGGTTAATCGAAGCCGGTATCTCGACTATTCTGTCATTCCAGATAGCTTTCATAACCTGGTGAGCCGTCGAAGGGACTGCATCGAAGCAATGAATCCAGGCTCGACCTATAATCATGTGGTATGTGGTGTTTGCGTCTATGACATAGAACTTCGCCGAGCACTTGATCTTGCCAATCTGGACGCTCAGGCGGATCCATCCGATCGTCATTCTAGAGTCGCTTCCGAATCCCACCAGTGGAGATGGACGCTTGACTACCTTGTGCTCGGGGATCCCTGCTAGCTTCAGTGTGTGGAGTGGAACAACATTGACTGCTGCTCCTCCATCGACGAATGCTCGCTTGAATTCGACACCGTTGATGATGGCGGTCACGTACAGAGGTCTCTGGTGACTCGCATCCGTCTTTTTGTCGCTGGCAGAAAAGGTCATAATCCTTTCCATAGAGCGGGATGCCCTTATGACTTTCCCGTTGGAGACCACGAGGTCCTCCTCGTAGTCCTCCGCTATCCTTAGGATTGCTTTCGTCATGCACTTCTCGGAGAAATTCATCTCGTCGAAGAATTTGTTGAAGCCGTGCGACCCTTTCATGCGGTCGGCACGTTCATCCTCCGTGTCCATGCTATAATCTTCGTCTTCATGGATCTCGGCGACGATGGGTAGGCCATCCTCTGCGACTTCTTCCAAGTCGACGATTGAGATCATAGCGACCTCTTTGCCTTTCGAGCCCGGTTCCGCATGCGCGGGAAGCGGGTTGTTGCGCACGTCCTTCCGGTGGTCGCTGACGATGAGCTCGCCGTTCTTCATCTTCTGATCGAACGCGAACCTGAGTTTCTTGCACTCGGCGGTGGGATGCATGACCTTGCCGTGGTACTCACACCACTTAGGGTCCCTCACCATCTCCTTGGAGGGTGTTTTCTCGAGCGGTGGCAGGACGCCGTCCTTGCGCCACTGTTTGCAGAGGTCACTTGCTTCCTCTACCGAGCATGGCAGAGGCGGTACATCGAAGTTCACAACCTTCGCTTGTTTCTGGGGCGAAACTGTATTGACCTCAGCTTCGCGTCCCCGCTTGTAGCTAAACCTTCCGATCTTGTAAGTGGTGCCGCTCGCAGGTCGCTCTGGAGCGTTCTTCTTTTTCTGTCTCTCGACTATGGGCTCGATGTTCTTCGTGTATTCGATTAGTTTTGAAAACGTAGGTGTTTGCAAATTGATGAGCATACCTTTGTATTCATCTCGCATGCACTGCAGGCATATCTCTACGAGACGGCTTTCGGGCATTGGATCTTTGCACTCCAAGGATTTCGCCCTGAATTTCTTGATGAAGGTGATTCCGTCCTCTTCGCGCTTCTGGTACATCCGCGAGAGATGGATCATTGTCACCTTTTCTTCCATCTGGAAGAACTTGGTATAGAACTTCTGGACCATGTCGTCCCAAGTCTTCACGGATCCAGCCTCCAATGTTCGGTACCATTTGTATGCTACGTTCCCAAGAGATTTTGGGAACTCTCGCATTAGCAGTTTGGGATCAGCTCCGTACGGACCCATGACATCAATGAAACGCATGACATGCTCATGTGCGTTTCCGTTAACATCTTCGAACTTTTCCCATTTAGGAGCCTTGTACCCCGCCGGGTTAGGCATGAGATAGATTTCCCGTGGAATGGGTGGATCGTTGTCTAGCTTTGGGATAATGGTATCCGCGAATGACTGATGAGCCAGAATAGTGTCCACACGCTTCTGTAGAGACGTCATGCATTCTGGAATGCTCCCCTCGGTAGTTGACGCAGGGGTTGCCGTAGGCGGTGGCGACACATACGCCGCTGGAGGATTGGGAGCATACTGACTGCCCGCGTTTCCCCAGATCATCGTCGGGGGAGGCAAAGGGTATTGCAGAGTTGGGTTGGACGCCAAAGCCGAGGGCTGAGGAGCGTGGGCGGCAGGAGGCAGCATCTGTGCCGTCGATCCTTGAACCGAAGGCAGCTGCGTAGCCGACGGTGGAGTCTGCAGATGAGGGTTGGGAGGTGTGGCTGACACTCCCAATCCTGGAGCGGTAGGGGTTCCTCCTCCCTGAGGGATAGCGGTGGCTGGTGGAGGATTCGGCGCAAGGGTGCCCAGAACGGCCAAGATTTGTTCTAATTGCGCAGATTGAGACTTGAGAGCTTTCGCCTGACTTTGGACAGTAGCGTCCAAAGACTCTAACGTCGGTGCTTCGCCGGGAGTCGTTGGAGTACGGCGGGTCTCGTCTCCGGAGGGAGTTTCGGTGGAAGGCGATCGGTTGCTGACATCATCCTCCTGAGACATGGTTGCTTTTGTTGGTAAGTTCACGTCGGGTTCACCAAAATGTGCACAAGAGATTCCGGTGGGGAGACCTCCGTGTGCACCGTGTGCAGTGGATCAAGGATCGCACAGGAAGAATAGGGGTGTGTGTAGGGAGAGAGTAAGGCAGTAGCAATGTCTGATAGAGAGACAGAGGTTTGGCAGAGCTTCCGCGTATGGCAGTGTGTTCTCCTTTGTATGGAAAGGTTGACGGTCTATATATACTGGAGAACATGACCGTTGTAGTGTGGTTAATGCGCCCATTAATGGCGGCTTAATTAGCTTAACCATAACGGCACGTCCGTCCGAGTATATAGGGACCGTTAGAGCACGTGGTGCGCGAATACCGGAACCGTTACGAGGTTGACCGGGTTTGACCGGATTGACCGGGTTTATGGAGCTCGTGCCATAAATCTCTCAAAACAGTTACTAAAGGTCGCGTGCGGGCTTGGCTCGCACGCGACAGGGCTTACTCTAGCCTCCAAACCACTAAGTCCCTACAAGTCCCGTGCAGTGGTATGCGAGGGCTCTGTCTCGCAGCCCCCACATGGATCAGCTCGGCTGGTGATCCAGTGTGTGTGGAGCACAATATGGTGTGCTGGATGGCTGCCACGTGGCTAAGATCTGTTATGTCAGAAAGCAGTATCTACACCCTCGTAGTTTCAAACTATTATAACTATGAAAAATAATTTTGATAATCAAGTTCATAACGATATATATGCTCAAATGAAAGAATATAACCACTTCCTTATGTGGAAAACATAATATTTTGTTTCGTCACAAATAAAAGGATTAGTGTGTGTGGAAGTTTCACAAAAATATTAAGTTAGGATGAAGAAATAACAAATGAATTTCGCAATTGACAGTAACATGTATAAATCATATAACAGGATAATATTAGGCATAAACCATACCTGCATATTTGTAGGACATCTTGGAAATGAAATGCCGTGAACATTGATCTTCGATCTACTCCAAAATGGCGCACACACAAAAAACCTTGAAAACGGAGAAGCCAAAACAAATCAATACAAACGGTTGGAATTTTCGTGCTCGAAAAAAAGGGTGAGCAGAGTTTCATTTTAACTAGATTGATTGTTTACACATGTCGTTCATCAAACTTTTAAATGAAACTATACAATTTTGCAAAATAGTAGATCCTAAGAGTATACACCTCTTCTTCTGTTCACAAAGTTTGTATCGATAGGAAGGAAAAAGAAGATCCATCAAGATTAACTAAACTATATCCGGACACGGAAAAATTCATACAATTTGGTACATAAAAATTGAAGAATGAGAAGTAACTATGCTTACCGATCATGTAATTTGACATTCTAAGTCATCGGTTTGGATGGTTTTTCACAACAATGATAAGAACTTCAACGAACGAGAATTTTGATTACACTTATCTTATCAGAGATCGAGTGCGGCGCCTCTAAATTGGAGAAACCCTAAGTACAACGATATATATATAGGAATCATTTTAGAACTAAAAATGATCAAATCTAGAGTTTTGAGGACCCGAACTCGGGCAGGATGTCTTTTTATTCATTCTATTTTCCCTTTTTGGATTTGAAGGTAAGGATGAGTTGATTTTTTTAATGTTTAATTATTTAATACATACTCCCGATATGTTGAAACTATCAAATTACAACTCCCACTTTTAAAACTAGCTGATTGCATCCCCCTATTTGCACAATATTTGTCAATGTCAAACTGGTAAAAGAATTTTATCAAAAAATTAACATACTTGTTGGGAATCCTCTCACACAATGTGATGCTTTTGTATCATAGACGATGTGCAATTTATGAAAATATTTTTCCCGACTTTGAATTTGGTGATGAAATTTTGTTCCCAGTTTGACAAATGGGGGATGCAATCAGGGCGTTTTAGAATTGGGGGTTGCAGTGTGATAGTTTCGCCGAACTGGGGGTATGCATTAAGCCTTTTTAGAAATGGCATGCTCATACATCCTTACTTCGGGGTACCCTGATATGAGATCCAAAACGATGGAATGGGAATTGGAAATTTATCCTTCATAGATAGGTTGTTGAGGTGACTAGTCAATGCATATCCTCCATGTTTTATCATTCTTCTTCACCAATAGAGCTGAGGATGAGAATTGGCTTGTACTAGGCCTGATCACTTTTGTATTTTCTTTTATTTTCTTCTCTATCTCATTCTTTTCTAGCATTTGTACATCTCTAAGGTCGCATTGACAGGATGACTGTCTGGTAGAAGGGGTATCTTGTGATCATGTTCCCTCTTTGGTAGTAGCTGAGTTGGCTCCCCAAACACTTCATTGTTTGGCTCCCAAAACACTTCATTGTACGACAATACTTTTTTTATCGCCTTTGGTAGTTATTCTTCATAAGTTCTGATACGGTTCATCGTATCAATATTATCCATTTATTAGTTTATTAGTTATTTGAGTTATTTAATTATGCTATTTGGTTATTTAGTGATTCGGGCTTGGCCCGTAGGAGTCTAGGTTAGGGTTAGGCCATTAAAATATTTAAGTGATGTACTCTCTCAGTATTATTCAATCAATGAAGATATATTTCCCTGAACCATAATCTCTCCCAAGGCTCTCTCTCCCTTTATCAGTCCCTTTCAATCTCTCTCCATGTCTTTTATCATTTTGTTCAATTAACCGATACGTTAACCCTATCAATTGGTTCTTTCATTGAAAGCGACGGTCAGATCTTCTATGCATCGCTTACCAAGAATCCCCTCCGTATCGTTCTCAAAGATCTGGAAGACCTCGAAGAGCTCTGCCAACTCCAGAATGAAAAAAATAATTATCTCACCACGGCAGACCTGGAACACCTCCAAGCGGGTGGGTATCTCACCATGACAGATCTAGAAGCCATAAAAGAAAGTGGGGGACGAATACGAGTTGTTACCGTTGAGGAATTGTGTCACATCCAGCCCATTGTCAGAGAAAAACCACAACCGCCGGTGCAAACCCAGCCGCCGCCACCGCTAGATGAAGGTCAAAAACAGTTTTAGCAAGAACCGCCGCCGCGCCCTCTGCCTGTGCTTCCAACGGCGGCGCCAAACCATCAGGAGCTCCTAACAGCCTCCCCGTTGCTGCCGCGACGACCCCTGGTCCCAACACCGGGAACGACTAGTCCGTTTCCCTCACTCGTCAGCCATCCATATTGTTGGAATAGGTGCCCTAGAGGCAACCTAGTTTAGTATGAACAATAATTGGCTAGAACATTCATTGTATTATTTATTGAGATATTTAATATAATGAAGTCATTAGATTTACAATTGTGTTGTTTATCTTAAATATCCCTAGTTCATTATACAGATTAACAGGAAAATCATTTATAGACTAGTATAGGGTCAGATTGATATGGAGATATCATGATCCAACAAATGGGTATGCATTAGGCGTAATGGCATACTAGATTGAACCATCTCCGAGAAGGCTACATACATGTTATGTAAAGTCACAAGTGCTTCTCACGGTGACAACGGTATTGTCATCCTTAGACTTGAAGTCAATAGATCACCTATTTTTTCAATATTGTGTTTTGGTAGGGTCAAACGCTACACTGTGACTGGGTAGCCATAAAGGCGAGTATCGAACACTATAGGAAACAAGCTTAGATATCGTAGTGATGTAAATATAATTTGTCCCTCCCACATAACGGGAGCAAATATCCTACGCCACTCGAAGGATAGTGCTTATAGAATGTCTGGCTAGACTCAAATAAATCAATATATATGATATTAATGTTATTTGCACGAATAAGACTATTCCCAGGATCGAGAAACTATGGGTTGGATATACGAGTGTGACTTGTATGTCTCGTGTCCAATCCGGATATTTAGACAAAGGGATGAGACAATACTTGCACAAGGTTTGTCGGATGACTATTTCTAATAGTTGGCTAGAATGGATGTATTGCTAGAGGCCGCTCCATATTAGTAAATAGTTACTACCAACTAAGTAGAAACCTATGGGGTCACACGCCATATCGATTGAACTAGACTTCAGAATTAATTAATATGATTAATTAATTAGAAGGATCAAATCACAACAACTTGCTAACTTAGTAGGACTAATATGCAAGTTGGACTAATCCGAAATTCAGTAGGATTAGGAGAGGGTCTTTATGTAGTAACAAGGAGTTGTTGGACTATATATAGGATGCTCCTAGATTCCTTACCTACACTAATTCTCATAACAATAATTGAGTAGAAGAGAAGCAAAGAGAGAGAGAGAGCAAGCAAGGAGACCCGTCCGCCTCTTGCCGCCCCCTCTACCCGTCGGCCACAACAAGGAGGCCGAACCCTCCCTTTGGTGCTCCGTAGCGTGATTCCTGCTTACTCTTCCATTCTTCCTAGCTAGCTCAATGATATTGTAGGATCTAGATCTCAATCCTAGGCGTGGATCAATCGTAGAGACGTGATACTTTTCGCGTTAGAAGTCATCACAGGAGACCTCTAAGGTACATGTTACAAATCCTTTACTATCGTTTTGATTTCTCTTCCTGTGATCCTTGGAGGGTATTGAATGGATAAATTATTTTTTGTTCCGCTTCGTATCCATGATCAAAACCCTACAGTGGTATCAGAGACACAAGTCGTAGAGCATAACGTAGCTTATGTGTTACGATTTTGTTGTTTTCACATATAATTGTTGATTATTGCGTTAAAACGACAAATTAAGCATTCTAGATGCATGTTGAATGTGATTCAACCAAACAAGATCTAATTTTTACATTGGATGTATGAATTAGTGAGTTTGAGAAATTTTAGGATCTTAGATCTAGGGTTTTTGGGCACAAATTGGAAGTAGTTCTAATTTGGAAACGTTTTTGACTTGGGGA
Source organism: Linanthus parryae (assembly GCA_023055425.1). NCBI lineage: Eukaryota > Viridiplantae > Streptophyta > Magnoliopsida > Ericales > Polemoniaceae > Linanthus > Linanthus parryae. The sequence goes on along the minus strand of JALGPY010000006.1, from coordinate 22,998,483 downwards.
ACAAGGAAATAATTGTTTTGGAAACAACTCCAAGAGGTTCGGCCCCCTAGGGAGATCTCCCCTCTTCCTTGCCACCCAAGCCACCTAGGCCGAAGGCATAGGCGGTCGGCCGACCCCACCAGTTGGACCGACCGGCCTAGGCTCGGCTCGGGTGGCTCTAAGGGGTTCGGCCACCTCGTTTATTGGGCCTCTCGGACCGTTTTGACCCCAATAATCCTAAAATCAATTAAAATTGACTAAGCGCATTAAAAAATAGTTTTAACTTTTTATGTGCAATTCGCATGGTGATTGGATATGGCCTTAGATGTGGTTTGTGGTGGATGTTTAAATTTTATGGTTTGCTTACGGCCTGCGAGCTGGTCAATTTGATGTAATAATTAATTAGGGTTTAAGGCCTGCGAGCCGGTATTTTTCTTAACTCGTGAGATTTATTTTATTTAGTATAGATTATAGCAAGTACTAGATAAAATAGATGATAGCCAAGATTGAAGAAAAGAAGCCCAAAGAATTAAATGAGCCACAACATGGAGCATGGAGCATTCCACAAGGCTATGAAGGATGGACCAAAAGATGGAGGCACATGGAGATGCATTTATATTTTAGGGTTCATAGATATTCTCATTGGCTTGGGAATATCTTAGTCTAGGAGGTCATATCCATATAACGTTAATTTCTGTTTTGTGAATGTTTAATTTATTGTCATATAATTTGTTGTTGGTGTATGGATGATGGATGCAATTCGGTAATAAGATAATTAAACAACGTGGATATTTTATTTGGAGTTTAGCCCAAACTCAAATAAGTAGATCAGTTGATATAGATCAACAAAATAATTAAAAATTAAAAGAAAAATCCCTCAAAAGTAAATATTACGTTTTGCCTTCTCGTTACTTAATCACTCATCACAAAATCGATTAATCAAGTTCGTGCGTGCCAAAGCAAGGCGACTTGATTCATCATTATGTGGTGCGATGGCACATATAATGTGCAATTGTTGGAGTAAGAGGTTGGACGTAACTAGGTAATTTTAATAAGGATTAAAAACCTAGAGGCACTCAATTGAGATTATCTATGGGATAGATAAATAAGGAGTTATTTTCCCAATTGAACCAAGAGTTCCATATGATTCAATTGGACTTGTTCCTACCTAAATAACTAACTTTTGGGTGACTTGACAAAGCAAGCTCAAAAGGAAGTGAAATATGGGTCTTGACCCACTAGAAAATATTATGATATTTTCCGCATTAATATTTTGAGGGTTATTAATCTGTAGAAAAATAGTGGGAGCTGTATTTGATAATCTAGCCATTATTAAATATAGTTAATCATTCACAAACACTAAAACTTGTGTATTTCCTTTTATAGAATTCTAAATGGCAAACAACTCAGTGAACTCATCTCACTCCATATACTCTGTCCTTGAGAAGGACAAGATCTCTGGGATCAATTTTCTAGACTGGTATAGAAACTTTAGAATTGTTCTCAAGCAGGAAAAGAAATTGTACGCTCTAGAGGAGCAAGTTCTTGAAGGTCCGGAAAACAATACTCCTGCAGCCCTAAAGGCGTATCAAAAGCTTGTTGATGACGCTAATGATGCGGCCTGCATGCACCATGTCCTCTAAGCTTCAGAAGCAACATGAGAACATTATTGCAACCGATATGATCGCACACTTAAAGCAGCTCTTCCAAGAGCAGATAAGGGTTGAGAGGTATGAAGTTTTCAAGACATTGTTCAAAGGTCATATGTCAGAGGGAAACCCCGTAGGGCCACACGTATTGCGTATGATCGGCTATTTAGAGAGCCTCGGGCGCCTAGGGTTTCCGGTGGGTCAAAAGTTGGCCACTGATCTCATCTTGCAATCGTTGCCTGAAAGTTATGGACAGTTCATCATGAACTATAACATGAATAAGATCGTGAAACCTATGCAAGATCTACTCAATATGTTGAGGACAGGTGAACAAAGCATCAACAAGGGTAAGGGAAAATCCATAATTATGGTGCAGCAAGGAAAAGTGCAAAAGGTTTGCCTCTACCGCCCAGGGAAAAGGCAAAGCAGTTTCCAAACCCAAGGACGATGCCCTTAAGAATGCTGGTGGTGTTGCTAAAGGTTTGACTAAAGGTGAATGTCACTACTGCAGTCAGCCTGGAAACTGGAGGAGGAACTGCCCAAAATATTCGGAAGATAAGAGGCTTGGAATAGTGATTCCACCACCGCCAGATATTTTGGTTATAGATGTCAACTTAACTGTCTCTTCATCATGGGTATTGGATACTGGATGTGGATATAACATTTTTCGAAATGTGCAGGACCTTAAGAGAAGTAGAAGATCGGCTAAAGGGGAGATAGACCTGCGCGATGGGAATGGAGCAAGAGTTGCTGCAGTAGCTGTAGGCGTGTACGAGCTATCTCCGTCTTCAGGATTAGTCTTAGAATTAAATAAATGCTATTTTTCTATGAGAAGAAACATTATTTCTATTTCTTGTTTGGACAAGGATGGTTTTACTATTTCAATAAAGAACAATTGTTGTTCCATTTATTTTGATAGTATTCACTATTGTAGTGGGAAATTATTTAATGGATTATATATCGTTGATCTAAGCAATCCTATCTATAACAATAATACCAAGATGATTAAAATAAATAATTTAAATCCCACTTATCTATGGCACTGTCGTTTAGGCCATATAAACGAGAAACTTGTATCCAGAATCCATAAAGATGGATTCCTAGACTCATTTGATTTTGAATCATATGAGATATGTGAGGTTTGTTTGTTGGGAAAAATGACAAAGTCCGCTTTCAATAAGAAAGGTGAGAGTACTAGTGAGCAATTGTCGCTTGTACATACTGATGTATGTGGGCCATTTTCCACGCCTATCAGGGGTGGTTACGTCTACTTCATCACGTTTACTGATGATTTCATTAGATATGGATTTGTATACCTTATGAAGGCCAAATCGGAATCCTTTGAAAAGTTCAAAGAATTCAAGAATGAAGTAGAGAAGCAGTTTGGCAAAAGTACTAAGGCTCTACGATCGGATCTTGGAGGTGAATACTTGAGCCAAGAGTTTGATGACTATCTTAGAGAGTGTGGGATAGTATCCTAACTCACTCCACCCGGAACTCCACAATGGAATGGCGTATCCGAGAGGAGGAATCGAACTCTATTAGATATGGTTCAATCTATGATGTGTCAAACTAATATTATATTATCATTTTGGGGCTACGCTCTATTGAGTGCAGCTTTCACCATTAACCGTGTTCCATCTAAGTAAGTCATGAAGACACCACATGAGATGTGTAGTGGGAATCGTCCCACAGTGTCGTTCATGAAGATTTGGGGTTGCGATGTCTATTTAAAACTTTTACAATCAGACAAGCTATGGCCTAATTCGGACAAATGCAAATTTTTGGGATACCCTAAGGAAACCAAGGGATATTATTTGTACAATCCAGCTGACAACAAAGTGTTTGTTGCTCGATCCGGCGTGTTTTTAGAAAGAGAGTTTGTCTCTAAAGAAACAAGTTGGAGGACTGTAGAACTTGAAGAAATTCAAGAACCACAAAGCATTGATCCTTCTATCGAACATGAACAGTAACCACAAGAGGTTGTGGAGCAGCCTGTTCAAGTAACACAAGAACTTCGTAGGTCGAGTAGAGTGCGCCAAGAGCCAGAGAGGTATGGACTTCTCGTGAATGAGTCTGGTGACACGTTGCTCATAGATGATGAGCCTACTACCTATGAAGAGGCCATAAAAAGGCCAGACTATTTGAAGTGGCTTGAGGCCATGAGATTCGAGATGGAATCCATGTATACCAACAAAGTATGAACTTTGGTGGAACCGCCCGAAGGGGCTCGGGCATAGGGTGCAAGTAGGTCTTCAAGAAGAAGATCGACATGGATGGTAATGTGATTACCTATAAGGGCCGATTGGTGGCTAAAGGATTCAGACATATTCATGGTATTGACTATGATGAAACCTTTTCACCAGTCGCAATGACCAAATCCATCCAAATCTTACTTGCTATTGCAGCTTACTACGACTATGAGATTTGGAAGATGGATGTCAAAACAACATTCCTGTATGGGAATCTCCTCGAGGATGTGTATATGACACAACCTGAGGGTTTTTAAGATCCAAAGCAAGCCAATACAGTCTGTAAACTGCAACGATCCATTTATGGATTGAAGTAAGCTTCTAGGAGTTGGAATCAACGTTTTGATGAAGTAGTCAAAGAGTTTAGCTTCATCAGAAATGAAGATGAATCTTGTGTCTACAAGAAGGTTATTAGGAGCTCTGTTTCTTTTCTGGTCTCGTATGTGGATGACATACTACTCATTGGAAACGACATTCCTATGTTGCAATCTGTTAAAGATTGGCTAGGAAAGTGTTTCTCAATGAAAGACTTAGGTGAAGTAGCTTATATACTTGGTATCAAGATCTATAGAGATAGATCTAGAACCTACTTGACCTAAGTCAAAGTGCATATATAGACAAGGTGTTGAAGCGGTTCAGCATGCAAGATTCCAATAAGGGATTCTTGCCCATGACGCATGGAATGGCTCTTTTTAAGAGTGGTTGTCTTTCCAATGAGATTGAGAAGGAACACATGCGTAGGGTTCCCTATGCCTCGCCCATATGATCCATCATGTACGCCATGTTATGTACTAGACCATATGTGTCATATGCATTGAGTATGACAAGCAGATATCAGTCCAATCCAAGTGAGAGTCACTGGATTGCAGTCAAGAACATCCTAAAGTACTTAAGAAGAATTAAATATGCCTTCTTGATATTTGGAGGTGAGGAAGAGTTGCGTGTAAAGGGTTACACGGATGCAAGCTTCCAAACCGACAAAGATGATTTCAGATCACATTCGGGGTTTGTGTTTTGTATGAATGGAGCAGCGGTGAGCTGGAAGAGTTCCAAGCAAGAGATGGTGGATGATTCTACAAGAGAGGCTGAGTACATTGCTGCGAATGGTGCATCAAAGGAGGCTGTTTGGATTAAGAAGTTCGTCACTGAACTTGGTGTGGTTCCTAGTATTGCGGATCCAGTAGAGTTGTACTGTGACAACACGGGGGCGATCGTGCAATCAAAAGAATCTAGGTCACACCAGAAATCCAAGCACGTACTCATGAAATTTCATCTTATTCGAGATATTATTGAGAGAGGAGACGTTTGAATATGCAAAATTTGTACAGATGAGTATCTGTCAGATCCACTTACAAAGCCACTTGTTCAGCGCAAGCATGAAGGGCACACTAGGAGCATTGGCGTACGAGATGCACCCGATTGGCTCTAGTGCAAGTGGGAGACTGTTGGAATAGGTGCCCTATATGCAATGTAGTTTAGTATGAAGAATAATTGGCTAGAACATTCATTGTATTATTTATTGAGATATTTAATATAATGAACTCCTTAGATTTACAATTGTGTAGTTTATCTTAAATATCTCTAGTCCATTATACTGATTAACATGACAATCATCTATAGACTAGTATGGGTTTGGATTTATATGGAGATATCATGATCCAACACATGGGTATGCATTAGGCGTAATGGCATATTGGATTGACCCATCTCCGAGAAGGCTACATACATGTTATGTAAAGTCACAAGTGCTTCTCGCGATGACAACGGTATTGTCATCCTTAGACTTGAAGTCACTAGATCATCTAGTTGTGGAATATTGTGTTTTGATAGCGTCAAACGCTACACCGTGACTGGGTAGTCATAAAGGCGCTTATCGGACACAATAGGAAGCAAGCTTAGATATCGTAGTGAGGTATTTAGAATTTGTCCCTCCGACATAACGGGAGCAAATATCCTAGCCCCCTCGAGGGATAGTGCTTATAGAATGTCTGGCCAGACTCAAATAAACCAGTGTATATGATATTGATGTTATTTGCACAAATAAGGCTATTCCCAGGATCGAGAAAATATGGATTGGATATACAAGTGTGACTCTTGTATGTCTCCTGTCTGATCCGGATATTGAGACAAAGGGATTAGACAATACTTTCACAAGGTTTGTCGGATGACTATTGCTAATAGTTGGCTAGTAAGGATGTCTTGCTAGAGGCCGCTCCATATTAGTAAATAGTTACTACCAACTAAGTAGAAACCTATGGGGTCACATGCCTTATGGATTGAACTAGACTTGGTAATTAATTAATATGATTAATTAATTAGAAGGATAAAATCGCAACAACTTGCTAACTTAGTAGGACTAATATGCAAGTTGGACTAATCCGAACTTGAGTAGGATTAGGAGAGGGCCTTTATGTAGTAAAAAGGAGTTGTTGGACTATACAAAGGATGCTCCGAGCTTCCTTCCCTACACTAATGCTCATAACATTACTTGAGTAGGTGAGAAGCAATGAGTGAGAGCCAGCAAGGAGACCCGTCCGCCCCTTGCTGCCCCCTCTACCCGTCGGCCACAACAAGGAGGCTGAAGCCTCCCTTTGGTGCTCCGTTGCGTGATTCCTTATCCTCTTCCATTCTTCCTAGATAGCACAAGGATATTGGAGGATCTAGATGTGAATTCTAGGCGTGGATCAACCGTAGAGATGTGATACTTTTTGCGTTAGAAGTCATCATAGAAGACCTCTACGGTACATGTTACAAATTCTTTACTATCGTTATGATTTCTCTTCCTGTGATCCTTGGAGGGTATTGAATGGATAAATTATTGTTTGTTCCGTTGCTTATCCATGATCAAAACCCTACACATATCCCATCAACGGCCGGAATATTGACGGGTCGAAAGTAGCCGCAGTGTCCGCCGCCTATCCCTTTTCTCGAACCACCAAGGGGCCAGCCGCACTTCCCAACAACCAGGAGTCGCAATCGGACACCATTAAGACCACTGACCGTCTCCAAATAACCTCCAGCGACCTGCAGCAAACGCCTCCTCCGACGAATCAACCACCAACGGACTCCCCGCGCATGTAGCAACCAACGCTGCTACCCACAACCAGGCCTCCGTCAAACGTCTCCAGACGATCTCCGGCCTCCAAAAACTTTCAACGACCGCGGTACAGCCCTCGCAAGACCCTCCATCGTCGCAGCCACCAGAAGCAGGAGGACAACTCAATTTAGCCAAGGGGATGGCATCAATTCACTTCCGGCTCGATCTAGCCACTAATTCGCATCCGGCCCGGCTTAAGCCTCTGGCTCCTAAGAGGCTTGGCTCAGTCGGCTTCGTGTCGGCTATGTTTAGGCCGCCGGCTCCAATTTGGCTCCAAGTGAGCCAGGAACTAGTTTTTGGCTCATTTTTAGCCGAATGCTATATTATTTTGAGCCGCGGGTTATTTCGTAGGGTTTTTCGCCCTCCCGAGTTCGATTCCGGCCACAATTTTTCCGGATTTGACCTCCAAATTGGTGTTCTCAAGTTTGTTTGCCACCAATTTGATCCGGACAAGAATATTGGCGACTTTTTTAATATCCACCTTGAGGAAAATGGGGTTTTAAGGGTGGGAGAGTTGATACAGGTCACCGTATCGATATTATCCATTTATTAGTTTATTACTTATTTGATTATTTATTTTTTTGAAAGAAAAAAGTTATTTGAGTTATTTAATTATGTTATTTGGTTATTTAATGATCCGGACTTGGTCCGTAGGAGTCTAGGTTAGAGTTATGTCATTTATCTATTTAAGTGATGTACTTTCTCAGTATTATTCAATGAAATTGTCTAAATTTCTATCATTTGTTACTGTCTATACTCCCTTATTTATGTGTTTGTAATACAGATGTGATGGGCTTGGTAGTATGGGTTACTGAAGTCCAATATGTAAATAACCATACCAGAGCAAAACGAGAAGTTATATTATGTTATTTGTGGTATGTACTTTCTTAAATTGTAAGTGTAATTATTATTTCTAACGATTCGGTTAGTCATTCGTCGGTTTTTGCTATCTATCAGGAAGCAGTATATTCGCTTCACTCGTTGGGACACATTTGCCCTTACGATTGGTAGAGAGCTATCCGAAAATGTAAACAATGACATTGTTTTAGCCGCTTTGGCTGTCACTGCAATATATTTTGGGGGTAAAAAACTATTATATTTTTAATTTAATAATATAGTAATTGTGTTATTTTTCACCGTGATATACTCACACGTGAATGCAGGACCCTGCATCTGCATAACTAGGTACACTATGTTGTGTTTAAACCCCATATCAGAGAGAATGATTACATTTGCGATTGGTAAGGATCAATATGCCTTTTTATTTTTAGCCATGTCATATGTTCGTTGTATCTGAAAATATTAATTCTTCGTGGATACAGGTTTAGTAAAGACGTTACCTCGCAAAGGTTGGTTTCTTGGAATTGCAGTTGTGGACTCTCAGTGTCATTTCTACTTACAGTCAACAATGCACGAAGGATAAAGTTGTCTGACCTCGTGTTCATGTCACATGTGATTATTCTTACTCTAACTTCCTATATTATTATTATTATTATTATTATTATTATTATTATTATTATTATTATTATTATTATTATTATTATTATTATTATTATTATTATTATTATTATTATTAAATTATTATTATTACATAGGCACATAAGTCACAATACGTTCCCTTGACAAAAAAATAAAAAAAATAAGTCACAATACTATTTTTTTCCAGGTGTACCATTTTCGCGTATTGGCGACTATGGTGTATGTACCGCATGGAAATCTTTTGTACAAGGCAATGTAATCATTGTGACAAGAGTTTAGCTGGATTCTTTGTCAATGGAGGAAATATTTGCACAAGTTTTAATATGATCAACATGCACCCACTGCCACAGTATGTGTGTGTGTGTGTGTGTACCAACAGAGAAAGAGAAATATAATTTTTCTTCAATGTCGTACTTGATGTTTCTTTTGCGAATCTAACTCATTCAATTTCCGTCAACAGTTATCGATTTACAATAATTGTCAAGGATTCCACTGTGATGAAGAGACTATAGATCTTCGATAAACAAGCTAGGGTAATTCTGAGGAAGAGTGCAAAGAATATGCGAAATTTACTTATACGGGTAATTTCTATAATGATTTATAGTATAGATGTGTTGCAATAAATTATCTTAGTGGAAAACTCATTCACAATTTAAAACTGGGTCCGACGGGAAAGTCCATTCAAGAGCATATTTAAAGTTGCGTTAACCAATCTTACACTTTCATCATCCAAGCACCTACTGAGGTGGTGGAATAAAATGATCTTAAATGTGTTTCAGTGCTTCCTGTTGATTGGGCTGATGAGTGCATGCATTTGTATGAAGAACTTATGCAAACAGAATGTAAGATACTGTACATTTACCGATACATTATGTCATTTGTGACGCAGGACTACCTACAATGTGATTGGTCTCTAGCAAGCAGTTTCAATTTCTCTTTCAGTTTCACAGAGTATGTTGTTCAGTACTTTTGGTTATTTTTTTGGGATCTAGCATTTGAAATGCATAAGACATCAACTGTTTAAGTGACATCAATTTTGTTTTCGAATTGAAATTTCGCCGTGCATCGCACGGGTTAAAAGCTAGTATTTCTCTGAACCATAATCTCTCCCAAAGCTCTCTCTCCCTTTATCTCCCTTTATCAATCCCTTTCAATCTCTCTCCCTCTCTTTTATCATTTTGTTCAATTATCAATAAGTTAACCGTATCAGCTTCCTTCTCCTCACTGCCCAAATAGTATAACACAACTTGATCTTGCGACTGCCACACCTTTGTAATGTCTTGCAACCTATCCAACCCTCATTTAAAAACGGATTTTGAGCTCATAATATAAAATTCCTCACATTTGTTGTAATCCCAATTTTAATTGCCGGACGGAGTAAGAGTAACTCCAATAATCTATAAGTCTGGTATTTGTGAAATTCCCTCTCAACCTACTTCATCCAAACACGCCAGCCAGGGTGTTTTGTCGGAAAACAAATAAAACATCTGTAGCTTCGTTACTCTGTAAAAAAATTACTGCCAACCACTTAAGAGAGTGTCATTTATAAGTGTCAGATTCTGTGATGCCACCACATAAGTATCTATCCTCTTTATAGGAAACCTCACAATGAGGGAACAATTTAAAGAAAAACATGGACGAACCAAACTAATATGCAAACTAAACTACTCTAACTTCCTAGCTCCATGGCCAGTTGAAATTAACATCATAATTCACGGAAGATTTCAATCTTCTTAGCTCCATGACCAATTTCCTCCGTTTCGCATTCGACACCGCTGCATATTCTTCTCGGGCACTTCCTTTATTATTTACCATAGCCTGAAAATGATATCTACTGTACTGCATGGGCCAAGATAAAGCGACCATGTAAGAGTTTTTGAAGTAACAGTGAAGGGGGAAAAGTAACAGTGAAGCTTTTTCTCAAATATACACTTGCAATTAGCATAAGCATAAAACGGTTTCCGCTTCTTCTTTCAAGCTACACAGAACTTTTAATGCACATGTTATTTGTTAAAATGAAAACAAAGCAATACCAAACAATTTCTACCAGAAGGGGAAAAACTAAGACAAACTGGAGATCACCAAACTACACAATCACAGGCCTATGCTAACTAACCCTTCAAAATTATTTACTATCACCGAAATCGGAGGAATGAATAAACTAAAAAATAATTCTTTTTGATCAACAACTAAAAAAAAGCACGGAGGTGTCATTTCTTAGACTGAAAGATTCATTACCTTGGAATGGGTAAAGTCGTGCGTGAGCTATTATTGCAGAAAACCATTCCCACGATGTTTTTTTTAGGAAAACATCAAAAGGCCCAAAAAAACATAACCAAAGCCCAGGACCAAACAAGTGCACTAGTAAAGTCGAAAGCCACAAGATTTCCACTTCCCCAGATGGACTTCGATCGATTACCGAACTCCTCCGAGCCAACCAATGAGCATACCTATTTCTCTCTCTATGAATGAATTCAAGTATGATCTTCATCTCTTCTTCAACTGTGGCAAGTTTTTCTCTCACTGTCTCTAACGACCGATCTTTGGTTTTCAGGATCTTGGACTTATTTTAGCAATTCGATTAGGATCTGAGCGTCCCCTTGGACCAATAATTCTTTTATGTGGAGCATCGCCATTTGCTCCAACACCCCATCGGAGCCGTCTCGTTTGGGCACCCATGAGAGTACCCCGTGAGGATTCCAAATCGCCACTCCGGCACCGGCAGATTTGTTGGATACCTGTACAAGAATCTGAATCCGAATAAAGAACAGTAAAGGTAAACTTACAGAGTTTGGAGAACTGCAGTGAGACAGAGATGATCTCGTGCATATACACGATGGCCTTAAGGCTTTACTCGCTCCCAATTGGTACTGTTGATCCGGAGCGAAGGCCTCCCAGGATAATCACCTCTCACCGTGCAAGCAGAAGTACCGTCTGGAATTGCACCCTTCGAACCTGTTAAGTGGTGTGATAACTCTCTGTGTTTGTGAGGAAGAAGAACGGTCTGGATTTCGGAATAATGAAACAGAGGAAGGTGTCTGTCTTTTAAAGAAGACAGACACCCGTTAGGAACAGTTGGAAACGGTTGGGTAACGAAAACAGTTGTAACTAATCAAAAAGCAGTTACAAAAAACGGTCTGGTGAAGAATTATTTCCGGTCTGATTTTAATTCTGAGAAGGAGTTGGTTTCTGGCCCAAAAAGATTAAGTTGTTATTTAATCAGGCCCAAGCCCACACCACACCACGGCCCAGCCCGTGCCCGTTCCCGAGACCGAGCCGAGCCGGCCGTCCGGACGGACGGCGGCGGCAGCGCGCGTGTGTGGTGATTCGGACCATAGCTAGGTCCTCTCTCCTACACAAAATGTGTACCACCCAAAGGGCGTGCCCTATAGTGCAAACTTGAACTACATAAGGTGAACAAGTTTGTTCTTCCTTCCAATGTGGGATGAATTAATTTTCCCACTTGAAGTTGCCTTCTTCACCTTCTTGAGGTGCCATCTTCACCTATGAATTTTTCATTCACCCGAACTCGATTTGGGTCGAAATAAAGTAGTAGGACGATCACCTCGACATAAGGTTTTCAAAACTACTTTCACCTCGACGAATCGATAACCCGATTTTTCACAAATCGGGTCCAAAGTCGACCCAAAATCCATATTTTCCAACAATCCCCCACATGAATGATAAAATAGGCTGAGTAGCCGGGATGTCAAAGGATTGAGAGAGATATCACGCGAACGATAATCGCATCGAGAAGGTAGTCAGAGACTTTGAACGTTCTCTTAGTGAAGTACCAACGGGTATACTGGCTTGTCAGTAGCGAATCGCCTTGAACTGCTTGCCGTGACGTATACCTAGTCATTAGCACCCACACGGTTATCATTCTTCCAATTACGGTTCTCATTGTCGTGCCCGTTTTGGCCATGGAACACTTATGTCCTGGTTTCATGAGTGGTCTTAGAGAATTTAGCCTCGTCATTCTCCTAGAACCGGCCCCCAGTTCCCACTCATATAGGTGAGTCTCATAAAGAGTATCTTGCCATACCCCACTTGGTCGTTTAACCAAGATATGAGCTCATTAAAAGATTCAATGCTTAACCTTGTCCAATGCAAGCGTCACTCGGCGTTCACCCTAGGAATGGGTTAGGAAATTAAATTTCCTCAGTGACTAAATATTTGCACGATAGGTAGGTTGGCCCTTTGAACTTAGTTATTGGGATCTCCAATCTTCTAAGTTGGGTTTCCGCTATGTGCAACTCGGTGAGATAGGCTTTAGTCCCATTCCCCTTGATGAACTAAACACTCGCTCTCTCGGTAATCCCTTTATTAGAGGGTCTGCTATGTTCTCCTTAGACTTCACGTAATTGATCGGTATTATTCAATTTGAGAGCAATTGTTTAATAGTGTTGTGTCTACGACGAATATGTCTAGACTTACCATTATAGATACTATTTTGCGCCATTCCAATTGCCGATTGACTATCGCAATGGATGCAAACAGGTGCCATTGGTTTTGGCCACATTGGAAGTTCTTCTAAAAACTGTCGAAGCCATCCTGCTTCTTCCCCTGATTTATCCAAGGCAATGAATTCGGATTCCATTGTGGATCTTGCAATGCAGGTTTGTTAGAAGACTTCCATGACACGGCTGCACCTCCTAGGGTAAAGACATACCCACTTGTGGATTTAGAATCCCTTGTATCCGATATCCAATTGGCATCACTATACCCTTCAAGTACGGCTGGGTACCTAGTATAGTGCAGTCCGTACGTTAAAGTATGTCTTAAATACTTTAGCACCCGAGTCAATCCTTTCCAGTGATTTGCACTAGGATTGCTCGTAAATCGACTGAGTTTGCCAAATGCTTGAGCGATATCGGGTCTGGTGCAGCTCATGAGAAACATTAGACTTCCGATAACTTGAGCATATTCGTTTTGCCTTACACTGGCCCCATGATTCTTGGCGAGGTGTAGATTAAGATCAACAGGAGTCTTAACTTCCTTGTCGTCGTTCTTGTCGAATTTCTCAAGTATCTTTCCAACATAGTGTGACTGAGATAATGTGTATCCATTTGATGTTCTAGTGATTTTCATCCCTAGTATAACATCTGCGATACCCATGTCTTTCATGTCAAACTTTGTCGTCAACAATTTCTTTGTTGAATTGATGATATTCTTATTACTTCCCATAATTAGCATATCATCGACATATAAGCAAACAATGACATAACCATCACGAGTGGTTTTGTAATAAACACACTTGTCACATTCATTTATATGAAAGCCATTTGATAACATTGCGTTATCAAATTTGACATGCCATTGTTTTGGTGCCTGTTTCAGCCCATAAAGAGATTTGACTAACCGGCAAACCTTGTCTTCTTGTCCGGGAACATGAAAACCTTCAGGTTGCTCCATGTAAATATCTTCATCCAATTCACCGTTCAAGAAAGCAGTCTTTACATCCATTTGGTGAATTTTGAGATTATTTATAGCGGCAAGCGCTATAAGCATGCGAATGGATGTAATCCTTGTGACTGGTGAGTAGGTATCGAAATAATCGATACCTTACTTTTGTTTGTATCCCTTTGCTACAAGGCGAGCCTTGTATTTTTCGACAGTTCCATCAGTTTTAAGCTTCCGCTTAAAAATCCATTTGCAACCTAATGGTTTGCATCCTGATGGAAGACTCACCAATTCCCATGGGTGATTTTGAAGTATTGATTCAATTTCACTATTTACGGCTTCCTTCCAATATGACGCCTCACTGCTAGACATAGCCTCCTTGTAGGATTGAGGCTCATTTTCTACCATATAGGTAAGAAAATCCGGTCCAAAGGTCTTTGCTGTTTTGGCCCGCTTGCTACGTCTAGGGTCTACCTCTTCTTCGGACTGTTCAGACGTGGAGCCACGAGTTCGTTTAGAACTTTCCACATTCTTGGTTTTGTACGGAAATACATCTTCAAAAAATGTAGCCGAACAAGACTCAAAAATAGTATTTTCGTGTATATCTTCAATTTCTGATTTTACAACCAGAAATCTATATGCGCTACTATTATGAGCGTACCCGATGAAAACGCAGTCCACCGTTTTCGGTCCCAATTTAACCTTTTTAGGTTCTGGTATTGCTACCTTTGCGAGACACCCCCACACTTTGAGGTATTTGTAGGACGGTGCTTTCCCTTTCCATAGTTCATATGGAGTTTTGCTAAGCCTTTTCCGAGGAATCCTATTAAGGATAAGGTTAGCGGTCAGCAGGGCTTCCCCCCACAAGTTCTGAGGTAAACCCGAACTTATAAGTAATGCATTCATCATTTCTTTTAAAGTTCGATTTTTCCTCTCCGCAATGCCATTTTGTTGTAGCGAATACGGTGCCGTAGTTTGATGAATAATCCCACTTTCTAGACAAATGTCCTTAAGTGATGATTCATATTCACCTCCTCGATCACTACGCACAATTTTAATTTTCCTATCCAATTGATTCTCTACTTCATTTTTGTAGTGTTTGAACATATTTACCGCTTCGTCTTTGCTCCTAAGAAGATAGACGTAGCAGTATTTAGTGCAATCATCTACAAAGGTAATGAAGTATTTCTTTCCTCCTCATGTTTGCGTAGATTTTAGATCGCATATATCCGTATGGATTAACTCAAGAGGAGATGTCACCTTCCCATCAATTGGTCGGAAAGATTTCTTTGTTTGCTTTGCTTCAACACACGTTTCGCATTTGTGGGATCTATCAATTTTTGCACTAGGAAGATGTTCCATAGACATTAACTTGCGAATGGATTCAAGATTTGTATGTCGTAATCTACTATGCCATAGATTAGAAGACTTCAACAAGTAAATAGAATTGACGCTCTTATTTATAGCCTTAATTGGCGTCACAGTCATTACATTTAGCTTGAACATACCATCGCTAAGGTATCCCCTGCCTACATATGAACCACTTTTCACTAATAAAATTTTGTCGGATTCGAAGACAAGGTTGAATCCTTTCTTAACTAAGACGGATTCTGAAACCAAGTTCTTGCGAATCTCCGGCACGTGGAGCACGTCGTTGAGCACGAGCATCTTTCCCGAGGTCATTTTGAGAGTGACGGTGCCTTTTCCTTCAACGATAGATGAGGCGGAATTTCCCATGTAGACCGGTTCTCCATTTTTCACCTCCTCGTATTTGGTAAACATTGATTTATCCGCGCAAATATGGCGTGTCGCGCCGGTGTCGACCCACCATTCCCTTGGGTTGCTGCCAATCATGTTCACCTCCGAGACGACCGCTGACAAGCGAATCCCATCATCCTCGTTTGCTTCCGCAACATTGGCCTCGGACTTCTCTTTGTTCTTTTGAGGTTTGCGCTTCTTTTTGCACTCGCTTCGACGATGTCCCGTTTTGCCGCAATTGAAGCACTTCCCCTTGAACGATTTATCACCCGCATCGGCGGAGTCCATGTCTTTAGCCTTTCGTTTCTTTTTCGGCCCTTGTTCAACGACGTTTGCTTTGGCTTGCACAATTCCTGTTTTGGGGTCGGCATTGCTGTTGTCCTCCTCAATCCTCAAGCGCACGATGAGTTCCTCGAGCTTGATTTCCTTGCGCTTGTGCTTGAGATAATTTTTTAAGTCCTTCCATGATGGAGGCAACTTCTCAATTATACAAGCTACTTGGAATGATTCGCTAAGAACCATCCCCTCGGCATGGATCTCGTGGAGGATCACTTGCAACTCCTGAACCTGACTTATTACAGTTTTTGAATCTACCATACAAAATTTCAGGAATCTAGCCACTACAAACTTTTTAGCCCCGGCATCTTCCGTTTTGTACTTTTTGTCTAAAGACTCCCACAATTCCCTAGCGGACTTAGCACCACAATACACACTATACAATGAATTGTCTAAGCCGTTAAGAATGTGGTTTTTAGCCAAAAAATCCGACTGCTTCCACGCGTCTACCGCTGCCACGACATCCTTTTCCGAGTTTTCGGTCAACGCTGGTGCGTCTTCATTCAGAACGCCGGCCAAGTTGAGGGTTGTCAAGTAGAATAGCATTTTTTGTTGCCATCTCTTGAAATCCTTCCCGGTGAACTTTTCTGGACGTTCCCCATGTCCGCCGATAGCCATCACTGTCGCGGGTCTGGTGGTATTTCCAGAACTGGTTCCTTCTGCCATTGCTGAAAATTTGCAACGCAAAAATTCAGTACCAATGGATGTAAAAATGATTACTGTAATGTAAAACCAGCAAGATAATACAGTTTTTGAAATTTAACAGTAAATAAAGAACTGAAAAAAGAAATCAGAAACAAATTTCTTTCGATAATTGAATCCGAAAGATATATATAGTGACGAACAGATAATCTGACTGTTAAAGAAATTAGACAGAAACAGAAAAATTATCTGTTACAGAAAAATAATCGGAGCAGTCTTTTTAACTGTTGCAGAAAATTTCAACAGATACTGAAGAAATTATACTGTAACAGAAAAAATAAACAGCAGCAATATTTAACAGTAACAGAAAATTAACAGTACCAGAAAATAAAACTGAAACTGGAAATAAAATGTACTGCAGAAACAGAAACAGAAAAAATAACAGTAACATAAAAATTTTCCAGTCACGGACAAAACTAGAAAATTTTCACAGAAACAGAAAAATGGTCTGATTCTTGAACAGATTAAAGATAAAGCCTTAAGATTGTTGGATACCTGTACAAGAATCTGAATCCGAATAAAGAACAGTAAAGGTAAACTTACAGAGTTTGGAGAACTGCAGTGAGACAGAGATGATCTCGTGCATATACACGATGGCCTTAAGGCTTTATTCGCTCCGAATTGGTACTGTTGATCCGGAGCGAAGGCCTCCCAGGATAATCACCTCTCACCGTGCAAGCAGAAGTACCGTCTGGAATTGCACCCTTCGAACCTGTTAAGTAGTGTGATAACTCTCTTTGTTTGTGAGGAAGAAGAAAGGTATGGATTTCGGAATAATAAAACAGAGGAAGGTGTCTGTCTCTTAAAGAAGACAGACACCTGTTAGGAACAGTTGGAAACGGTTGGGTAACGAAAACAGTTGTAACTGTTCAAAAAGCAGTTACAAAAAACGGTCTGGTGAAGAATTATTTTCGGTCTGATTTTAATTCTGAGAAGGAGTTGGTTTCTGGCCCAAAAAGATTAAGTTGTTATTTAATCAGGCCCAAGCCCACACCACAACACGGCCCGGCCCGTGCCCGTTCCCGAGACCGAGCCGAGCCGGCCGTCCGGACGGACGGCGGCGGCGGCGCGCGTGTGTGGTGATTCGGACCATAGCTAGGTCCTCTCTCCTACACAAAATGTGTACCACCCAAAAGGCGTGCCCTATAGTGCAAACTTGAACTACATAAGGTGAACAAGTTTGTTCTTCCCTCCAATGTGGGATGAATTAATTTTCCCACTTGAAGTTGCCTTCTTCACCTTCTTGAGGTGCCATCTTCACCTATGAATTTTTCATTCACCCGAACTCGATTTGGGTCGAAATAAAGTAGTAGGACGATCACCTCGACATAAGGTTTCCAAAACTACTTTCACCTCGACGAATCGATAACCCGATTTTTCACAAATTGGGTCCAAAGTCGACCCAAAATCGATATTTTCCAACAAGATTTCCAAAGATCTGACCACGCACCATCAAAATGTAGTACAAGATAACAAACAATGCAATGAGGTTATTTGGATTAGGTGAAATAAGTGAGAGGTTAATCTGTAGTGTTTGGATGCGGTAGATTATTGGTAATTTTTTTTTAAGATATCGAGGTTCGAACTGGGACGTCATACCGGGGGCTTTAAACACTCTACCACTGCACTATCACCCATTTGCATAAAGAACCCGGAATTCACCCTAAAAAATCAGGAATTTCCCCAAAAGTAATTCAGATTTCCGTCCAAAAAATCCTGAATTCCGGCTGGGCGGATATCCGAATTTGTTTGGATTTGGAGAGGATTGACCAATTATGTCAGATTTTTTACTTTTCCTTTCCTCCGTACTTCCTCTCATCCAAACAAGTCCAATGTCAAAGCTGCGATGAAAGCTCTTTTTGAAGGAGAATTAGACTGTTCATGGGATGCGGTAAGTGGTTTGTAATCAGATTTTGCTCCATCCTTTTTCAGATTGTTTACCATTATTTTTGCACACTGGAGTAATCCCCGCATATTTCTACTTGTTTTCGCCTTTTAATACAAATTTACCACAGTTTACCCCAAATAAAAGAACAAATAAATAAAATATTCTAGAGTTTCTACCTTCAAAACTGTATCTTGAACCTTGTATTCTCCAAGTGCAGCAACTTGATAGTTATCCACTTGTTTCCTTTAATCACGGGGTTACCACCTGATGAAATACCAAACAATAGAACATAGATGTTAGCAAAATCAGCCATCTAGAAAAATAAGGGCATAACAAAAAAATGAATAATCAGAAATACTTATATTCATAATCATTATCACTTTCATTTGTAAGTTCAATTTACAGATATGTTTTATTCATACGATCCTCTCTGTGCAGGTATGAGAGTGTAAGGGGGCCATTACCATGCAAACTGTATTTGTCTAATGTCGCATCCGGTTTTGGGCTTCACAGAAAGCTCCTTTTTACGGGACTCTGACTGCTCATTCCACCATGGAAGCCACTCAGTATTGCCCTTAACTGAAGGGAAATAGGTCTCACCACCTCACCACCTTCTTCTACATCTGACCTACATCAATAATAGAAAAAGAAATTCAAGTAAAAGAAGATAACACGAGGTAATTATTCAAGTTAATGCAGGGATCGTAACATTTGCCAAAGCTGCGTTGTTTCATTAATCGAAGGTGATTTGTCTAGTTAGTTACATAACTCCTGCATGTCCTGTTTTGTCTTGTTTATTTCTAAATATTAATAATCTTCTAACAAAGAAGTTCTGCGGTTCTTCGCCATCTTCATTTCTCTTGGAATTCTGAATCTCACAAATTTCTTGTTACAAATTCCAACTTCTATTAGTAAATCATGTAACATCCAATCTAATCACATTCAAATCTACACTTTAATTATTATGTTGTCACCCAAACACACAAGTGTGGTTTGTTCTCCTATAATGGGGGCAAATGGTTCAATGGGTAGGCAATGAGTTTTTGTAGGCGCAGCTCAACAATGATCGATGACCACCAAAACATCCGAAAGCTCAATATTCGCAAAACTTGTAGTTTGGTAATTTTATTCTAAACATATAGTATTGACGTGTAAACATGAAAATGAACGAAGAAGGTACGAATAAAAAAAAAAAAAGTCTTACAAGTACATGACGACTGTTGCAATCCTTGGGCCGCCATTTTTCAGAAATTCAGGCGCCTTACCATAACGAGGGACAATCTTCTGCCCAATTGCGTAGTGGATAACACTCAATCCTTCACCATGCTCTGCAAGTTATAAAGTCTGTGTTGATCAAGATTTGACATAATGATACTAGCACTTACTAACTCCATAAGAAGGGGAAAAAGTTAGGCTTAATTGCTGATTGCATACCCCATGTTTGCCATAATTGGCTTATTGTAATTCTCACTTTTTTTTATTGGCTGATTGCACTCCCCATTTGCAATACTCCTAGCTTGTTGCAACTGATAAAAATATACCGTTATCTCGGTTATGGAATACTCCGTTAATTGACATGTATGTACTATTTTGTGAGGGCAAAACTGTCAATTTCGTATTACTAAGAACACCACCACTCAGACCACCAACTCCTCCACTGCTAAACCTGGATTCCAGCCCATTTTATGTCTCTTCTCTCTTTTCAACCTCGTAAATCAGACTAACCCAACCCAGACCTGTTCTTCTTGACTTCTTCACCATCAAGATTTCCAAAATAAGAAAAAGAATTGATCATTATCATTTTTTTTCACATTAAGGACTCAATCGGTAATGGCTCAGAGCAATTGGTCTACTCACTGTCGGCCATGAAAAGTAGCCAAACAAGTCATCTCTAGCCCCAAATTCAAGCCAAAATTCACAACAACGAACACCATCAACCCTTCCTCTATTCAAACTCAAACGAAGCCGATCACAAATACCACAATATTGATTTTGTAAACCCAAAATTGGATGAAGTTGAATCAGTCTCTCAAACCCAAAATCAACTGTAACCCGAAACATCCAATTTTTCAACCCGCTATTTCGATTTCTTGATCCCAAATTGTCGATCAAAGCCAGCGTCGTTTCCCCAATTGTCGATCGATTTCAATACTAGAGAGAGAGTGAAATGTGAGGTCTCCGACCTCACAGAAGCTTCGACGGCCGGTAATTTCACCGGAGAAGAGAATTCAACCGGAGAATTGATCTCCGATTTGAAGAAAATATACTATGGTTGAGAAGGGAGGGAAAAATTGGGGAAGAAATGTAAATATCATAAAAATCATACTAAGCTTTTACATTTCCACCTATTTATAATAGGGGGGAGGAGAGTGCAATTATACTAAACTAGTAACGATAAGCCTAGTCAGCACCTTCCAATCAAATGGACCAATCAGAGAGGATGAAGGAGCTGACTCGGCAACTAACTTGACACTTAGCCCTAAACGACACCGTCCTACTTGACAATTCAAATAAAACGTTCAAAAGCTATTCTACGGCCAAGATTAGATGTTCCCGCTTGATCGGACGGCTGCTGCTGCTGCAAATTACACGACCACGGTTTTGATAGGTTTGCACTTTAGTCCTATTTATACAACCACCGTTTTGACAGCTTTGCACTTCAGTCCTTCCTACTGCAACCCTGACATGAAACCACCCACAAAATCACCGGCCCCTCTTCTCCACTGTCGTCTTTTCCAACCGCAGCTCACCATGAAAAAGCAAGTGATGAGAAGCATTCGAAATTAAAACAACACACAAATGAAGCTTCTTCTTCTTCTTCTTCTAATCCGAAGTCGTAATTGAAATTGAAAACGGAATAGGGGTGGATTTGGAGAGGTTGACGAACTGGTGGTGATTGTGGTGGAGGGAGGGTGTGTAATTTTTGACAGATTGCAGAGAAAATAGGTTCAGATTGAGAGATATGGAGAGATCGAGATAAGATATTCGTTTTTACTTTATTTCATTTTTTATTATGGCAATTTTAGCCTTCAAACATTAATGGTGGTTGGATCGAAAATTTATCCAGTTGCAGCAAGCTAGTAGTTTTGCAAATGGGAAGTGCAATCAGCCAATAAAAAAATGGGATTGCAACGAGCCAATTATGACAAATTGGGGGTATGCAATCAACACTTAAGCCAAAAAGTTAATAAGAAAAAAAGTACTAAAAGCCGTACAAGAGAGAAGTGAAAATATATCCTAACTGTGCGTACCAACAGGTATAAATGTGAAACCAGCAATTCTCTTTTCTATGTCCTTGATGATGTTATTGTTGTATAAAAGTTCAAAATATTATTTTTTATATTTAATTTTAAATATGTGATTATTTCTGAAAAGTTGTCATGTTTTCAATGTTGTAACTTTTACAATAATTGTGTCTTTTGCTAGTGTCTTTTCTTAAATGGTGCTTCAAGCACCATTTGGTTCCTATAAATACAAGTGTGACTTTGTTGTCAAAAAAAGTTTCAGGTTTGTGTCTCTCTTTCTTTACATGTCCGGGTTGGGATCTAATTTAGGAGAAGACAAGAAGTGCAATCTTGCTTCTTCTCCACCGCGGTAGGCATTGTATCGGTGGGTAGCATTTCCGTTCAACCCATTTTGCACCGTATAGTAGGGGAAATTACTATCCTAAAGATAGGTCCTGGACCACTTTAGCCTACACCGTCAATCTCCTCTTCTCCAACAATTCGATAAGTTTTTCTATTTCCTTCTTCATATTCATCTCTATTTATTTTCAGAATTTCTATTCAAGTTTTGTTACTAACACATTTTCTGAAATTGTTCTTATTTAGTGGATTTTCCACAACAATTTTAGGATAGTAATTTTCTCTTGGTGATTCTGTACAATTTCGGAATATGGGTTGATGATGGAGATCGCAAACATGGACGGAACTCTCATGATGTAGGGAGGGCAGTTTATTTGAT
The DNA here is from genome assembly GCA_023055425.1 of Linanthus parryae. NCBI lineage: Eukaryota > Viridiplantae > Streptophyta > Magnoliopsida > Ericales > Polemoniaceae > Linanthus > Linanthus parryae. The sequence goes on along the minus strand of JALGPY010000006.1, from coordinate 22,975,977 downwards.
AGGAACTTGCAAAGGCACTGGACAATGACGTGCCAAAGGGCACTGAGGCAAGAGGAAGAGCAACACAGCATAATGTTCTAGAAGCCAGAGAGACATAAATGACAATCAAGAAAGAGTACTTGGTAAAGTTTATAAAAAAATTGATAAGTAGATTAATCGATGCAGAAGGATTCATGGGTCGCCAAGTGACGGTTTGGGAGTACCAAGAGAAATGGATGGAGGCACAATTTCAAATTGTATTCAACATAGATTCAGCCAAATACCTGGTAATATCAATATCCTTTGTCTTACTTTGCTTTCCTTTTTCAGGAATGACAGGTATGTTCTTTATTCTTTGTCAAAGAAGTTATGACGGTTACTTTTGTTTTTGTTTAAATGCGGTTACTTTTGTTTACAAAACAATGCAATGTGTGTGTCTCCTTGATTAAGTATGAGACACAAAGTGAATCGTCACCAAAGTGTGTGTGCACTAATCATACAAACCTGCTATGGCTATAAATGTTGTTGGTTTAATATGCTTAATATTTTCATTTGTACTAAAAAAAAATCTTATTCTCAATCGAGATAGATTTCATCTTCCATGAAAATTGTGTCTTCTACGTTATTTTCATTTTCGTTATTATCATTTGTGTTGCCAATCTAGAAGACCATTGTATGGTTTAATTTTCCATACCTTCTTGTTAACGTCTAATTCATTTTTTTTAGACGTCTAATTCATGTAGTAATGAGATTATGAACATAAGAATGATCGTACCATTTCTTTGTGAGAAAGCAAACGAAATGGTCAGAGTATAGATTTTGTGCATTTCATGTAGACTTGTTAGTCGAATAGAACTTTTGTTTTCCTTCGACATTGGAGGATCATTATAAGATAATATTTCTAAGCATTTGACATATTCGCATGATTGGTTGTCTCATTTCTACCATCGTGTCTTATGATGTATTACTATTCCCAAGATGGAAATATCCAAATTGTGAAGGGATGTGATGTAAACTTCTATGAGATAGATAATACATTTTCAAGTGGTACAAATATTACCATTGAGCATTGTCACAATTTTGCAGCAAATTCATTAGAAATTGCATGGAGATATCAAATGTGATTTTCATTATCGATAGAAAAATATTGTAATATTACGGCAGTTTGCAACGTTGCAGAAGATAGAGTAGCTGTACGCGTTTTCATTTTTGAGAACAATGCGAGGAGAGAAGTGTCATTTTCCTAACGGGATGTTGATTTATTATTATAAAATAATGTCTAACTTGTGTTCTTTGTGATAACAGAATGAGAAGAGATGTTTGAGGAAGCATGTGTATTTGCAGGCATGAATGTTTTTTTTGGCACTTTGGAGTTGGAGTAACCTGATAATTAAAATGCAAGGGTCGATGAAGACTCCAATAATGTGCGCGAATGAATAATGTTGTACGCCTAAGTAAGAATGACATGAGTTTCCATTACTTGATGGTAAATGTTGTGTGTAAAAATCATTTTGCGAAAATGACTGTCATAATAAAAGGTAGAGTGCAAATTTGCAAGAAAACCTCATAACATGGGATGTGTCGTTTCACGACAAATTATCATGACAATTGAGATAATGAGTGAAGTCCCAACCTAACATTACTAGGTTGATGAATTTAAATTCATGGGAGTTATGGGGCTATTACCGATCTATAGAGGTGTCTAAATTGAAACCTACCTCATCATGATGAAGTCGGTCATTACCGAAAATCACATGCATCGAGGTTTAAGGGCAATTCAATTAAAAGATTACCCGCAGAATGTTTAGTGTGAGACTACATTCCCAGTGCATTGCATCATTTAAGGAATAGTGGGGGTAGAAGCTTCTTACTAAGAAATGAATGTTGTTCTTTCAAAGTCCCGTATCTGACTAATGCACTGTTTATCCACAACAATTTTCGTAGGTTGGACGTAAAGTCCTTAACTGAACTCATAGCCTTTATGGTAGAGCGATTTAGCAGTTGTGGAAACTCTCGATGAGTCTGCCTTTGCAAGTAAGGAAGTGAGAGGCCGCTTTTTAGGGGTTACCGGTAAGACCCTGAGAGTACTTGCTAAGACCGATTCAGCGCAAGGCCCATTAATAAAGCGCTGCCTCTTGAAGAATTAGAACCCGTTACCTATGTGAATAGTTTCTTACTATCCTCACGGATATAAGTCTCTATTCAAACCACGGTTCAAGGCCCAGTCCACCGTTGGCGATATGTGGTACTATACCCAATCTTATTTACTTCCGTGTCTATTTATTTTCGAGTCTAATATTTTGAGAACTTTTAGTGGGGGATTGTAGTATAAAAGTTCAAAATATTATTTTTTTATATTTAATTTTAAATATGTGATTATTTCTGAAAAGTTGTCATGTTTCCAATAGTTATAACTTTTACAATAATTGTGTCTTTTGCTAGTGTCTTTTCTTAAAAGGTGCTTCAAGCACCATTTGGTTCCTATAAATACAAGTGTGTCTTTGTTGTCAAAAAAAGTTTCAGGTTTGCGTCTCTCTTTCTTTACATGTCCGGGTTGGGTTCTAATTTAGGAGAAGACAAGAAGTGCAATCTTGCTTCTTCTCCACCGCGGTAGGCATTGTATCGGTGGGTAGCATTTCCGTTCAACCCATTTTGCACCGTATAGTGGAAGAAATTACTATCCTAAAGATAGGTCCTGGACCGCCTTAGCCTACACCGTCAATCTCCTCTTCTCCAACAATTTGATAAGTTTTCTATCTCCTTCTTCATATTCATCTCTATTTATTTTCTGAATTTCTATTCAAGTTTTGTTACTAACACATTTTCTGAAATTGTTCTTATTTAGTGGATTTTCCACAAAAATTTTAGGATAGTAATTTTCTCTTGGTGATTCTGTACAATTTCGGAATATGGGTTGATGATGGAGATCGCAAACATGGACGGAGCTCTCATGATGTAGGGAGGGCAGTTTATTTGATAGGAACTTGCAAAGGCACTGGACAATGACGTGCCAAAGGGCACTGAGGCAAGAGGAAGAGCAACACAGCATAATGTTCTAGAAGCCAATACAAATCACAGAGAGACATAAATGACAATCAAGAAAGAGTACTTGGTAAAGTTTATAAAAAAATTGAGAAGGAGATTAATCGATGCAGAAGGATTCATGGGTCGCCAAGTGACGGTTTGGGAGTACCAAGAGAAATGGATGGAGGCACAATTTCAAATTGTATTCAACATAGATTCAGCCAAATACCTGGTAATATCAATATCCTTTGTCTTACTTTTCTTTCCTTTTTCAGGAATGACAGGTATGTTCTTTATTCTTTGTCAAAGAAGTTATGACGGTTACTTTTGTTTTTGTTTAAATGCGGTTACTTTTGTTTACAAAACAATGCAATGTGTGTATCTCCTTGATTAAGTATGAGACACAAAGTGAATCGTCACCAAAGTGTGTGTGCACTAATCATACAAACCTGCTATGGCTATAAATGTTGTTGGTTTAATATGCTTAATATTTTCATTTGTACTAAAAAAAATCTTATTCTCAATCGAGATAGATTTCATCTTCCATGAAAATTGTGTCTTCTACGTTATTTTCATTTTCGTTATTATCATTTGTGTTGCCAATCTAGAAGACCATTGTATGGTTTAATTTTCCATACCTTCTTGTTAACGTCTAATTCATTTTTTTAGATGTCTAATTCATGTAGTAATGAGATTATGAACATAAGAATGATCGTACCATTTCTTTGTGAGAAAGCAAACGAAATGGTCAGAGTATAGATTTTGTGCATTTCATGTAGACTTGTTAGTCGAATAGAACTTTTGTTTTCCTTCGACATTGGAGGATCATTATAAGATAATATTTCTAAGCATTTGACATATTCGCATGATTGGTTGTCTCATTTCTACCATCGTGTCTTATGATGTATTACTATTCCCAAGATGGAAATATCCAAATTGTGAAGGGATGTGATGTAAACTTCTATGAGATAGATAATACATTTTCAAGTGGTATAAATATTACCATTGAGCAGTGTCACAATTTTGCAGCAAATTCATTAGAAATTGCATGGAGATATCAAATGTGATTTTCATCATCGATAGATAAATATAGTAATATGAAGGCAGTTTGCAACGTTGCAGAAGATAGAGTAGCTGTACGCGTTTTCATTTTTGAGAACAATGCGAGGAGAGAAGTGTCATTTTCCTAACGGGATGTTGATTTATTATTATAAAATATTGTCTAACTTGTGTTCTTTGTGATAACAGAATGAGAAGAGATGTTTGAGGAAGCATGTGTATTTGCAGGCATGAATGTTTTTTTTGGCACTTTGGAGTTGGAGTAACCTGATAATTAAAATGCAAGGGTCGATGAAGACTCCAATAATGTGCGCGAATGAATAATGTTGTACGCCTAAGTAAGAATGACATGAGTTTCCATTACTTGATGGTAAATGTTGTGTGTAAAAATCATTTTGCAAAAATGACTGTCATAATAAAAGGTAGAGTGCAAATTTGCAAGAAAACCTCATAACATGGGATGTGTCGTTTCACGACAAATTATCATGACAATTGAGATAATGAGTGAAGTCCCAACCTAACATTACTAGGTTGATGAATTTAAATTCATGGGAGATATGGGGCTATTACCGATCTATAGAGGTGTCTAAATTGAAACCTACCTCATCATGATGATGTCGGTCATTATCGAAAATCACATGCATCGAGGTTCAAGGGCAATTCAATTAAAAGATTGCCCGCGGAATGTTTAGTGTGAGACTACATTCCCAGTGCATTGCATCATTTAAGGAATAGTGGGGGTAGAAGCTTCTTACTAAGAAATGAATGTTGTTCTTTCAAAGTCCCGTATCTGACTAATGCACTGTTTATCCACAACAATTTTCGTAGGTTGGACGTAAAGTCCTTAACAGAACTCATAGCCTTTATGGTAGAGCGATTTAGCAGTTGTGGACGCTCTCGATGAGTCTGCCTTTGCAAGTAAGGAAGTGAGAGGCCGCTTTCTAGGGGTTACCGGTAAGACCTTGAGAGTACTTGCTAAGACCGATTCAGCGCAAGGCCCATTAATAAAGCGCTGCCTCTTGAAGAATTAGAACCTGTTACCTATGTGAATAGTTTCTTACTATCCTCACGGATATAAGTCTCTATTCAAACCACGGTTCAAGGCCCAGTCCACCGTTGGCGATACGTGGTACTATACCCAATCTTATTTACTTCCGTGTCTATTTATTTTCGAGTCTAATATTTTGAGAACTTTTAGTGGGGGATTGTTGTATAAAAGTTCAAAATATTATTTTTTTTATATTTAATTTTAAATATGTGATTATTTCTGAAAAGTTGTCATGTTTCCAATAGTTGTAACTTTTACAATAAATGTGTCTTTTGCTAGTGTCTTTTCTTAAAAGGTGCTTCAAGCACCATTTGGTTCCTATAAATACAAGTGTGTCTTTGTTGTCAAAAAAAGTTTCAGGTTTGTGTCTCTCTTTCTTTACATGACCGGGTTGGGTTCTAATTTAGGAGAAGACAAGAAGTGCAATCTTGCTTCTTCTCCACCGCGGTAGGCATTGTATCGGTGGGTAGCATTTCCGTTCAACCCATTTTGCACCGTATAGTGGGGGAAATTACTATCCTAAAGATAGGTCCTGGACCGCCTTAGCCTACACCGTCAATCTCCTCTTCTCCAACAATTCGATAAGTTTTTCTATCTCCTTCTTCATATTCATCTCTATTTATTTTCTGAATTTCTATTCAAGTTTTGTTACTAACACATTTTCTGAAATTGTTCTTATTTAGTGGATTTTCCACAACAATTTTAGGATAGTAATGTTCTCTTGGTGATTCTGTACAATTTCGGAATATGGGTTGATGATGGAGATCGCAAACATGGACGGAACTCTCATGATGTAGGGAGGGCAGTTTATTTGATAGGAACTTGCAAAGGCACTGGACAATGACGTGCCAAAGGGCACTGAGGCAAGAGGAAGAGCAACACAGCATAATGTTCTAGAAGCCAATACAAATCACAGAGAGACATAAATGACAATCAAGAAAGAGTACTTGGTAAAGTTTATAAAAAAATTGAGAAGGAGATTAATCGATGCAGAAGGATTCATGGATCGCCAAGTGACGGTTTGGGAGTACCATGAGAAATGGATGGAGGCACAATTTCAAATTGTATTCAACATAGATTCAGCCAAATACCTGGTAATATCAATATCCTTTGTCTTACTTTGCTTTCCTTTTTCAGGAATGACAGGTATGTTCTTTATTCTTTGTCAAAGAAGTTATGACGGTTACTTTTGTTTTTGTTTAAATGCGGTTACTTTTGTTTACAAAACAATGCAATGTGTGTATCTCCTTGATTAAGTATGAGACACAAAGTGAATCGTCACCAAAGTGTGTGTGCACTAATCATACAAACCTGCTATGGCTATAAATGTTGTTGGTTTAATATGCTTAATATTTTCATTTGTACTAAAAAAAAATCTTATTCTCAATCGAGATAGATTTCATCTTCCATGAAAATTGTGTCTTCTACGTTATTTTCATTTTCGTTATTATCATTTGTGTTGCCAATCTAGAAGACCATTGTATGGTTTAATTTTCCATACCTTCTTGTTAACGTCTAATTCATTTTTTTAGACGTCTAATACATGTAGCAATGAGATTATGAACATAAGAATGATCGTACCATTTATTTGTGAGAAAGCAAACGAAATGGTCAGAGTATAGATTTTGTGCATTTCATGTAGACTTGTTAGTCGAATAGAACTTTTGTTTTCCTTTGACATTGGAGGATCATTATAAGATAATATTTCTAAGCATTTGACATATTGGCATGATTGGTTGTCTCATTTCTACCATCGTGTCTTATGATGTATTACTATTCCCAAGATGGAAATATCCATATTGTGAAGGGATGTGATGTAAACTTCTATGAGATAGATAATACATTTTCAAGTGGTATAAATATTACCATTGAGCAGTGTCACAATTTTGCAGCAAATTCATTAGAAATTGCATGGAGATATCAAATGTGATTTTCATCATCGATAGAAAAATATTGTAATATGACGGCAGTTTGCAACGTTGCAGAAGATAGAGTAGCTGTACGCGTTTTCATTTTTGAGAACAATGCGAGGAGAGAAGTGTCATTTTCCTAACAGGATGTTGATTTATTATTATAAAATATTGTCTAACTTGTGTTCTTTGTGATAACAGAATGAGAAGAGATGTTTGAGGAAGCATGTGTATTTGCAAGCATGAATGTTTTTTTTTGGCACTTTGGAGTTGGAGTAACCTGATAATTAAAATGCAAGGGTCGATGAAGACTCCAATAATGTGCGCGAATGAATAATGTTGTACGCCTAAGTAAGAATGACATGAGTTTCCATTACTTGATGGTAAATGTTGTGTGTAAAAATCATTTTGCGAAAATGACTGTCATAATAAAAGGTAGAGTGCAAATTTGCAAGAAAACCTCATAACATGGGATGTGTCGTTTCACGACAAATTATCATGACAATTGAGATAATGAGTGAAGTCCCAACCTAACATTACTAGGTTGATGAATTTAAAGCCATGGGAGATATGGGGCCGTTACCGATCTATAGAGGTGTCTAAATTGAAACCTACCTCATCATGATGATGTCGGTCATTACCGAAAATCACATGCATCGAGGTTCAAGGGCAATTCAATTAAAAGATTACCCGCGGAATGTTTAGTGTGAGACTACATTCCCAGTGCATTGCATCATTTATGGAATAGTGGGGGTAGAAGCTTCTTACTAAGAAATGAATGTTGTTCTTTCAAAGTCCCGTATCTGACTAATGCACTGTTTATCCACAACAATTTTCGTAGGTTGGACGTAAAGTCCTTAACAGAACTCATAGCCTTTATGGTAGAGCGATTTAGCAGTTGTGGACGCTCTCGATGAGTCTGCCTTTGCAAGTAAGGAAGTGAGAGGCCGCTTTCTAGGGGTTACCGGTAAGACCCTGAGAGTACTTGCTAAGACCGATTCAGCGCAAGGCCCATTAATAAAGCGCTGCCTCTTGAAGAATTAGAACCCGTTACCTATGTGAATAGTTTCTTACTATCCTCACGGATATAAGTCTCTATTCAAACCACGGTTCAAGGCCCAGTCCACCGTTGGCGATACGTGGTACTATACCCAATCTTATTTACTTCCGTGTCTATTTATTTTCGAGTCTAATATTTTGAGAACTTTTAGTGGGGGATTGTTGTATAAAAGTTCAAAATATTATTTTTTTTATATTTAATTTTAAATATGTGATTATTTCTGAAAAGTTGTCATGTTTCCAATAGTTGTAACTTTTACAATAATTGTGTCTTGTGCTAGTGTCTTTTCTTAAAAGGTGCTTCAAGCACCATTTGGTTCCTATAAATACAAGTGTGTCTTTGTTGTCAAAAAAAGTTTCAGGTTTGTGTCTCTCTTTCTTTACATGTCCGGGTTGGGTTCTAATTTAGGAGAAGACAAGAAGTGCAATCTTGCTTCTTCTCCACCGCGGTAGACATTGTATCGGTGGGTAGCATTTCCGTTCAACCCATTTTGCACCGTATAGTGGGGGAAATTATTATCCTAAAGATAGGTCCTGGACCGCCTTAGCCTACACCGTCAATCTCCTCTTCTCCAACAATTCGATAAGTTTTTCTATCTCCTTCTTCATATTCATCTCTATTTATTTTCTGAATTTCTATTCAAGTTTTGTTACTAACACATTTTCTGAAATTGTTCTTATTTAGTGGATTTTCCACAACAATTTTAGGATAGTAATTTTCTCTTGGTGATTCTGTACAATTTCGGAATATGGGTTGATGATGGAGATCGCAAACATGGACGGAACTCTCATGATGTAGGGAGGGCAGTTTATTTGATAGGAACTTGCAAAGGCACTGGACAATGACGTGCCAAAGGGCACTGTGGCAAGAGGAAGAGCAACACAGCATAATGTTCTAGAAGCCAATACAAATCACAGAGAGACATAAATGACAATCAAGAAAGAGTACTTGGTAAAGTTTATAAAAAAATTGAGAAGGAGATTAATCGATGCAGAAGGATTCATGGGTCGCCAAGTGACGGTTTGGGAGTACCATGAGAAATGGATGGAGGCACAATTTCAAATTGTATTCAACATAGATTCAGCCAAATACCAGGTAATATCAATATCCTTTGTCTTACTTTGCTTTCCTTTTTCAGGAATGACAGGTATGTTCTTTATTCTTTGTCAAAGAAGTTATGACGGTTACTTTTGTTTTTGTTTAAATGCGGTTACTTTTGTTTACAAAACAATGCAATGTGTGTATCTCCTTGATTAAGTACTAGTATGAGACACAAAGTGAATCGTCACCAAAGTGTGTGTGCACTAATCATACAAACCTGCTATGGCTATAAATGTTGTTGGTTTAATATGCTTAATATTTTCATTTGTACTAAAAAAAAATCTTATTCTCAATCGAGATAGATTTCATCTTCCATGAAAATTGTGTCTTCTACGTTATTTTCATTTTCGTTATTATCATTTGTGTTGCCAATCTAGAAGACCATTGTATGGTTTAATTTTCCATACCTTCTTGTTAACATCTAATTCGTTTTTTTAGACGTCTAATTCATGTAGTAATGAGATTATGAACATAAGAATTATCGTACCGTTTCTTTGTGAGAAAGCAAACGAAATGGTCAGAGTATAGATTTTGTGCATTTCATGTAGACTTGTTAGTCGAATAGAACTTTTGTTTTCCTTCGACATTGGAGGATCATTATAAGATAATATTTCTAAGCATTTGACATATTCGCATGATTGGTTGTCTCATTTCTACCATCGTGTCTTATGATGTATTACTATTCCCAAGATGGAAATATCCAAATTGTGAAGGGATGTGATGTAAACTTCTATGAGATAGATAATACATTTTCAAGTGGTATAAATATTACCATTGAGCAGTGTCACAATTTTGCAGCAAATTCATTAGAAATTGCATGGAGATATCAAATGTGATTTTCATCATCGATAGAAAAATATTGTAATATGACGGCAGTTTGCAACGTTGCAGAAGATAGAGTAGCTGTACGCGTTTTCATTTTTGAGAACAATGCGAGGAGAGAAGTGTCATTTTCCTAACGGGATGTTGATTTATTATTATAAAATATTGTCTAACTTGTGTTCTTTGTGATAACAGAATGAGAAGAGATGTTTGAGGAAGCATGTGTATTTGCAAGCATGAATGTTTTTTTTTGGCACTTTGAAGTTGGAGTAACCTGATAATTAAAATGCAAGGGTCGATGAAGACTCCAATAATGTGCGCGAATGAATAATGTTGTACGCCTAAGTAAGAATGACATGAGTTTCCATTACTTGATGGTAAATGTTGTGTGTAAAAATCATTTTGCGAAAATGACTGTCATAATAAAAGGTAGAGTGCAAATTTGCAAGAAAACCTCATAACATGGGATGTGTCGTTTCACGACAAATTATCATGACAATTGAGATAATGAGTGAAGTCCCAACCTAACATTACTAGGTTGATGAATTTAAAGTCATGGGAGATATGGGGCTATTACCGATCTATAGAGGTGTCTAAATTGAAACCTACCTCATCATGATGATGTCGGTCATTACCGAAAATCACATGCATCGAGGTTCAAGGGCAATTCAATTAAAAGATTACCCGCGGAATGTTTAGTGTGAGACTACATTCCCAGTGCATTGCATCATTTAAGGAATAGTGGGGGTAGAAGCTTCTTACTAAGAAATGAATGTTGTTCTTTCAAAGTCCCGTATCTGACTAATGCACTGTTTATCCACAACAATTTTCGTAGGTTGGACGTAAAGTCCTTAACAGAACTCATAGCCTTTATGGTAGAGCGATTTAGCAGTTGTAGACGCTCTCGATGAGTCTGCCTTTGCAAGTAAGGAAGTGAGAGGCCGCTTTCTAGGGGTTACCGGTAAGACCCTGAGAGTACTTGCTAAGACCGATTCAGCGCAAGGCCCATTAATAAAGCGCTGCCTCTTGAAGAATTAGAACCCGTTACCTATGTTAATAGTTTCTTACTATCCTCACGGATATAAGTCTCTATTCAAACCACGGTTCAAGGCCCAGTCCACCGTTGGCGATACGTGGTACTATACCCAATCTTATTTACTTCCGTGTCTATTTATTTTCGAGTCTAATATTTTGAGAACTTTTAGTGGGGGATTGTTGTATAAAAGTTCAAAATATTATTTTTTTTTATATTTAATTTTAAATATGTGATTATTTCTGAAAAGTTGTCATGTTTCCAATAGTTGTAACTTTTACAATAATTGTGTCTTTTGCTAGTGTCTTTTCTTAAAAGGTGCTTCAAGCACCATTTGGTTCCTATAAATACAAGTGTGTCTTTGTTGTCAAAAAAAGTTTCAGGTTTGTGTCTCTCTTTCTTTACATGTCCGGGTTGGGTTCTAATTTAGGAGAAGACAAGAAGTGCAATCTTGCTTCTTCTCCACCGCGGTAGGCATTGTATCGGTGGGTAGCATTTCCGTTCAACCCATTTTGCACCGTATAGTGGGGGAAATTACTATCCTAAAGATAGGTCCTGGACCGCCTTAGCCTACACCGTCAATCTCCTCTTCTCCAACAATTCGATAAGTTTTTCTATCTCCTTCTTCATATTCATCTCTATTTATTTTCTGAATTTCTATTCAAGTTTTGTTACTAACACATTTTCTGAAATTGTTCTTATTTAGTGGATTTTCCACAACAGTTATCTCTTCCTCTTTTCAAAGACGTTGAAGCACTATTTTTCTTACTGAACAAAAAGAACAAAACAGAAACTAGATGCCCCTTCCTTATCGAGTATATCACTAAATAAGAAATCTGAGCATGAGTGGGGGTAAGAAAGCCGAACCTGCTATCATAATATGTCCCACCAGTTTTTCCATCCAAACGTAAGGATTGAGTCATGTGAGGTTTGGCAAGGCTTATTATGTACTGACATTCCTCCTCCGACTGTTGAAAATGACATCAGATTCAATTTCAACATCACTAATATACATGAAACTTTTGTGTGCGTGTGCGTGTGTCCGTTCCTCGATTTCAAGCTAACTTCATTGAGTCCTACTGTAATAATATAAAGAACAGAATGTATTCCTACATTCAAAAAGTGTGCATACAGCAAAGATATTGAAAGAAACTCACCAAAGAGTTGTGAGCCAGGAAAGTTCTAGGCTCCCAGGAAAGAATTTCCTTCCCAGCCCTTAAAGTTATAATCTTAAAAGTCGGCAGGGCGAAGACTAAAAAAAAAAAAAATCCCTAGCTTAGTGACCTAAATTGACATAATCCGGTAGAGGTGGAGCACCAAACAAAATACTACATCCGTTTCTTCTCTATCACACCGGTTTGACTTTTTGACTTGTATATGGATCACTTTGACCGGGTGATTTGGATAGCAAAACAATGCGATTTATTTATAATTTTTTCATCGTGTTATAGTGCAACTTTTACTCTACAACACCGTAAAAAAAAATTATCAAAAAATTGCATCGTTTTGCGACACAAATCACCGGGTCAAAGTGACCCAGTGAATAGTGACAAAAGTCAAACCGGTGTGATAGAGAAGAAACGAAGGTAGTACTAGATATGACCCTTGGTAATTGGTATGCTGTGCTGTTGAGAAAGAGATTCTAGAAATTAGAGATACCCAGTCGCAAATTACGGTCATTAGAAAATGAAAATGTTCGCAACATAATTGTGCGTTCGAGGTTCAGTTTCATCTAGGAGGATTCTCTTACATTAGAGTAAGGAAATGAGGTTGGGAAAATACAACGTAATAATAAATTACAGTAATATTTAAATTAAAGCATGCATCACTATGTTCATTATTCAATGGACTCGAACAAGCTCCAAATCTCAAAGTTGGATCGGCTATCAAAATTAAACAAATTTATTTTAAGGGATTTAACTGGTCAGCGATCAGTCTAGTACTGAAAGCCATCACTCTAGGGAGTAGTAAAGCGGTTTTCCTTTCTTCAAGGATAGATATATATTGTCACCTCATATTAGGGGGTCTGATTTCGCAAAACAAGTGAGAATATGGATCAATTCCCTCCAAAGCGCTTTTGTACCGGTGGCAACTGAGTTGCTAAGTTGTGGCCCCCGACCTCAGAGTCTACGTTAGACTTTCTTTTCTTATTGTTGTTCATGGAATCCTAAAAACAAATGAAACTTTATCTGTTGGAGCAAGAATGTTTTTCGATAGTCATGAGAACCTAGAAATTAACACAACGATATAATAAACTGAAGAAGGAAAAATATATAACCATGACACCATTGGCATGCATTCTTAGTGCAGCGTCGTGAAAGGGGAATAGTCAAATTCCTTCTGAAACCTTTCTGTATCGCTGACCGTCGAGTTTTAAGTTGCGCTCCCACGATTTTGGAATTCACACCATCAAAGTTCTTACCATCATTCACGAGACCCTAGAAACATTTATCAAACTTTGTCTGTTACAGCAAGAACCTTCTCGATAGACATAAGAAGCTAAAAGTCAACATAAAAATAGAGTGAACTGAAGAAAAAAGAAGAAATGACCATGAGCTTGTACGGCCCGTTTGTACGGCCGGCCATTAACCTGTTTTGTTGTGCTTCCAAAATCTTGGACCTAAGCTTGGAAATCTACACCAGCAAAGTTTTTACCATCATTATTCATGAAACCCTTGAAACATTTATCAAACTTCGTTTGAAAGAGAGTAAGTATATTTCTAATAGACATAAGAACTAGCTATTAACATAAGAATAGAACAAATTGAAGAAAAAAAGGATAACCATTGCACGATTAGCAAGCATTTTTAGAGCCGCAACGCGAGAAAGCGAATCGTCAAATCCCTTCAGAAGCCCTTCTGTATCGGCGACCATTGAGTTGTTGAGTGGTGCTTCAACAACCTTGTGATCCGCACCGGCGAGGTGTCTACTATAATTCATGAATTCCTAGAAATATATATATCAAAGTTGTTATGACGCAGCGGATGAATCCGAGTATCAAGTAAAAACAATAATAAAATAAAAAGAACGAGAAACAAAAATTTTAACGTGGTTTGCTAGTATAAATACTAGCTACTCTACAACCCGAACCCGATTTTATTGAGAGAAACATACCCGATTACAATCCCGAACACACACACGCAAAGAAAAAACCCACAACTCACTGCTATGAAAAGTTCACTGCTGTGTATGCTAGAGTTGCTCCTGAGCCCTATTTAAACAAAAGAAGAAAAATGCCTTATATATGGCCTGCCAAAGACCATCGCCTCCACAATTAGGAATTGGTATATTTTGACTTATTTTATTTCCTTAACCCCCTTTGACTTGTTTTCCTTAGACCCCAATATATGACTAAATTAATTCAAGTCACAAAATAACAAATCTCTACCTTGACTTGAATCAACTCAACAATCCTGAACCGGAACCGATGCTTCTCTCGAACCTGAAACGAATGCGTCTCCCTGAAATTGAAACAAGCACGCCTCCACCTAGAACCAGACTCAAATACATTCACTGAGAAAGCAGGACCGGATGTATTCCCGATGCGCTCAAAACAGCGCAAGAACCAGTGCACAATGACAAGTGCCCAATTGTCGTCCAAACCAGATGCACTGACGACGAGTGCAACAAATTGTCATGCCAGATGCGCCCCGTATGCCTCAGATACGCCCGAAACCCTAGTGCGCGCCAGAAATCTTTTCGCGCCTAGAACCAGATTCTGATTCGCGTGCCAGAGATCTCACGCGCCAGATGCTCCATGCCAGAAGCCTAGAATCGCCCCCAAGGGGCTCAGAAAAGTAGGTCGTCCTCCGAGGAGGTCTCTCCATCTAGAACTAGATTCGTTTGATTCTTCTTGGGACACTCCCTTTTATAGTGACCTTTCTCCTCGCAGTAGGCACAAACGTCCTGTGGTAAGCAGGATCCTGCAAACCTCTAGTATCCCTTACCTTTTACTGCTTTGACCATTAAACCAGCCGCATAATGGTCACCTGAATTGCCTGCAACCTTGTGCCTAGGACTCCTAGTGTGAAGAGCAGATCTCACCTGTTCTAGGGTTATCGTATCTTTCTCACCAGTGAAAGATTGCACGAAACCCTCATACGATGGAGGTAGAGACACCAACAGAATTAAGGTCGCGTCCTCATCACTTATTTTCTCCTCACTATTACGCAATTCAAGCAAAATAGTGTTTAGAACATCTTAGTGATCACTAATTTGTGTACCTTCAGACATTGGCAACCCGAATAGCCGTTGCTTGAGCATAAACTTGTTTTCCACAGATTTCTTCATGTAGAGCTCCTCCAACTAGACCCACAAAGCAGCCGCCTTTTCCTGATCTGCGACACCGGCGTTCACGTCGTCAGTTAGACTCAACATGATTGTTGCGTGCGCCTTCTCCTCCATATTCAGATACGCCGATGTGGTTGTGTCGACGTTGCCATTGTTGGACGCCAGAGGCAGCCAAAGATCGTCGCGTTTCTACAACGCCTTCATATTCGTCTCCCACAGACTGAAACTGTTTCTCCCACTGAAATTCTCGATCTTCATAGTACCCGACATCGTTTCTTGTTGAAACCCTAACCTGACCCGAGCTCTGATACCAGTTTGTTATGACGCAGTGGATGAATCCGGGTATCAAGCAAGAACGATAACAAAATATAAAGAACGAGAAACAAGAATTTTAACGTGGTTTGCTAGTATAAATACTAGCTACTCCACAACCCGAACCCAATTTTATTGAGAGAAACAAACCCGAACCCGATTACAATCCCGAACATACACAGGCAAAGAAAAAACCCACAACTCACTGCTATGAAAAGCTCTCTGATGTGTATGCTAGAGTTGCTCCTGACCCCTATTTAAAACCAAAGAAGAAAAGTGCCTTATATATGGTCTGCCAAAGACCACCGCCTCCACAATCAGGAATTGGTAGATTTTGACTTATTTTATTTCCTTAACCCCCTTGACTTGTGTTTTCCTTAGACCCCAAGATATTACTAAATTAATTCAAGTCACAAAATAACAAAACTCAATAGAGAAGAGCGTTTTTGATAGACATAAGAAGCTAGAAATTAACAAAAAGAATAGAATAAACTGAACAAAAAAAAAAGAACAACCATTGTACTAGAGGCCATTGAGTTGTTAAGTTGTTCTCCCACAATATTGGGATTGACACCGGCAAACTTTTTTCTACCATCATCATTCTTCAACCCTAGAAAACAGATTCCCAAACGTGCCTGTCTGTTAGGTTATGCAAGAGCGTTTTCAATAGAAATAATAATAAGAATAAGAAAAAGAAAAAGAAATCACCTGCATGTTTCTCCGGCAACGAGCTAACTCGAGTTCTCTGGTATGTGTTTTCTCCACATGACCTTCGTCGAGTTCCTCCGGGTAATATAGCCTAGTGTTTGCTAGGACACAGACTGTAATATTTACTTTGTGTCCATTTAAGTATAGGGCTAATTACATTTTACCCGCAGTATTTAAGGGTTTGTGCGAACATCAAACCCCCCCCACCCCCCTAGTTCCAAATGTTTCAATAAACACCCCCGAGGTTTGGTTTTTGTGCGATTCCATTAAAACTAACGGAATCAGTCAAAATCTTACTTTCAATCCCAACATACCATCGGGTTTAAAAGTAAAAAAGAAAAGAGAAGAAAGCGAAACCGAATCTGAGAAAAGAGGAAGAAGAAGAGGAAGTGATGAGGATGAGCAAGAGAATATGGAGGTGAATAAGAATGGGGAGGTAGAGGTGGGGAAGGGGAAAAGAAGAGCCGACGCTGGACGAGAACGGTGATGAGGACGCCATCGCCGACGGAGGAGAAAAGCTACGAAGACGCTGCCGCCACCACTAAGGTCGCGGCCGCTTATGCACTTGGAAGCGGCGTCTCCGGCCGCCACAACCCCTTCTTCACGACGCCACAGCCCCAACCCCACTGCCACCACAGATCTGCACCACCCACCTCCACTACCGCATGTACCGCCGACTCCTCCCAAACCCAGAAATTGCTTTCCAATTTCTCTGATTTTTCATTCAAAAATTCACTTGCTTGGTTCAATTTCAAGATTCAAATACTCTTTCCAAATTTATCAAATTTAAAGCAGATATGCAACTCCAAGAGGAATTCGTTGGAATCCCTAAAGCTTGAAAATGGCTCTTCTCACATGGATATAAAAGTGCGAAACTACTGAATCATTCCTTGCTAAAGGACAAGAATTTATGGGTGAAATCAATGAAATTCAAACCCTCGTCCTGGATATGTTTTACAGATAGTTATGGTTTCAATTGCCTTGTTATATATTTTATCAAAACAAATTTTATTTAGTGGATTCATGACAAAATCCAATGTTTAAATTCAATATACTCATCTACCTAATTAATGAATTTATCATTTAAAAAAAAAATCTTACAGAGGATGATGTAAGATACTTTAAAGCCAAGAATTCTTCAATATCAAATTTAGTTAAGATATATCATTTCCACCCACTACAATTGTCCTTAACTTTTTTTTTTGGAGAAACTGTTTGATCACCTTTTATATATATATATATATATATATATATATATATATATATATATATATATATATATATATATATATATATATATATATATATATATATATATATATATATATATATGTGCTACTTCGCCTAATAAATCTAGATCCAATACAACTTTAGCCCGCTCACGCTTTTGAAAGTAAAGTCTTGGGCTGTCCCACTTTAAAGCCTCTTTAGGAAATAAGCGGGCTGCCCTATTTCCAGACCTACTTCTACGTTGAACCATATGATTCTCCAGTATATTTAAGTGAAAAAAGACATCTCTTGAATTGGAACTCAAATTCAATGAACAATCTTTCCTTCTCTCTACTTTCCTTTCTCTACCATCTTCGTCGTAGTTCCTCTAGTGCCATTTTGCGATCGCTATGCGTGATGATGTTTCTAAGAGAGAACAAATAGATGAGCTGGTGGCTCTCTTCCATTGCTTCAACCTAGACGTCCAATATTGTGTTCAAAAGGGGGATCCACTTTGTGATTCTAGCCAAAAGTTTATCATTGGTATCCCTTATCACAACTTCAATTCCACCTTTATTTTTGGAGACATCTGTTGCTCCAACTGTATTCGCAGTGTAGTAACTTTTCAATGGTCTCTCTCATCTGAGATATGTGCTTGGGTATTCACTTTCTCTCTCACGTCGTCGGCCTGGATCTTCATTCTCAACCTTATCTAAGCTGTAAAAATAAGCTATGTCCCGCATAGATCAGTCGATTTCTAATTTGAACTAGTTTTCTTATCCCTTAAATCTCGATTTTTTTATAGGATTTGCTTAATATGCTTTGATTCGTGCCATTACGAGGCTTAGCTGATGATTTTTTTGGAATCATGTCTGAATTATGTTCTTTACTTGGAGCTTTTAATTAGGAGACTTCTCGATCCTAAAATTAAATCAATATGTAGGCTAGAGATGATAGTCGGTGGGTGTTTCTAAGGACCCTAAGCCAAATACATGGAAGACCCCTAAATCACTATTTTCCTGAGATATATCATTGCAATTGAATCGAAAGCACGATTAGTGTTTAATTGATCTCAATCAAATACTATAAATAACCTAGGGAACCAATGCAGTGCCCTAGTCCTTCATTTTCTTACTCAACAGTCTCCGCAATCATTTTATAAATTGCACTTGTTTATGTTTAAGTATATTAGTTTTTAGTAGCGCCAGCAAAATGGGTATTGACACGAAGTCACGACACGAACACGACACGAAGTTATAGAGTTTGGGTTTACTCATATGGGTTTGGGTCGTAAACCGGTCGACACGAAATAGAATACGACACTTAACGGCTAATATGTGGGTTGACTCGCAAACCCAATTACAACCTGCATAACCCGTACTTTTTAAACAAGTCACCCCAACATGACACGTTTTAATCCGTAGTAAGAACCTAAATTATTTTATAATATATAGCTAATATACTGGACATTTGACCCCTAATTCATTAAAAAAGAAGAGAGACGAAGAAAACACTCAAGAACACGTCCTAGGAGAGGCAACGAGGCTTCTTGAAACCGATAGAAGAAGGAAGTTTAGCACAGTTGAGGGAGACAAGTTCACTAGGGTTACTAGGGTGTCCGAAAATTGAATGGAAGGGAAATCGTAGAAACCTGTTCGTTTAAATAGGTTCCTAATTACGTTCGGGTAAGACTTCATAATCTTTAAAGCATGGTTAATTTACCGGAATAATTTTTTTAATGGATTCATGATAAAATTTGCGAGTCTCGCAGATCAGTAACAACATGGATGCGAACTAGATAGGAAATTGAAGATGAATTTATCAAATTTAAAGCAGATATGCAACTCCAAGAGGAATTCGTTGGAATCCCTAAAGCTTGAAAATGGCTCTTCTCACATGGATATAAAAGTGCGAAACTACTGAATCATTCCTTGCTAAAGGACAAGAATTTATGGGTGAAATCAATGAAATTCAAACCCTCGTCCTGGATATGTTTTACAGATAGTTATGGTTTCAATTGCCTTGTTATATATTTTATCAAAACAAATTTTATTTAGTGGATTCATGACAAAATCCAATGTTTAAATTCAATATACTCATCTACCTAATTAATGAATTTATCATTTAAAAAAAAATCTTACAGAGGATGATGTAAGATACTTTAAAGCCAAGAATTCTTCAATATCAAATTTAGTTAAGATATATCATTTCCACCCACTACAATTGTCCTTAACTTTTTTTTTTTTTTGAGAAACTGTTTGATCACCTTTTATATATATATATATATATATATGTGCTACTTCGCCTAATAAATCTAGATCCAATACAACTTTAGCCCGCTCACGCTTTTGAAAGTAAAGTCTTGGGCTGTCCCACTTTAAAGCCTCTTTAGGAAATAAGCGGGCTGCCCTATTTCCAGACCTACTTCTACGTTGAACCATATGATTCTCCAGTATATTTAAGTGAAAAAAGACATCTCTTGAATTGGAACTCAAATTCAATGAACAATCTTTCCTTCTCTCTACTTTCCTTTCTCTACCATCTTCGTCGTAGTTCCTCTAGTGCCATTTTGCGATCGCTATGCGTGATGATGTTTCTAAGAGAGAACAAATAGATGAGCTGGTGGCTCTCTTCCATTGCTTCAACCTAGACGTCCAATATTGTGTTCAAAAGGGGGATCCACTTTGTGATTCTAGCCAAAAGTTTATCATTGGTATCCCTTATCACAACTTCAATTCCACCTTTATTTTTGGAGACATCTGTTGCTCCAACTGTATTCGCAGTGTAGTAACTTTTCAATGGTCTCTCTCATCTGAGATATGTGCTTGGGTATTCACTTTCTCTCTCACGTCGTCGGCCTGGATCTTCATTCTCAACCTTATCTAAGCTGTAAAAATAAGCTATGTCCCGCATAGATCAGTCGATTTCTAATTTGAACTAGTTTTCTTATCCCTTAAATCTCGATTTTTTTATAGGATTTGCTTAATATGCTTTGATTCGTGCCATTACGAGGCTTAGCTGATGATTTTTTTGGAATCATGTCTGAATTATGTTCTTTACTTGGAGCTTTTAATTAGGAGACTTCTCGATCCTAAAATTAAATCAATATGTAGGCTAGAGATGATAGTCGGTGGGTGTTTCTAAGGACCCTAAGCCAAATACATGGAAGACCCCTAAATCACTATTTTCCTGAGATATATCATTGCAATTGAATCGAAAGCACGATTAGTGTTTAATTGATCTCAATCAAATACTATAAATAACCTAGGGAACCAATGCAGTGCCCTAGTCCTTCATTTTCTTACTCAACAGTCTCCGCAATCATTTTATAAATTGCACTTGTTTATGTTTAAGTATATTAGTTTTTAGTAGCGCCAGCAAAATGGGTATTGACACGAAGTCACGACACGAACACGACACGAAGTTATAGAGTTTGGGTTTACTCATATGGGTTTGGGTCGTAAACCGGTCGACACGAAATAGAATACGACACTTAACGGCTAATATGTGGGTTGACTCGCAAACCCAATTACAACCTGCATAACCCGTACTTTTTAAACAAGTCACCCCAACATGACACGTTTTAATCCGTAGTAAGAACCTAAATTATTTTATAATATATAGCTAATATACTGGACATTTGACCCCTAATTCATTAAAAAAGAAGAGAGACGAAGAAAACACTCAAGAACACGTCCTAGGAGAGGCAACGAGGCTTCTTGAAACCGATAGAAGAAGGAAGTTTAGCACAGTTGAGGGAGACAAGTTCACTAGGGTTACTAGGGTGTCCGAAAATTGAATGGAAGGGAAATCGTAGAAACCTGTTCGTTTAAATAGGTTCCTAATTACGTTCGGGTAAGACTTCATAATCTTTAAAGCATGGTTAATTTACCGGAATAATTTTTTTAATGGATTCATGATAAAATTTGCGAGTCTCGCAGATCAGTAACAACATGGATGCGAACTAGATAGGAAATTGAAGATGAATTTATCAAATTTAAAGCAGATATGCAACTCCAAGAGGAATTCGTTGGAATCCCTAAAGCTTGAAAATGGCTCTTCTCACATGGATATAAAAGTGCGAAACTACTGAATCATTCCTTGCTAAAGGACAAGAATTTATGGGTGAAATCAATGAAATTCAAACCCTCGTCCTGGATATGTTTTACAGATAGTTATGGTTTCAATTGCCTTGTTATATATTTTATCAAAACAAATTTTATTTAGTGGATTCATGACAAAATCCAATGTTTAAATTCAATATACTCATCTACCTAATTAATGAATTTATCATTTAAAAAAAAAATCTTACAGAGGATGATGTAAGATACTTTAAAGCCAAGAATTCTTCAATATCAAATTTAGTTAAGATATATCATTTCCACCCACTACAATTGTCCTTAACTTTTTTTTTTTTGAGAAACTGTTTGATCACCTTTTATATATATATATATATATATATATATATATTTGCTACTTCGCCTAATAAATCTAGATCCAATACAACTTTAGCCCGCTCACGCTTTTGAAAGTAAAGTCTTGGGCTGTCCCACTTTAAAGCCTCTTTAGGAAATAAGCGGGCTGCCCTATTTCCAGACCTACTTCTACGTTGAACCATATGATTCTCCAGTATATTTAAGTGAAAAAAGACATCTCTTGAATTGGAACTCAAATTCAATGAACAATCTTTCCTTCTCTCTACTTTCCTTTCTCTACCATCTTCGTCGTAGTTCCTCTAGTGCCATTTTGCGATCGCTATGCGTGATGATGTTTCTAAGAGAGAACAAATAGATGAGCTGGTGGCTCTCTTCCATTGCTTCAACCTAGACGTCCAATATTGTGTTCAAAAGGGGGATCCACTTTGTGATTCTAGCCAAAAGTTTATCATTGGTATCCCTTATCACAACTTCAATTCCACCTTTATTTTTGGAGACATCTGTTGCTCCAACTGTATTCGCAGTGTAGTAACTTTTCAATGGTCTCTCTCATCTGAGATATGTGCTTGGGTATTCACTTTCTCTCTCACGTCGTCGGCCTGGATCTTCATTCTCAACCTTATCTAAGCTGTAAAAATAAGCTATGTCCCGCATAGATCAGTCGATTTCTAATTTGAACTAGTTTTCTTATCCCTTAAATCTCGATTTTTTTATAGGATTTGCTTAATATGCTTTGATTCGTGCCATTACGAGGCTTAGCTGATGATTTTTTTGGAATCATGTCTGAATTATGTTCTTTACTTGGAGCTTTTAATTAGGAGACTTCTCGATCCTAAAATTAAATCAATATGTAGGCTAGAGATGATAGTCGGTGGGTGTTTCTAAGGACCCTAAGCCAAATACATGGAAGACCCCTAAATCACTATTTTCCTGAGATATATCATTGCAATTGAATCGAAAGCACGATTAGTGTTTAATTGATCTCAATCAAATACTATAAATAACCTAGGGAACCAATGCAGTGCCCTAGTCCTTCATTTTCTTACTCAACAGTCTCCGCAATCATTTTATAAATTGCACTTGTTTATGTTTAAGTATATTAGTTTTTAGTAGCGCCAGCAAAATGGGTATTGACACGAAGTCACGACACGAACACGACACGAAGTTATAGAGTTTGGGTTTACTCATATGGGTTTGGGTCGTAAACCGGTCGACACGAAATAGAATACGACACTTAACGGCTAATATGTGGGTTGACTCGCAAACCCAATTACAACCTGCATAACCCGTACTTTTTAAACAAGTCACCCCAACATGACACGTTTTAATCCGTAGTAAGAACCTAAATTATTTTATAATATATAGCTAATATACTGGACATTTGACCCCTAATTCATTAAAAAAGAAGAGAGACGAAGAAAACACTCAAGAACACGTCCTAGGAGAGGCAACGAGGCTTCTTGAAACCGATAGAAGAAGGAAGTTTAGCACAGTTGAGGGAGACAAGTTCACTAGGGTTACTAGGGTGTCCGAAAATTGAATGGAAGGGAAATCGTAGAAACCTGTTCGTTTAAATAGGTTCCTAATTACGTTCGGGTAAGACTTCATAATCTTTAAAGCATGGTTAATTTACCGGAATAATTTTTTTAATGGATTCATGATAAAATTTGCGAGTCTCGCAGATCAGTAACAACATGGATGCGAACTAGATAGGAAATTGAAGATGAATTTATCAAATTTAAAGCAGATATGCAACTCCAAGAGGAATTCGTTGGAATCCCTAAAGCTTGAAAATGGCTCTTCTCACATGGATATAAAAGTGCGAAACTACTGAATCATTCCTTGCTAAAGGACAAGAATTTATGGGTGAAATCAATGAAATTCAAACCCTCGTCCTGGATATGTTTTACAGATAGTTATGGTTTCAATTGCCTTGTTATATATTTTATCAAAACAAATTTTATTTAGTGGATTCATGACAAAATCCAATGTTTAAATTCAATATACTCATCTACCTAATTAATGAATTTATCATTTAAAAAAAAAATCTTACAGAGGATGATGTAAGATACTTTAAAGCCAAGAATTCTTCAATATCAAATTTAGTTAAGATATATCATTTCCACCCACTACAATTGTCCTTAACTTTTTTTTTTTTTGAGAAACTGTTTGATCACCTTTTATATATATATATATATATATATATTTGCTACTTCGCCTAATAAATCTAGATCCAATACAACTTTAGCCCGCTCACGCTTTTGAAAGTAAAGTCTTGGGCTGTCCCACTTTAAAGCCTCTTTAGGAAATAAGCGGGCTGCCCTATTTCCAGACCTACTTCTACGTTGAACCATATGATTCTCCAGTATATTTAAGTGAAAAAAGACATCTCTTGAATTGGAACTCAAATTCAATGAACAATCTTTCCTTCTCTCTACTTTCCTTTCTCTACCATCTTCGTCGTAGTTCCTCTAGTGCCATTTTGCGATCGCTATGCGTGATGATGTTTCTAAGAGAGAACAAATAGATGAGCTGGTGGCTCTCTTCCATTGCTTCAACCTAGACGTCCAATATTGTGTTCAAAAGGGGGATCCACTTTGTGATTCTAGCCAAAACTTTATCATTGGTATCCCTTATCACAACTTCAATTCCACCTTTATTTTTGGAGACATCTGTTGCTCCAACTGTATTCGCAGTGTAGTAACTTTTCAATGGTCTCTCTCATCTGAGATATGTGCTTGGGTATTCACTTTCTCTCTCACGTCGTCGGCCTGGATCTTCATTCTCAACCTTATCTAAGCTGTAAAAATAAGCTATGTCCCGCATAGATCAGTCGATTTCTAATTTGAACTAGTTTTCTTATCCCTTAAATCTCGATTTTTTTATAGGATTTGCTTAATATGCTTTGATTCGTGCCATTACGAGGCTTAGCTGATGATTTTTTTGGAATCATGTCTGAATTATGTTCTTTACTTGGAGCTTTTAATTAGGAGACTTCTCGATCCTAAAATTAAATCAATATGTAGGCTAGAGATGATAGTCGGTGGGTGTTTCTAAGGACCCTAAGCCAAATACATGGAAGACCCCTAAATCACTATTTTCCTGAGATATATCATTGCAATTGAATCGAAAGCACGATTAGTGTTTAATTGATCTCAATCAAATACTATAAATAACCTAGGGAACCAATGCAGTGCCCTAGTCCTTCATTTTCTTACTCAACAGTCTCCGCAATCATTTTATAAATTGCACTTGTTTATGTTTAAGTATATTAGTTTTTAGTAGCGCCAGCAAAATGGGTATTGACACGAAGTCACGACACGAACACGACACGAAGTTATAGAGTTTGGGTTTACTCATATGGGTTTGGGTCGTAAACCGGTCGACACGAAATAGAATACGACACTTAACGGCTAATATGTGGGTTGACTCGCAAACCCAATTACAACCTGCATAACCCGTACTTTTTAAACAAGTCACCCCAACATGACACGTTTTAATCCGTAGTAAGAACCTAAATTATTTTATAATATATAGCTAATATACTGGACATTTGACCCCTAATTCATTAAAAAAGAAGAGAGACGAAGAAAACACTCAAGAACACGTCCTAGGAGAGGCAACGAGGCTTCTTGAAACCGATAGAAGAAGGAAGTTTAGCACAGTTGAGGGAGACAAGTTCACTAGGGTTACTAGGGTGTCCGAAAATTGAATGGAAGGGAAATCGTAGAAACCTGTTCGTTTAAATAGGTTCCTAATTACGTTCGGGTAAGACTTCATAATCTTTAAAGCATGGTTAATTTACCGGAATAATTCTTTTAATGGATTCATGATAAAATTTGCGAGTCTCGCAGATCAGTAACAACATGGATGCGAACTACATAGGAAATTGAAGATGAATTTATCAAATTTGAAGCAGATATGCAACTCCAAGAGGAATTCGTTGGAATCCCTAAAGCTTGAAAATGGCTCTTCTCACATGGATATAAAAGTGCGAAACTACTGAATCATTCCTTGCTAAAGGACAATAATTTATGGGTGAAATCAATGAAATTCAAACCCTCGTCCTGGATATGTTTTACAGATAGTTATGGTTTCAATTGCCTTGTTATATATTTTATCAAAACAAATTTTATTTAGTGGATTCATGACAAAATCCAATGTTTAAATTCAATATACTCATCTACCTAATTAATGAATTTATCATTTAAAAAAAAAAATCTTACAGAGGATGATGTAAGATACTTTAAAGCCAAGAATTCTTCAATATCAAATTTAGTTAAGATATATCATTTCCACCCACTACAATTGTCCTTAACTTTTTTTTTTTTTTGAGAAACTGTTTGATCACCTTTTATATATATATATATATATGTGCTACTTCGCCTAATAAATCTAGATCCAATACAACTTTAGCCCGCTCACGCTTTTGAAAGTAAAGTCTTGGGCTGTCCCACTTTAAAGCCTCTTTAGGAAATAAGCGGGCTGCCCTATTTCCAGACCTACTTCTACGTTGAACCATATGATTCTCCAGTATATTTAAGTGAAAAAAGACATCTCTTGAATTGGAACTCAAATTCAATGAACAATCTTTCCTTCTCTCTACTTTCCTTTCTCTACCATCTTCGTCGTAGTTCCTCTAGTGCCATTTTGCGATCGCTATGCGTGATGATGTTTCTAAGAGAGAACAAATAGATGAGCTGGTGGCTCTCTTCCATTGCTTCAACCTAGACGTCCAATATTGTGTTCAAAAGGGGGATCCACTTTGTGATTCTAGCCAAAAGTTTATCATTGGTATCCCTTATCACAACTTCAATTCCACCTTTATTTTTGGAGACATCTGTTGCTCCAACTGTATTCGCAGTGTAGTAACTTTTCAATGGTCTCTCTCATCTGAGATATGTGCTTGGGTATTCACTTTCTCTCTCACGTCGTCGGCCTGGATCTTCATTCTCAACCTTATCTAAGCTGTAAAAATAAGCTATGTCCCGCATAGATCAGTCGATTTCTAATTTGAACTAGTTTTCTTATCCCTTAAATCTCGATTTTTTTATAGGATTTGCTTAATATGCTTTGATTCGTGCCATTACGAGGCTTAGCTGATGATTTTTTTGGAATCATGCCTGAATTATGTTCTTTACTTGGAGCTTTTAATTAGGAGACTTCTCGATCCTAAAATTAAATCAATATGTAGGCTAGAGATGATAGTCGGTGGGTGTTTCTAAGGACCCTAAGCCAAATACATGGAAGACCCCTAAATCACTATTTTCCTGAGATATATCATTGCAATTGAATCGAAAGCACGTTTAGTGTTTCATTGATCTCAATCAAATACTATAAATAACCTAGGGAACCAATGCAGTGCCCTAGTCCTTCATTTTCTTATTCAACAGTCTCCGCAATCATTTTATAAATTGCACTTGTTTATGTTTAAGTATACTAGTTTTTAGTAGCGCCATCAAAATGGGTATTGACACGAAGTCACGACACGAACACGACACGAAGTTATAGAGTTTGGGTTTACTTATATGGGTTTGGGTCGTAAATCGGTCGACACGAAATAGAATACGACACTTAACGGCTAATATGTGGGTTGACTCGCAAACCCAATTACAACCGGCATAACCCGTACTTTTTAAACAAGTCACCCCAACATGACACGTTTTAATTCGTAGTAAGAACCTAAATTATTTTATAATATATAGCTAATATACTGGACATTTGAGCCCAAATTCATTAAAAAAGAAGAGAGACGAAGAAAACACTCAAGAACACGTCCTAAGAGTTGGAACTTGGCTTCTTGAAACCGATAGAAGCAGGAAGTTCGGCACAGTTGAGGGAGACAGGTTCACTGGGGTTTCTGGGGTGTCCGAAAATTGAATTGAAGGGAAATCGTAGAAACATGTTTGTAGGTGCCTGATAACTTTTGGGTAAGATTTTGGAGTCTTTAAAGCATGATTAATTTACCAAAATGAATTTATTAAATGGATTCATGATTAAATTTGGGAGTCTCGCGGATCAGTAACAACATGGATGCGATTAACGTAGGTAACCGAACATGAACTTGTAAAATTTAAAGACTATATGCCACTCCAAGTGGAAGCCGTTGGAATCTCTAATGCATGAAAATGGCTCCTCTCACATGGATATAAAAGTGTGGAACTACTGAATCATTTCTTTCTAAAGGTCTAGAATTTATGTCTGAAATCAATGAATTTCAAACCCTCATTCTGGATATGTTTTACAGATAGTATGGTTTCAATTGCCATGTTATGAATTTTTTCAAAACGAATTTTATTTAGTGGATTCACGACAAAATCTAATGTTTAAATTCAATCTTCTCATCTACCTAATTAATAAATTTATCATTTAAAAACAAATCTTACAGAGGATGATGTAAGATTCTTTAAAGACAAGAATTCTTCAATATCAAATTTAGTTAAGATATATCATTTCCACCCACTACAATTGTCCTTAACTTTTTTTTGAGAAACTGTTTGATCACCTTTTATATATATATGTGCTACTTCGCCTAGTAAATCTAGATCCTATACAACTTTAGCCCGCTCACGCTTTTGAAAGTAAAGTCTTGGGCTGTCACACTTTAAAGCCTCTTTCGGAAATAAGCGGGCTGCCCTATTTCCTGACCTACTTCTACGTTGAACCGTATGATTCTCCAGTATATATAAGTAGAAAAGACATCTCTTGAATTGGAACTCAAATGCAATGAACAATCTTTCCTTCTCTCTATTTTCCTTTCTCTACCATCTTCGTCGTAGTTCCTCTACTGCCATTTTGCGATCGCTATGCGTGATGATGTCTCTAAGAGAGAACAAATAGGTGAGCTGGTGGCTCCCTTCCATTGCTTCAACCTAGACGTCCAATATTGTGTTCAAAAGGGGGATCCACTTTGTGATTCTAGCCAAAAGTTTATCATTGGTATCCCTTAATTATCACAACTCCAATTCCACCTTTATTTTTGGAGATATCTGTTGCTCCAACGGTATTCGCAGTGTAGTAACTTTTCAATGGTCTCTCTCATCTGAGATATGTGCTTGGGTATTCCCTTTCTCTCTCACGTCGTCCGCCTGGATCTTCATTCTCAACCTTATCTAAGCTGTAAAAAAAAACTTTGTCCCGCATAGATCCGTCGATTTCTAATTTGAACTAGTTTTCTTCTCCCTTAAATCTCGATTTTTTTATAGGATTTGTTTAATATGCTTTGATTCGTGCCATTACGAGGCTTAACTGATGATTTTTTTAGAATCATGTCTGAATTATGTTCATTACTTGGAGCTTTTATGTAGGAGACTTCTCGATCCTAAAATTAAATCAATATGTACCTAGAGATGATAGTCAGTGGGTGTTTCTAAGGACCCTAAGCCAAATACATGGAAGACCCCTAAATCACTATTTTCCTGAGATATATCATTGCAATTGAATCAAAAGCACGATTAGTGTTTCATTAATCTCAATCAAATACTATAAATAACCAAGGGAACCAATGCAGTGCCCTAGTCCTTCATTTTCTTATTCAACAGTCTCCGCAATCATTTTATAAATTTCACTTGTTTATGTTTAAGTATACTAGTTTTTAGTAGCGCCATCAAAATGGGTATTGACACGAAGTCACGACACGAACACGACACGAAGTTATAGAGTTTGGGTTTACTCATATGGGTTTGGGTCGTAAATCGGTCGACACGAAATAGAATACGACACTTAACGGCTAATATGTGGGTTGACTCGCAAACCCAATTACAACCGGCATAACCCGTACTTTTTAAACAAGTCACCCCAACATGACACGTTTTAATCCGTAGTAAAAACCTAAATTATTTTATAATATATAGCTAATATACTGGACATTTGAGCCCAAATTCATTAAAAAAGAAGAGAGACGAAGAAAACACTCAAGAACACGTCCTAAGAGTTGGAACTTGGCTTCTTGAAACCGATAGAAGCAGGAAGTTCGGCACAGTTGAGGGAGACAGGTTCACTGGGGTTTCTGGGGTGTCCGAAAATTGAATTGAAGGGAAATCGTAGAAACATGTTTGTAGGTGCCTGATAACTTTTGGGTAAGATTTTGGAGTCTTTAAAGCATGATTAATTTACCAAAATGAATTTATTAAATGGATTCATGATTAAATTTGGGAGTCTCGCGGATCAGTAACAACATGGATGCGATTAACGTAGGTAACCGAAGATGAACTTGTAAAATTTAAAGACTATATGCCACTCCAAGTGGAAGCCGTTGGAATCTCTAATGCATGAAAATGGCTCCTCTCACATGGATATAAAAGTGTGGAACTACTGAATCATTCCTTTCTAAAGGTCTAGAATTTATGTCTGAAATCAATGAATTTCAAACCCTCATTCTGGATATGTTTTACAGATAGTATGGTTTCAATTGCCATGTTATGAATTTTATCAAAACGAATTTTATTTAGTGGATTCACGAAAAAATCCAATGTTTAAATTCAATGTTCTCATCTACCTAATTAATAAATTTATCATTTAAAAAAAAATCTTATAGAGGATGATGTAAAATACTTTAAAGACAAGAATTCTTCAATATCAAATTTAGTTAAGATATATCATTTCCACCCACTACAATTGTCCCTAACTTTTTCTTTTGAGAAACTGTTTGATCACCTTTTATATATATATGTGCTACTTCGCCTAGTAAATCTAGATCCTATACAACTTTAGCCCGCTCACGCTTTTGAAAGTAAAGTCTTGGGCTGTCACACTTTAAAGCCTCTTTAGGAAATAAGCGGGCTGCCCTATTTCCTGACCTACTTCTACGTTGAACCATATGATTCTCCAGTATATTTAAGTAGAAAAGACATCTCTTGAATTGGAACTCAAATGCAATGAACAATCTTTCCTTCTCTCTATTTTCCTTTCTCTATCATCTTCGTCGTAGTTCCTCTACTGCCATTTTGCGATCGCTATGCGTGATGATGTCTCTAAGAGAGAACAAATAGGTGAGCTGGTGGCTCCCTTCCATTGCTTCAACCTAGACGTCCAATATTGTGTTCAAAAGGGGGATCCACTTTGTGATTCTAGCCAAAAGTTTATCATTGGTATCCCTTATCACAACACCAATTCCACCTTTATTTTTGGAGATATCTGTTGCTCCAACGGTATTCGCAGTGTAGTAACTTTTCAATGGTCTCTCTCATCTGAGATATGTGATTGGGTATTCCCTTTCTCTCTCACGTCGTCGGCCTGGATCTTCATTCTCAACCTTATCTAAGCTGTAAAAATAAGCTTTGTCCCGCATAGATCCGTCGATTTCTAATTTGAACTAGTTTTCTTCTCCCTTAAATCTCGATTTTTTTATAGGATTTGCTTAATATGCTTTGATTCGTGCCATTACGAGGCTTAACTAATGATTTTTTTGGAATCATGTCTGAATTATGTTCTTTACTTGGAGCCTTTAAGTAGGAGACTTCTCGATCCTAAAATTAAATCAATATGTACCTAGAGATGATAGTCAGTGGGTGTTTCTAAGGACCCTAAGCCAAATACATGGAAGAACCCTAAATCACTATTTTCCTCAGATATATCATTGCAATTGAATCGAAAGCACGATTAGTGTTTCATTGATCTCAATCAAATACTATAAATAACCTAGGGAACCAATGCAGTGCCCTAGTCATTCATTTTCTTATTCAACAGTCTCCGCAATCATTTTATAAATTGCACTTGTTTATGCTTAAGTATATTAGTTTTTAGTAGCGCCAGCAAAATGGGTATTGACACGAAGTCACGACACGAACACGACACGAAGTTATAGAGTTTGGGTTTACTCATATGGGTTTGGGTCGTAAACCGGTTGACACGAAATAGAATACGACACTTAACGGCTAATATGTGGGTTGACTCGCAAACCCAATTACAACCCGCATAACCCGTACTTTTTAAACAAGTCACCCCAACATGACACGTTTTAATCCGTAGTAAGAACCTAAATTATTTTATAATACATAGCTAATATACTGGACATTTGAGCCCAAATTCATTAAAAAAGAAGAAAGACGAAGAAAACACTCAAGAACACGATCGAGGAGAGGCAACGGGCTTCTTGAAACCGATAAAAGCAGGAAGTTCTGCACAGTTGCGGGAGACAGGTTCACTAGGATTTCTAGGGTGTCCGAAAATTGAATTGAAGGGAAATCGTAAAAACCTGTTTGCTTAAATAGGTTCATAATAACTTTCGGTAAGATTTTTGAGTCTTTAAAGCATGATTAATTTACCGCAATGATTTTTTCAATGGTTTCATGAAATTTTGGACTCTCGCAAATCAGTAACAACATTGATGCGATCTACGTAGGAAACTTAAGATGCATTTATCAAATTTAAAGCAAATATGCCACTCCAAGAGGAAGCTGTTGGAATCTCAAAAGCATGAAAATGGCTCCTCTCACATTGATATAAAAGTGTGGACTACTGAGTCATTCCTTGCTAAAGGTAAATAATATGGGTGAAATCAATGAATTTCAAACCCTCATCCTGTATATGTTTTACATATAGTTATGGTTTCAGTTGCCTTGTTATGAGTTTTATCAAAACGAATTTTATTTAGTGGATTCACGACAAAATCCTATGTTTAAATTCAATGTTCTCATCTACCTAATTAATAAATTTAACATTTCCAAAAAAATTACAGAGGATGATGTAAGATACTTCAAAGCCAAGACTTCTTTATTGATTTCCTAACAAATTTAGATAAGATATATCATTTCAACCCACTACACGTGTCCCTATTTTTTTTTTTTTTTTGAGAAACTGTTAGATCAGCTTTTATATATGAGCTTCTTCGCCTAGTAAATCTAGATTTAATACAGCTTTAGCTGCCTCATGCTTTTGAAAGTAAATTCTTGGCCGGCTGCCCTATTTCCTGACCTACTTATACATTGTACTCTATGTCTCTTCATTTTATCTAAGAAGGAAAGACATCTCTTACATTGGAACTCAAATGCATTGAACAATCTTTCCTTCTCTCTACTTTCCTTTCACTACCATCATCGTCGGAGTTCCTCTAAGAAGGAAAGACATCTCTGGAATTGCTCTGCGTGTTGATGTCTCTGAGAGAGAGAATATTGTGTTCATAAGTTTCTTAAGACATGTATAATCCTCTCCCATCATCATCATAACACTTTTCTATTCACTTTTTAAACAATTAGGTGTTGGATGCATATTTGCAATTCCTTCATCTGAAAGAAAGAAGCCGCGAATTTGGTGGAATCCCTCGCATTTGGTACCTCGGAACAAATTATGCCGTAAGTTCATTCCCTTTTCATTGGATAAAAACTCAATTTAAAATTATTCCATAAAATGACATCATTAATTTTAATTCTTGTTCAGCCCACGAAGGGTAATCGATATTTCCAAGTGTCCGATCAATATGGAGGAACGTGGAGCGAGATGGGCTACGTGAATTCACGATTTCTATCAATACAAGTTGCTTTATACATTCATATTTTGTTGAACTTATTTTATGTTGAATTGTTAATGAAATAGATTGCCCTTCCCATGAATGTACATCACACCCACTGGTTCATGATGGTCATTTCCTTTGTCGACAAGGAAATATACGTCTTGGCCTCGGATTCTGGACTTGGGTATGATGAGAGGGATGTAGCTAGAAAAGTTAATCAAATGCACAAGGTGCTATCCTCCTATCCAGAGTACCATGATGACATCAGAAAGTGGGATGTGTGGTACAAGAATGACGACGTTCCCCAACAACCAAACGGGTAAAAAACTTATTCATTGAATCCACTCTCCAGTTTGTTAAACTCTCTATCTTATATATTACAACTGTATTCTGTTTTAATCTCTCGGGAATGATTGTGGGCCTTTTGTATGCTTCTTCATGACCCACTTGAGGGACCTGATTCCTAATCCAAAGAAAAATTTCTCTATCCAAGTGAATCAGCTCAGAATCTGGATTGCCAATCAAATGACTAGATCAGATTACAACATCCACTTTGCCAAGATGTTTAAAGAGTGAATGAGCATCAAGTCTATTGATGAGAATGTTCATGAGTTTGAAAGGATGTACAATTTCCCTACTTTTCCTACTGTTCCATTGGAATCCGGGGCGAAGACGAGGAGGTCGGCGCGGAAGTCATCGGGGATGAATGGAAAAAACTGAATGTGTCTGTTATGTTGTTAGGGATTTTGTAATATGAACAATATTTATGTCAGTAAATGTTGTGTGTTGTTTGAGAGAGTGTGTTATATGAGCAATGTTTCCCAATGTTGATGAGACAATATTTTTTTATTATTATTCGATGGCTTGTGTTTTTTTTTTTTTTTTGAAAAAATGCTTGTGATTTTTTGTGAACACAAACTGTATAGTTAAATTTATTTAAGGTGCATTTGGTGTTGGCCAACTACCCTCACCTACCAAAACTGAATTAATAAATGCACTACTACGTTATTAGGTACCCATTCTAAAGTGTTAAGTTCTTTATCTTAAAATGAGATACCTGCATTTATATCAACCAACCTACCAACTGCCCGCTTTTAATACAATCTCCAACCACTCTCAACTAACTCTTTATTTCTCTCTTCACTCTCAGATCTCATCAGTTCTCCTTCTCTTTCACCCTTCTCTTCTTTCTCTCTAAGCAATGTCTCAACATAGTGTAAGCTCTTCACCCTCACCAAGCAATCCACCTTCATATTCAAGAGGATATTCATCCCGGAGGTCTGGGTGTAGGCCTGGGCAGTGTTTATGTGGCCATTACCCGGTAAGTCGTACCACACATACGCCCGGAAGTGATGGACGCATGTGTTGGAATTGTGCCAAGCCTAGAGGTTAACAATGCAACTATTTATACTGGGAAGATGTATTTCCCAGTCCGTGCTGTGCCCCAGATCTCCAACAACTTCAGGAGGAGGTAACAACGTTGAGTAGGAGACTCGTAGGGGCCGAGAATGCTTCCAAAGCCCACTCTTTTCATGTGAAACTGCTGTACGTTGTGATTTTTGTCATTCTCATCGTTTTAATTTATAAGTAAGATAGTTTCCTCTCTATTCTGTTGTGTTCAGTTAAGTGTGAGACTCGAAGGGGCCGAGAATGCTTCAAAAGCCCACTATTTTCGTGTGAAATTGCTGTATGTTGTGATTTTTGTCATTTTCAACATTTTAATTTCAAAGTACGATAGTTTATCCTGTATTTGATTCTAATTCTGATGTGATTAGTTAAGGATTCAAGTTTTGTTAACAATGATATCTCTGATTTTATCTTAAATGAAAGGGTTAATATCATAACTGTTAAACACACTAACTAAATATTAATCAACGATATCACTGTGTTATCTTATTCATCTTAGTTCATTCTATAGTGTTAACAATACTATCTAGGTTAAAAATGAATCTTTCTGGGACCACTTTTTTTGTCAGGTAGCTGGCCTCTGGGACCACTCTTTTCGTCCGGTAGCTGGCATTTTCGTAATAACCGGCTAGTACCGGCTTAGCCGGTTACCATAGGGACGCACCAATGTTTTTGCCTAAATAAAGGCCCAATTTTTATTTTTGAAATAGGGGTAAAAGAGACTTTCACCCCCTCTAGTTTCATTGAAGGACACTTAGACCCCTTCTAGTTTGAGAAATGACACTTTCACTCCTTCAGTATGCAGAACTTCAGAAACCTTACAACCCATTTTGTTACACCGTTAGTCTGGAGGTGAAAATTGTCAGTAAAACTAACTTTTGGCGCAAGTTTAATGTGTGGTATATTTTCCCCTAAAAGAAAGCCATAGCCCACATCGCATTGAGGACGCCATTAGACCTAACTTATGTTCCCCAAGCCTCGAACCCGAAAGACTTAAGAGTGCAACCCGACAAACTCAACTACAAGAGAGGGAGAACGTGTAACTTCAAGTCCAGCGGTTCAGGTTGGGTGAAATTTTCATCAATCTGACAATGATCGTCTAAACAAAATTCAGAAATAATCTCACTCTGAAACTGAGACTTCTGTTGCGACCACTATCTTAACTCGATGGATAGAGGAAAATTTACTAACTATTCACACAGATCAAAATTACTTCCACCTAATGTGAAGAAAATAAACATAATCGGGGAATAGAGTAAAACTGGAGAATATTAATTACCTGACTTTATCTCGCAGCAAGTGCAAATTTGGATCAAATCCCTTCCAAAATCCGTTAGCATTGGTTATTGAGTTGTTAAGTGGTGCTCCCGCTATAGCTTTTTTCTTATCGTTCTTGAAATCCTAACATCAAATATCTGACATTCTGTGAGGGCAAGAACGATTTTTGTAGAAAAAATAAGCTGGAAAGCAAGACACATCAAACATTATAGCAAACAAATGAAACATGGGACTATGGGAGGAAACCAACCATTATAGACAAGGTCCATTGTATGAGGTGCACCATCCATGTGTAAATTCCACGAAACATGGGAGGAAACCACCAACTTACGAACAGAGGAAATCTTAAGAAGATAAAGAAGAACGAATGAGAAGTCGCTGCTAGTGTTTCTCAGTTGGGGAGCTACGTGGAGATCTCCGGCAAAGAGTGTCTCCTGTGCACGAGCTACATAGATTTCCTCCGCTTAATAGGTAATTAAAAGTCAAAATGTACGAGTCTGTGAGAGAAGTGTTCGCTAGGCCAAAGAAGTCTCTACTTATTCTAGTAGATTCGGTTTGGTTCCTGCTAACAGCATCTACTATATATGTACACACACGCACGCAAACGACACTGCCCGTAGGACCCAAAATACTTCAACTTATATTTAATTGTGAAATATAAATTTATATATACGTATATATTTTTTCTGTGAACAGATAATTCACGAAGTTTACTTTAATTAACTAATGAAATAAGGCATGGGTTTTTTTTAGAAACAAATAAGGCACCATGATGATGATGATGGATCCGTGAGGCACAACATAATCGTTGAGTTCACCTTCCCCTCCATCATTAGATGCTCAGCCGATGATGGATCCGTGCCCTTCTTCTCTGCCACCAATGGCAACTATATGCCTTCCTGCTTAAACAAAGCGCGCATCTTTATATGTCACATATGGAAGCTGTTCCTCCAATAAATATGTCGATCTTCAACATTGAACGAGATATCGTTCTTGGTGGAAGTCAGAAACCCTAGCTCTAATACCAGTTTGTTATAACGAATACTCACCTCACGAGCGAATAAAGACGTCAAAGAGAAAGATTTAATGGGGTTCGTTAACGGAATTGTTAGCTACGTCCACGATGAAGCAAGATTACTTTATTCTCCGGAGAAACACGAGTACAATTGGACCTATGCAATTGCTCTGAACCAATAGCTACATAAATACATAGTGAGATTACTAAAACGACTCCCATAGCCGACCTAAGTCTCATAACCGCCGCATCAACTCACGCGAGCAGCCTTGTGCTCGTGCGAGCACATTGCCGGTCATGTGAGTTGTGCTTTGCTCGTGCGAGTTAGTTTGTTCTCGTGCGAGTTGTTTGAGCTCGTGCGAGTTCCCGGTCACTTCCAACTCCTGCAACTTGTTCGAAAAACCTCCTTTTGGCCTCCACTCATGCAAATTACTGCAAACGCTCGTATGAGTAGCTATTCAAGGCATATTTCAACAATACACAATTTGAGATATAGTGACGCTTACACATCACATAATTTGAGATACAAAGGAATTAATCTTGATGATTTGTTGCAACAAGTATAAGCATGTCGATAGAATCGGAATTGGGATCCACTTATCAAATATCAAGTGTGGCGCCTCTAAATTTAAGAAACCCTACGTACCTTCTATACTATTCCGTTTAAAACTTAAATAATCTAACCTCGAGATTTTGGGGACTTGAGTTGAAACTTGAGCCAGTAACACAACAAAAACTACATAGACATGCTCAAGCCCATGATATAAGAATGAGTGAGCTCATGGGCATCAACCAAAATCTTCAAACTTTCATGCTACTTAGTGGCCATGTTAGACAATGCATCAACCGCCTTATTGACTTTCCTAGTGAAAGTGAGAGTTGTCTTCACTCCTCTATATTGTTAGATTTAATGAGAGAGAAATATTATATTTTTTTTATAGAAATTTAAAACTTCAATAAATTGTAGAAACGTTAATTACAATCTATTGAATCTGCCCAAAGGACAGCTAGAAGCCACTCAGGCGGTTCTTTTCCCCATGTCTTGGGTATATCCGAATTCAATGCGCGCTTTGAAAGCAAGTCAGCCGAACGGTTGGCTTTTCTAGGGACTAAGCTCCACTTTACTTTCTTGAAGGTTCCAGCTAGCTCCTTCACCTTCTGAAGCGTCTCTCTCAATATTGTTCTCCCATTTCCATCTTCCTCTCTCTCTCTCTGAGATCAGATTGAACAGCTCTCTCGCGTCTCCTTTGATGATGAGGTTCTCAATTTGGAGCGCCTTTGCAGCCTCTATCCCTCTGATGAGCGCTTGGGCTTCAATGTCCATAGCGTTTGACCCCCATGCAATCGGCTCCGCCCCAGCAACCATCAGATCTCGGTGATGATACATAATCACAAAGCCAGATCCAGCTCTCCTCTGCTTGTAGGACCATGCTCCATCGCTGTTTAGTTTGTACCAATTCGGCGGAGGGGGGCACCAGATCTCTGAATCTGAGGGATCCTGTTTGGATATGCTGGGGAAGCTGTTTTGGGATTTAAAGCTGTGAAATTGATCAACTAGAAGCTCTGGTGAGAGAGGGGAATCCTCGAAACGGACTTTTTTCCGATGGTTCCACAGGACCCACAGACCTGTGCTAAGGTCGATTTGGTCTTCCTTTGAACCGTCTCGGAAGGTATGTTGGATAAGTCCTCTGATTCCTCTGTTCTGTGTTGTTGTGATGGACTCCCCTTTGACACTGTTCCAAAAAGCCATTGCTAGTTGACAGTGCAGAAAGATATGATCAATGGATTCTGTATGAAATTGGCATAATTTACAGTCCAACACTACATCTTTAACCCCTCTTTTTATCAAATTGTCCGTGGTGGCCACAGAATTATTTTAGATTCTCCAAACTAGATAAATAATTTTCTTTGGTTCTTGGGTTTTCCAAAGCTTTTTGAGCCAAGATAATAGGAGTAGTGACTGATGAGGTACCTGTGCTACCTCCTTCTTATTCTGCTTCTTCTCTGGCCAAACTAGACCCCGATCTAACGGTATAGATACCCTTCTCTTCCCTCTGCCACAGCCAGGAATCTAGAGAGGGGGCCGATAGTGTAATACCCCATATTTAAGTTAAGGTTTATTTGGTCATTTCGAAAAAATATTTGAAAATTTGAGAAATTTATATTTCAAACTTATTAATGACTTTTCTTAATTTTAAAATATAAGGATGTCATTTGACTTCTATGAGGATATATATTTTAAATTTGGGGTTATTATGTAGTTTTTGAAACATAGATGATACTATATGAAACTCATTTTGTATATCTAGGACATACTTGTAGTTTCTAAAAGTGATTTATACAAAGTGTTTTATTTAAAATAATTTGGATATTTTATAATTTATAAAAGTTATCTTTTAAGTGTTAGCTATTAATTGAATTTTTTTTTAACCCCTCAATTTTTGACTTTCATCATCACCCATCAACTCTTTTATTTTATATTTACATCTCAATTTCTTCATACACTACTTTGGTCAATCCCATTAAAATAAGAGACCATAGTTATTCAATCTATGTATGTATTCATCCCCTTGTTGCATCAACACCCCATCACCATCACTCTTTGCCTACATCTCTCATTTTGTTTCCATCTTTTCATTCTCCTCAAGAACAATCAATGAAACTCTCACCAACCTCCACCATCAAGGCATCAACCCCATCTTTCTTTCACAATTCATCATTTGTTTTTCTCTTCAAGAGCACTCATACTAGCTCTATTCTCTCTCTCAAAACCCCATTCCCG
Source organism: Linanthus parryae (assembly GCA_023055425.1). Taxonomy (NCBI): domain Eukaryota; kingdom Viridiplantae; phylum Streptophyta; class Magnoliopsida; order Ericales; family Polemoniaceae; genus Linanthus; species Linanthus parryae. Next base: position 22,936,055 of record JALGPY010000006.1, on the reverse strand, counting down.
TTTTTGGGTGTTGACTTCACAAAAACTTCATCAAAACTCATTTTTATGGTCTCCAAACCATGGAAAACTTGATTCCAAGGGTTATATCACCATGGAGGGGAGTTATTCTACCATTCTACTCATGGATTAATGGCCAATTTCACTCATTTCCTCACAATCTTCTTGAATATTGGGGTAACATTTCTTCTAGTCTTCAATTCATTCATGCATGTCCATCTTTTGCTTTGATTGATGAAACTTCATCTTAGTTTTCTTCATCTACATTCTTGATTCTTCATTTCCATGGTTAGATCATGTGATTGACTCCAAAATTTTGACTATTTCATGAAACTCACACTAAAACTCATATGCACTTTGTAAATTTCTTGGTAGTTGCACTTGCATGTCAAGAACACTATGATAATTTGTGTCAAGAGCATATAAAAATCTTAATTCATGCTTAAAATGATGTTATTTGGGTGAAAATCAAGTTATTATAAGTTGCATGTATCATTAAAACCATTCTTGTTGATTTTTTGAAAAAATTACATGTTCATACAATCTGACCAGTTTGTGCAAAACGTATATTATCTCTAAATTTTGTCTCTGTAGAGTTTTTAACTCTTACACATTCTAAAACTAGACTCCAAGAGGGTCATTTTGAAAGAAAATTCAACTCCATATCCTTTTTGGTTAGGGAGATATGCGCATTCTAAGTTGCATGTTTTCTGAAACTCTGTTTTTGGTCAAGTTTTACAATTTTTGTTAAAAATCTCATTTCCAGAAACTTATGGCACCAAATATTTCTTGTGATGAAACTAGAAACATAAGGGATTCATTCTGGAGAATATGAGCATTTTTCCTATTCTCCAAGTAGTAGTAATTGTTCTTCAAAGTAGAAACTTTCTTCCAAACTTGTCTCTGCATAGGAGTCTTTTTTATTTTTGTAACTTGAGTTTTATAATAGCTATGCATGATTTTCTTGATGTTTCTGAATGTAGACACATATAGGTTCATCATACATTAATTTCAAGATTTTAGGAGATGATTTGATATGGTAAATATGGCTCCAAAGTCAGAGCTACAAATTGTAGTTTCACATTTTTTAGAAAACTTGAATTTTTGAACTTCTAGGTGTTTTGTTGGACTTATTTTGATAATTAAACATCATTATATGTTCATTAGTGACATTTAGGACTAAGTGGCATGTAGTTTTTCATTTTATTATGCATGTGTAAATTGGTTATAACGAGTACGTCATACGTGTGATTGTAGACATCGACCTCGTAGGAGAGAGCGGTCGTCGTCGGAGTGCTAGGCTTAGTTTCTTGCTTTTAATTAGTGACATTTAGGAGATATGCTCATTCTAAAATGCATGTTTTCTGAAACTCTGTTTTTGGTCAAGTTTTACAATTTTTGTTAAAAATCTCATTTCCAGAAACTTATGGCACCAAATATTTCTTGTGATGAAACTAGAAACATAAGGGATTCATTCTAAAGAATATGAGCATTTTTCCTATTCTCCAAGTAGTAGTAATTGTTCTTCAAAGTAGAAACTTTCTTCCAAACTTGTCTCTGCATAGCAGTCTTTTCTATTTTTTTAACTTGAGTTTTATAATAGATATGCATCATTTTCTTGATGTTTCTGAAAGTAGACACATATAGGTTCATCATACATTAATTTCAAGATTTTAGGAGATGATTTGTGACGCGGATTACTAGCGCGTATTACGCAAGCGCACGGTCAAGTAGTAAGAGTGGAGTATTTTTAGGACTCCGGGTTGTCGAACCCTCGAGGACAATCTCGCAACAGGTTTATATTTAACAATTTAGAGTAGTTCACTAGGTAACCGGAGTAAAAAGTGATAATTTGTGGTGTTGCCACCCTCAAACAAGTGGCTATAATAAAGTCAGAAATAAATAATAAACTGAAATTAAGAAGAATTCTTAATCAATTAATGGAGAGGACTAGGCAATCTCGTTGATCACCTAGGGTTGTAAACGATTTCCGAATTATCTGAGCAACACGTTAACTATATTCTCATTAAGCCGGGTAACGGCGCTGACTATCTCCTATCGGTCTCTAGTCATTCTACTTCACGGTAGAATACAATCTCCTATCGGTCTCATGTGTCTACCGGTCCGTTCTAGTAGGCTAACGACATGCACGACAACGGGTCCTGTCGGTCCACCGTTGCACGAAACCGTCGAATCTCACCTACCGAATCTACCCACATTTGGCCAATCCTAACACGTCTCTTCTCAGTCTCAGTGATACGGGATTGATGTTCAAGTTCTATACACAATTAGGTTGAGTCACTGTCGTGCACTCATCTAATTAGCTAGCATGTCCGGGTAGCTACTCCATTCATACTAAAGATTAAGCATAGAACAAGAACAATTGAATAAAAATAAGCTAACTTTAAGCATGAATCAACTACAGAGTGAAACCCTAGTTCTTGAACCCTAGTTTATCTCCTAATCGTGTCACTCAATTAGGATTACTAACATAAACAAGAAACTAGAATTGATTCAATAGAAGAAATCATGAAATCATGAAGCAAAGATTAAATCCGGAAAATATTCATCGTTTACATGAACCCTAGGTTCTCAAATCGAGATGCCTAGCTATGGAGTTTTTAGCTACTCATAGTTGAATAAGCAAAAACAAAGAGTTTCTCCATTAATATTGACTAACAGAGAGAGTAGAAGAAATTAAACGCAAGAAGCTTCAATGGTGGCTCTGTCTTCTCCGTCTCCTCCTTCTTCTTACGTCTGTCTCCCTCTTTTCCCGTTGAATGATCAGAATACTCCAACACAGCCCCTCCTCTTTCCTAAGTACTAGGAATTAGTTTATTTTCACTTTTTGCCCCTCCAAAGTTGTGGGAGATTAAAAACTCAACCCTAGGCTTTTAAACAAAAGAACCCGCAGCTTCATTTTTCGCCGTGTGTTGGCTACAGGAGATCGCACGACCAGTTTCTCAGATCGTACGACCTCTCTCCTGCCTCTCTGATCGCACGATCAAGACTCTGATCGCCAAAAACAGTAAGTTCTCTTTTTTTCTTCTCCACATTCGGCCAAGTGTGGGGTTGGTGATCACACGACCTGGAAGGATGATCGTGCGATCATCTGGACTTCTCTTCATCTATTGCTCTGTTCTGTTGCTTCTTCGCCGTTGTTTTTGGTCGCTGCCTTGATTGGATCTGTTGTACTTGGCTGATTCTTCTTGATTTCTGGGTTTTCTTCGTTGCTCTGTTCTTCTCCTCTTCTTGAGTTCTGCGATTCTTCTACCTCCTCTGTTTCTTCTTCTTCTTCTCCATTGCTTTCTCCGTTCGATGCTTCTGGGTTCGTGATCTGTTTCTCTTCTTCTTCTCTTTCTTCTTCCTCGCTGCGATGCTGCTGGGGTGATTCGCTGCCTCTGATTTGTAGCGCTGCTGGGTTGTTGTTGGAATTGGGGGGATTTCTCAGGTGGGTTGGTGATTGCTTAAGTGAAGGCAAAGGAGATGGTGAATGGTTGCAGATTAATTGGTGTTGAACGGTGGATTTAGGCTCTGATTTGGTCGCGGCTAGAAGGGGAAGTGGCTATGGCGATTTCAGGTGGGTTTATTGGCGGCAGAATTGGAGGGTATGGCGTAGAGGGTTGATTGCTGACAGGTTGTATGTTCGGTATTGGGTCTGAATTGCAGTGTCTTTGGCTTAGTTTTGCAGATGGGTTTATTAGGTTTAGGAGTAGTGGCTGTTTGGTTGGTTATTTTGTTGAAAGAATGGTGGTTTGAAGGCTGGGTTTGATTCGTTTATGGCAGGGGCTGTTATGGTGGAAGTTTGTTGAAGTTGATTGTGGTTAAGAGTTATAGATGGTGATAGTTTTGGAATTGGAGGCAGAGAGGGAATGGTGAAGTGGTGACAGTGGAGTTGGGTGTTTTGTGGCAGCTAGGTTGTTGTTAGGAGGTGGGGAATTGGTAGAGAAGGTACTGGTGGTGAATTGTAATGTGGGTTGGTTTGAATGGGAGAGCTAATTGTTGGCTGATGTGTTGATGATGGTAATGGTGATGAGGTTGTTGGGTTTAGGTTCGGCCATGGTGTTTTTGCTGGTGATGGAGACATAGATTGTTAATGGTAGTTTGGGGTGAAATGGTACTGGTTTAGTTGGTTAATGGTAACAGTAGGTTATAAAGAAGATTGGTGAAATTCAGGTTTGTGTTAAACTGGTTGTTGCAATGGTGGTTTAGGAGAATTGATTTGGGGGTAATTGGTTGATTTATTAGGCTAAGGTCTGATGGTTAAGAGTAGGGTGTGATTACAGGAGGTTAAGGGTATTGTGAATTGGGTCGGTGGTTTGTTGTATTGGCATAGTTGTGTGATGGTGTTTTGGTGTATAGGTACTGTAGGTGTTTGGGTGTAAGGTAGTTGTTGTGATATGGGTATTAGGTGGTTATGGAGGTGGTTAAGTCTCTAATGGTGAGATGGAGTTAAGGTTTGGAGGCAGATTGGTGACTACAAGGCCGCTGAATTTCTCTTCCACTCTTCACCCACTTTAGCAAATTACTTGAGCTTCGTCCCCGTTTCCGAAGTTCGTTTTCTTTCCCGTTCCACGCTCTGAGCCTTCGGTAACTTAGAATCTAACAACTACAAATACCGGGTGTAAAATGTGACAATTATAGCTCAAATTAACTAGAAAACGCCTGGACTAATCAAATAAACACAACTAGCTCAAGTACTCAAACACTTCAATATCACAGCTTATTTCTCATGTATTTTTCCCGGAAATCACACAAAACGGTAGGATTTCAACTACAAATATAACACCGTAAACGGGGTTATCAAATACCCCCACACTACCTTTTTGCGCGTCCCGAGCAAAATCTCAAATTAAACTCCCATATTATGATCTTTCAATCCACCGAATTGCATACAATTTCACTAGCCATGTGACACAAACGACTGACACACACAAGACTATGCAATCTACATGACTATACAATGCAACTCGACTATTAAACAATGCAAAAATTGAAACAACACCAATTATTTTTCAGTTAGAGATTGGGCAATCTCAAAAAGTAAACCGGCAAGTCATAAGGCTCTCATATTCCCTCGGAAGTTCTATAACTTTGGTGATCGGTAGAACTTGCGGCCAGTTTCGTTAGACAGAACGGGCACGAACACAAAATATGTTGCTTCCGCACACTCATCAAACGTATCCCTAGCACTTACCTTCCGAGCTATTTATCCACGGGTTAAATTGATGACGGTTTAGGACGGGTAGGATTGGATATTTAGAAGCGTAGTCCTAGACGTCATGATCTAACTCACAAAACTCGATTCTCACACTCCCTCACCATAATCCAAGGAACCCAACCGAATCTCACTACTCCGGCCCTCATTCCCTCAATCTTGGTGCAACGCCGTTCTCGCGGCCACAAATGTGAAGAAGTGATCTCGAACAATAGCTAATCTCCCCGGTCTTCAATTTCAAGCTTGCTCCTTTATTCACTTTCAATTTCACTTTCACTTTCTATTTTACTTTTTTTTCTTTTTTTATTTCATTTCCACACAATAACATTAAGCACATGGAGCCGACAATACAATAGTAATATCCGAGGAGATCAAATGTCAAAATTAGATAACATGGGGGTGGAATGTGTCAAATTAGTGATGTAATAACATAGATGTCGACACCCCCACACTTGATGCAAAGCAAATCACGAACCCAGTAGTCAATGTGTAAACGTGCTTTTCCAACCGATCCTCCTCATCACCTAAGATATAGAGAATATAAATAAAGCATAAGCACGACCTCCTATAAGATCAACCAACCCCCACCCCATGACGTGTGGAAGAAATATCACGCACTACGGTACTCCACCTGTGATCGTGGTGTAAGGACACGACTCACCGCCACACCGAAGTGTGCTACCGTCTCTAACTCACCCTCACATCCCCTCAAAAGACGACATGTAAGAGAATCCACGTAAGATGTATCAAATCAGCTCACCCTCATCGAAACTCCCTAACTCAACTCCCTCTATCATGACGCATAGGAAAGGACCATTCTAACAAGTGATGACAGTCACAATGAAAGGCTTCCTAGGCTAGAGGCTGTGAATAAAAGGGGTAAACGGATCAATAGGGGTAACTAGTGGACCTAGGAGATGGAGACGGGACGTGAGGCCCCCATAAACATCACTCGCACAGCTGTTCCGTTGCCACTACGAGGAGGGTTGACGACTACCTAAGTGACGGTGGTGTAGCGCTAGTAGGATAACTAGTCTGAGAGGCAGCTACTCGCAGTTCTAATGTGCATTAGCCCTATAAGTCTTCCTACTCCAGATTCTCGCGTCTACCTCACCTCAGATTTTCATATTCCTAAGGAATTCTATCATTAAGCCCTCTCCACATTCACTCTCTTCGATTGCCCTTTCTCAAAAATTTAAAATTTTATGATTTTTTTTTTTTTTTTTTTAATATTTCCTAACTCTATATGCTTTTGGCCAACTCGATTAAACACAAGGTTTTGGTAGGGGACTCAATAATGTAAAAGTGCTAACAAAATTCATAAACTACACACTCCTACCACAAACCAACACAATATGAACACATAACTATATGTAACAAGGTGATGCAAACAAAGACATGGCTAGTGAACATAGATACAAACCCCCCCATACTTAAGCGTTTCGTTGTCCTCAACGAATTTAGAGATAATGAAGGAGGACTCATCGCTTAAATGTGTAGGCGGTGGATTGCTACATTCATCGCTCAAAAACGTAGACTGGAAAGAGAGTGTTAGAGTTACCTGGGTGCCCGGACCTACATGGGCACCGTTGCCGCGAAATTGCAACAAGAAGGGGTCTTGTGGACCGTTAACAATTTCCGGAGAAGTCTCTACGCGCCCGAATTCCGATGTGCGGCTAAGATATAAATTGTAGCCCTCTCATGCGTGTGGCAATCAACCTATTGGAATTGCTCCTCGACCTCGAGCAATTCTCTATTCTTTTATGCATAATCCTGTGGGACTTTTTCTTTCCCCAATTTCGTGCAATCTCTAGCATGCACATCAAGAAGGGGAATCTGGTGCGTCTTCTGTACCTGTGTCCCTGCACACTGATTGAAAAAAATAAGTCCACTCTCTCTCACCCCTCATAGTCAAATATAGAGAACTCATAAATAAATAAAAAACATAAAGCATCCTACTCTACATGGGTTGCCTCCCAAGCAGCTCTTTGTAATTTAAGGTCGACGGCCCGACCATGTTACCTCATGAGCCTTAGAAAGGTGGTTTGGCAGGTCGTGTCGCATCCAACTTCTGGCGCCGGATACTCATGACTACCTCGTGCGCCTGCACACTCGATTCTTTACCTTTAGGATTTGGCGGATCTTCCTGTGTCAGCTCTGAAATCCCACGCACAACTTTCACAGGAAATGGTAAGTCTGGCTTCACCTCATAAGTGTACTGAGGAGTCGGTTTGAAAACCTGAAAGGTCTCCACAGTATCGTTGACCCTCATGATCAACTCTCCATTCTCCACATCAATTAAAGTCCGACCGGTAGCCAGAAAGGGCCTACCAAGAATGATCGGAACGTCACCAACTGGCATGTCAAGGATCACAAAATCTGCCGGCATGATCAAACTACCAACCCTCACAAGTAAGTCTTCTACCACCCCAATGGCCTTCTTGGATGACTTATCTGCGAATTGCAGATTGATCCAGGTTTTACTAGGCTCCCCCACACCTAGCTTCTTAAATATTGAGAGTGGCATCAAGTTGACACTTGCCCCCAAATCACATAGAGCCCTGCCTGTATATGCCCCGCCAAGTGTAGCCTCAATAACAAAACTACCTGGATCTTTCTTCTTCTTGGGTAACCCATGCAAGACACATGAACTCACCTGCTCATTTAGTTTTACTGTCTGAAAGTTATCCATAGCTTTTCTCCCATAGATTGCATCCTTGATAAACCGCGCATACTTAGGCTTTTTCTGCAGTGCCTCAATCAAAGGAATATTGATGTGCAGTTTGGAGAAAATATTGAGAAATCTCCTGTACTCCTCAGAGTCATCCTTCTTCTTCCTAGTTTTCAATGGAAAAGGTACATCTTTAGAAGAAGAGGGTGGTGGTAATACCTCATTGGAATTTCCCTCATCATGTGGAGTCATGCCCTTTGATTGGGGGACCATGACAGGTGTCTTCTCAGAATCGAAGACCTCATGCTCCTTAGCTTTTGACGCTTCAGCTCTAGCATGGGTCGGGTATGGTGGATCAGTCAACGAAACCCCGCTGCGAGTGGTAATGGCAATTACCTGGCGCACATTCTCTGTTTCAGATGGTAGAGAACCAGGTGCTCTAGTAGATAATTGCGTTGCAATTTTCCCAACTTGAACCTCTAGTGCACGAAGAGAAGTCTTCGTAGCCTGCAAATCAGAAGACATAGCATTGACCGTCGTGGTCATATCGTTCATGTTGTTACTCAGCTGTGTCAACGCCTTAGTGAGTACAGAAATCTCTAGGTTCGGCGCTACAACAGCCGGTGGTGGAGCCTGCGACACTGGTTCTTGTGGCATGTGCTGAAACCCAGGTGCGTATATAGCTCCAGACTGATCCCCATACCTGAAACCTGGATGATCTCTTGTGCCTGGTCTGTAGTTCCCTTGGTTCCAATTCTGCCGCGGTCCTTGTGCCCCCACAAAGTTCACATCTTCACTTGCAATCTGGGCCAAGGCTGAATCAAATTCCTGCTCCTCTACTCTTGCAACTGGCTTCTTGTCCCGATACACATGCTTGGCTAAATCTGACACCATCTTGCTGATCCCAGTCTTCCATTCATCATCTTTAGGTTCAGGCAATGCCGGTAATCTTCTGGAATCATAGAGTTGTGAGTCCTGCTTAGCGAGCTGCTTCATGAGTGCATAAGCTCCTTCCTTGTCAACAGAGTAAAGAAAATTGCCTCCAGCTTCTCTGTTAACCAGCTCCTGATTGTGACGTTCTAATCCATAGTAGAAGACCTGCAAAATTTTGTAATCCCCGAAATCATGGTTTGGGCACTTCCTGATCAAATGCATAAAACGGTCCCAAGCATCCACCACGGTTTCATCGGCATGTTGCCGAAAGCCTAGAATATCACCCTGTAGCTCAATCACCCGTTGAACTGGATAAAACTTTGCCATGAACTCATCCACACACTGAGCCCATGTAGTGATCGAATCTGGAGCTCTTGACTGTAGCCACTTCTCAGCTGCACCCTTCAGACAGTAAGGGAAAAGAATTAGCTTCAACGCTTCTGCTGTCACATCCTCGTACTTGGTAGTCTTTATGTACGCGTTGAACCTCCAAATAAATTCATTGGGGTCTTCATCCCTGTTCCCATAGAATTGGAACTGATTGGTCACCGTCTGAATTGTCGCAGGCTTAAGATCAAAGTGCTCGGCCTGTATCTCTGGCACTACAATTGTCGGATTATGTCCATAGGTGGACGACTGAAACTTCTCCACAATAGCCTGTCCAGACTTGTTGTATGGTGTCTGGGCGTTGCGATCATTGATCAATTTAGACAACTCTTCCATCCGCTGATTGAGTTGCGCGTTGGTCAATTGCTCGCCCATGGTGCTCTGTTTTTGTCTTCTTCTTTGGTCCCTGAACAACTGCTCTGGGTCTTCTACTGGGGGCACAAGCTCTCTTTGGATCTTGTGCATGCACTAAGTACCTGAACTAGCAGAAAGTCAGAAAACAAATGAGAAATCAAAATAGCAAATATAACAGAAAAATAAAAGTAAACTAAACTAATTATTAACTAACAACGTGTTGACCGTTGTCCCCGGCAACGGCGCCAAAAACTTGACGCGGCTTACTAGCGCGTATTACGCAAGCGCACGGTCAAGTAGTAAGAGTGGAGTATTTTTAGGACTCCGGGTTGTCGAACCCTCGAGGACAATCTCGCAAATGGTTTATATTTAACAATTTAGAGTAGTTCACTAGGTAACCGGAGTAAAAAGTGATAATTTGTGGTGTTGCCACCCTCAAACAAGTGGCTATAATAAAGTCATAAATAAATAATAAACTGAAATTAAGAAGAATTCTTAATCAATTAATGGAGAGGACTAGGCAATCTCGTTGATCACCTAGGGTTGTAAACGATTTCCGAATTATCTGAGCAACACGTTAACTATATTCTCATTAAGCCGGGTAACGGCGCTGACTATCTCCTATCGGTCTCAAGTCATTCTACTTCACGGTAGAATACAATCTCCTATCGGTCTCATGTGTCTACCGGTCCGTTCTAGTAGGCTAACGACATGCACGACAACGGGTCCTGTCGGTCCACCGTTGCACGAAACCGTCGAATCTCACCTACCGAATCTACCCACATTTGGCCAATCCTAACACGTCTCTTCTCAGTCTCACTGATACGGGATTGATGTTCAAGTTCTCTACACAATTAGGTTGAGTCACTGTCGTGCACTCATCTAATTAGCTAGCATGTCCGGGTAGCTACTCCATTCATACTAAAGATTAAGCATAGAACAAGAACAATTGAATAAAAATAAGCTAACTTTAAGCATGAATCAACTACAGAGTGAAACCCTAGTTCTTGAACCCTAGTTTATCTCCTAATCGTGTCACTCAATTAGGATTACTAACATAAACAAGAAACTAGAATTGATTCAATAGAAGAAATCATGAAATCATGAAGCAAAGATTAAATCCGGAAAATATTCATCGTTTACATGAACCCTAGGTTCTCAAATCGAGATGCCTAGCTATGGAGTTTTTAGCTACTCATAGTTAAATAAGCAAAAACAAAGAGTTTCTCCATTAATATTGACTAACAGAGAGAGTAGAAGAAATCAAACGCAAGAAGCTTCAATGGTGGCTCTGTCTTCTCCGTCTCCTCCTTCTTCTTACGTCTGTCTCCCTCTTTTCCCGTTGAATGATCAGAATACTCCAACACAGCCCCTCCTCTTTCCTAAGTACTAGGAATTAGTTTATTTTCACTTTTTGCCCCTCCAAAGTTGTGGGAGATTAAAAACTCAACCCTAGGCTTTTAAACAAAAGAACCCGCAGCTTCATTTTTCGCCATGTGTTGGCTACAGGAGATCGCACGACCAGTTTCTCAGATCGTACGACCTCTCTCCTGCCTCTCTGATCGCACGATCAAGACTCTGATCGCCAAAAACAGTAAGTTCTCTTTTTTTCTTCTCCACATTCGGCCAAGTGTGGGGTTGGTGATCACACGACCTGGAAGGATGATCGTGCGATCATCTGGACTTCTCTTCATCTATTGCTCTGTTCTGTTGCTTCTTCGCCGTTGTTTTTGGTCGCTGCCTTGATTGGATCTGTTGTACTTGGCTGATTCTTCTTGATTTCTGGGTTTTCTTCGTTGCTCTGTTCTTCTCCTCTTCTTGAGTTCTGCGATTCTTCTACCTCCTCTGTTTCTTCTTCTTCTTCTCCATTGCTTTCTCCGTTCGATGCTTCTGGGTTCGTGATCTGTTTCTCTTCTTCTTCTCTTTCTTCTTCCTCGCTGCGATGCTGCTGGGGTGATTCGCTGCCTCTGATTTGTAGCGCTGCTGGGTTGTTGTTGGAATTGGGGGGATTTCTCAGGTGGGTTGGTGATTGCTTAAGTGAAGGCAAAGGAGATGGTGAATGGTTGCAGATTAATTGGTGCTGAACGGTGGATTTAGGCTCTGATTAGGTCGCGGCTAGAAGGGGAAGTGGCTATGGCGATTTCAGGTGGGTTTATTGGCGGCAGAATTGGAGGCTATGGCGTAGAGGGTTGATTGCTGACAGGTTGTATGTTCGGTATTGGGTCTGAATTGCAGTGTCTTTGGCTTAGTTTTGCAGATGGGTTTATTAGGTTTAGGAGTAGTGGCTGTTTGGTTGGTTATTTTGTTGAAAGAATGGTGGTTTGAAGGCTGGGTTTGATTCGTTTATGGCAGGGGCTGTTATGGTGGAAGTTTGTTGAAGTTGATTGTGGTTAAGAGTTGGAGATGGTGATAGTTTTGGCATTGGAGGCAGAGAGGGAATGGTGAAGTGGTGACAGTGGAGTTGGGTGTTTTGTGGCAGCTAGGTTGTTGTTAGGAGGTGGAGAATTGGTAGAGAAGGTACTGGTGGTGAATTGTAATGTGGGTTGGTTTGAATGGGAGAGCTAATTGTTGGCTGATGTGTTGATGATGGTAATGGTGATGAGATTGTTGGGTTTAGGTTCGGCCATGGTGTTTTTGCTGGTGATGGAGACATAGATTGTTAATGGTAGTTTGGGGTGAAATGGTACTGGTTTAGTTGGTTAATGGTAACAGTAGGTTATAAAGAAGATTGGTGAAATTCAGGTTTGTATTAAACTGGTTGTTGCAATGGTGGTTTAGGAGAATTGATTTGGGGGTAATTGGTTGATTTATTAGGCTAAGGTCTGATGGTTAAGAGTAGGGTGTGATTACAGGAGGTTAAGGGTATTGTGAATTGGGTCGGTGGTTTGTTGTATTGGCATAGTTGTGTGATGGTGTTTTGGTGTATAGGTACTGTAGGTGTTTGGGTGTAAGGTAGTTGTTGTGATATGGGTATTAGGTGGTTATGGAGGTGGTTAAGTCTCTAATGGTGAGATGGAGTTAAGGTTTGGAGGCAGATTGGTGACTACAAGGCCGCTGAATTTCTCTTCCACTCTTCACCCACTTTAGCAAATTACTTGAGCTTCGTCCCCGTTTCCGAAGTTCGTTTTCTTTCCCGTTCCACGCTCTGAGCCTTCGGTAACTGATAATGTAAAACCTACAAATACCGGGTGTAAAATGTGATAATTATAACTCAAATTAACTAGAAAACGCCCGGACTAATCAAATAAACACAACTAGCTCAAGTACTCAAACACTTCAATATCACAGCTTATTTCTCATGTATTTTGCCCGGAAATCACACAAAACGGTAGGATTTCAACTATAAATATAACACCGTAAACGGGGTTATCAATTTGGTATGGTAAATATGGCTCCAAAGTCAGAGCTACAAATTGTAGTTTCACATTTTTTAGAAAACTTGAATTTTTGAACTTCTATGTGTTTTGTTGGACTTATTTTGATAATTAAACATCATTATATGTTCATTAGTGACATTTAGGACTATGTGGCATGTAGTTTTTCATTTTATTATGCATGTGTAAATTGGTTATAACGAGTACGTCATACGTGTGATTGTAGACATCGACCTCGTAGGAGAGAGCGGTCGTCGTCGGAGTGCTAGGCTTAGTTTCTTGCTTTTAATTGTGCTTCATCTCAGTGGTAAGTACATATGTACGAACTTTTCATATCAAAATGCGCGTATGCGTTCGATGTTTCAAATGAATGCTTAATATATGAAAAAGTATGAGAATGCATGTTTTCCACTCGAATGTTGTTGAACTATTCTATTCATCTCCTTTGAGAACTCTCGGAAATTACTTGTGAAATGTTGATATTCTGATTCTGGTTATGTGAAAGAGAAGAAATAAAATACCTCTAATAGACTTAGGACGATGTACAGAGTACTGTTATTAATGGGAGGCGTCAAGCGATCCTCCATTTTCTTATGGCTAAGATCATTGAAGCAATGCTTCTTACTATTGGATAGAACGTCAATGTTCAAAAATCCGCCCCCGATGAGCCAAAATGTATCAAGATATTGAGGCCAAGGGGTTTATAGAGCTATAGAGTGCTACTTATACATGTAAGGGTCACTACGGTATAGGGGTGTCGACACTTAAGGCCTTTTAGCTAATGTTGTGAGCGGGGTTGACGAATGGGCTCCCTTAACGCTCGGGTGAAATAGGGTTTGATAGACCCTAGAAGGAACCCTTAGTGATTATTTCGTGATCCCTCTGTTTACATCGATCCTGCTGGTGGCTCTTGACACGCCTCAGCTAAATTAAACTGTTGATTGAAGTCGAAATTAAAAATTGACTACTTATTAATGTTGTTTGTGGCTCTTGATATGCCCTAATCGATTCAAATGAATTGTAAATCTTGGCTACTCATGAACTACTATCGTTATCAGTTCAAGTGAACTTGTTTACTCTGGATATTTTACCAACTATTTGTGGTTTCTCAATGTTATTAAATTGAGAGGTTTTTGTTACTCGGTTACTTCAAGTTGATCTAAATTCTCCAATATGATAGTTTTACTGTTTAAATCTTCTGATTTGTATCAACTCATGCTTCTGTGCCACTCGTTTCTTTACATATCGTAGTATGTATTTACTCAGTTTTATACTGATCATTTTCTTCAAAACTGCGTCGGCTTTTGCCATTTTAAAACCGCAGGTCGTCAAACAAGTTTGGGGAATGGGAACACGGATCGAGACGAAGCAGTGTAGCTCAACTTAGATCACAAATGTTATGTGTTTAAATTGTACTTATTATCGAAATTTTGTTATGTACATTAAGTGAAATGTAATCTTTTAGTATATTTCTACTTTTGGTTGTCGATTGTCTCTTTAACCCTGAACCGAGATCCCGGGTCGTTTCAGATAGGATGGCAATACGCAACCTCCCATAGGTCCTCTCTAAGTTTTGTTTCATTCCAAGTCTTGTTGTCTTGGTTGATATAGTCACTGGCTTTCACGGAGCTGCCTTCTACAGTTGGGGTAATGACCTTATGGAGGTTTTCCCGTGGGATCCAAGGATCAGTGAAAATGTTAATTGTTCTGCCATCGCCTACTTTCTTTATCATCCCCTTCTGCAATAATTTCCTTCCAAACAGAAGACTTCTCCAGGCAAAGGAAGGTTGATTACCTTTTTGGCCTGAAGGAAGTCCCTGTCGTGGAAGTATTTTTCTTTGTATATCATTGCTGTCAAGCTTTGAGGGTTTCGCAGTAACCTCCAACACTGTTTCGCAATAAGGTCTTTGTTAAAGTCTTGAATGTCCTTGAAACCTATCCCTCCCTGCTCCTTGGTGAGTTTCATTCTCTCCCACGCCACCCATGTTATGCCTCTGTTGGTGTTGTTGCTCCAGAAAAATTCTCTCATTATTTGCTCAATTCTCTGGCAGGTATGTATAGGTAATTGGAAACAACCCATTGCGAATGTAGGGATGGCTTGGACGATTGCTTTGAGGAGAACCTCCTTCCCTGCTGAGGTTAAGTACTTCTCTTTCCAACCTTTGACTTTGCTGAGGATTCTTTCCCAAATGTAGTTGAAAGTTAACTTCTTGCTTCTCCCAACTGTGGCAGGTAGCCCAAAATACCGTTCATGTTCATTCACTTCCGGAACCCCACACATCATGGTGATGGCTTGCTTCTCACTTGCTTGCATGTTGGAGGAAAATAGAGTCGCTGATTTATCGAAGTTTATTTTATGTACCGATGCCCATTCATATCGAGAAATAACTTGTAATAAGTTTGTAATATAAGTAGTTGTAGCTTTCGTAAAAAATATACTGTCGTCTGCGAAGAATAAGTGGGATACGATCGGTATGCTCCTGGATGCTCTGATTCCCCTGATAGACCGATTTGTAATAGCTGCATCAATTGATCGCGAAAGTCCCTCGCTGCAGAGAAGGAACAAATACGGGGACAAGGGGCACCCCTGTCGAAGTCCCCTCTAAGGTAAAATTTCTCCCAAGACTTCACCATTCAGTACAAATGAGTAACGAACAGAGGTTAAACATTTAAATACTAGGCCCACGAATCTGACACTAAACCCCAGCTTGAACATGATTTTGCGTAGATAATCCCACTCAACACGATCGTACGCTTTCGACATATCAACTTTGAGGGCTATTTGATCGCTCTTCACTTTAACCCTTGTTTTCGTGGAGTGTATCACCTCAAAGGCTGCAAGTATGTTGTCTGTTATTTGCCTCTTAGGGACAAAAGCGCTCTGGGATTCGCCAATTATGTCGTTTAGGCCAATCTTGATGCGGTTAGCAATCATCTTAGAAATGATTTTATAAATGACTGTGCATAGACTAATTGGTCTAAATCCACTCGCAACTTGCGGCTGTTTGACCTTAGAAATAAGGGTAATAAGGGTTTTGTTGAGATCTCCCAACTCACCATCACCATTTAAGACATTTAGGCACACCTCAGTCACCTCTGACCCAATAACTGACAAATTTTTTTATAGAATAGGGGGGGGGGGAAGCCGTCAATACCTGGAGACTTTTGAGGGTGCATCGAGTGAAGGGCAGTTTCAACTTCTTTCGCTATAAAATCTATGTCCAACTCTTCTGCAAAGCTATCGTTTACCAGCAAGGGAACATTACGCAGCACATCCTCTATATCTGCTTTTGTAGGATTACTGGAAGTAAAGATATGAGAGAAGTGATCCGTTAAAGTACGAACTATGTCCTCTTTTTCTGTTACCCGTTTACCCGGCTGTCCTTTGAGATCACTGATTGAATTTCTGGATTTCCTGTTTGAGGCTTTCCGGTGGAAATACGCTGTGTTTCGGTCTCCCTCGCGTAGCCAAAGCATCCTGCTCCGTTGTCTCCACAATTCTTCCTCTAGTTCCAGGGCCTGGTTTAGTTTTTCTTGTATGAATTTGAACTCTGATCTGGAGTTTGGGGTGGGTTTACGTTTCCATAGCACTTGAAGTTTGTCTTTGAGCGATCTGATGCGTTTTCTTAAGTTCCCGAATTCATTCCGATCCCACCTTTTAAGCCTCTGTGCCAGGTTGGCTAGTTTCGCTTGGAGGCTCTGCCCCACAGATTTCCAACCATCTTCAATCTGTTCTTTCATCTTGGATGGCTAGTCCAAACCGACTCAAACATAAAGCGTCTGCCAGTTTTGACCCACTGTTGCTTCTCCAAACTGATCACTAGGGCCAAATGGTCAGAGTTTGCTCTAAATTGGTGTCTAACTGAAGTGCTGGGAAACAAATCCCGCCATTCATTAAAATGGACAAAGCCGACACAATAAAATGTTATCAGTAAAACCTGGATAAGATACACATTACAGCATGTAAAAAGAATATTGGGCACGAAAGATATAAGTTGAAAAGTTGATAGGATAAACAATGTGAAAGTATACAGTAACGTTCTTTACAAATTGGTAATTTGGCTGAGGCATGAGCCACCAGCAGGATCGATGTAGACAGGGGAATCACAATGAAATAAGATCAAAGATGGGAAAACATTTCCCTGGGAAACCTTCCCAAACAGGACGACATCGAGATAGAAAACATTTCTTATGTGTCTGACGTTATGGAAAACATTCCCCCCCCCCACCCTAAATATAGCTAAAAGACCTTAAGTGTCCACACCCCTACACCCGCAGTGATCCTCACAAGCATAGGTAGCTCCCTATAGCTTTCACAAATAAAACCCTGGGACCTCAGTACCTCAATACTTATTGGCCAGCCGCAGGGGTGGTACTCTAACCTCTATCGGGTTAGGTCCAAAGTAATAGGAGGATCGTCGATAGCGCCTCCTTCCGGAGCCATAAAACAAAAACCCCGTACATCGCCCAATTCAATTATTGGTAGCTTATTACTTGGTCAATCCGACAATATCACATTGTGTTTTAAACCGTAACTTTGTATAATCAAAGGTTTCTCAACAACATGGTTTTCAAGTTTCAAGAATGGGATAAGGTAATCAATTTAAAGGATAGCCTGCAACACGTTTTGATAAGGAAAGACTATACATATGCACTTACCTGATTTTGCGTAGAGTAATGCACACCAAAAAGCAGAGCCTAGTAATCTTATTCGACTTACTGGTCGCCTACGAACTCAGGGTCTACAAATACACAAATAAATCCTACTCAATATACACCCAATTAGTACATCAAAATGCAACACACACATAAAATAAATATGCCTCCTATGACCCAACCTGCGTATGAAAATTAATATTACTACATTATGTGTACTCACTAGTTACTTATATAATAAAGGAACCTAAAAACATATACTCAGACATTTATTTTTGTTTAAGAACTAGTTTTGGTTCATGTGTTTATTATAAACATGAATTTTTTTTTATCCAAGTTACTTAACAGAAAGATTTCATTTTCGAGAGAAAAGAAAAGTGTGATATGTTTTTCTCTCTTTTTTTAAGGTTGAAATCAGTCTGTTTTGTTCTCTTTACTCATTCAAATAATAGAACATTATTATTTTTTTTTTCTCAAAAGAAATTTACCAAATTATTATGTTTTTTTGTTTTTTTTTTAATTTATGAAACATAAAATTCCATCCAACCCACAAGATTATATTTTACTGTAGCAACTATTAAAACTGATTTTTTTTTAAAAAAAAACTTATTCATTACTATTCAAATATAGGTGTGAGATAAATACGAAGCAATAAAAGGCTTGTAAGAAAATCCACATGAACCCCTTTACTGTTACTACAAATGTCCAATACTATTACTACCATGAGAACCAACAAGACAATAAACTACACTAACCAAATCATACCACATGTTTACATGAACTGTAATCAAACTCTCAAGCCACCTACACACACCTCACGTACACAAAGTAACATGCCCTACCCACGCACATAAAAACAACATATACATGCATATAACTCCTCCAGAATAACAACGATAATCATTCATGCTTTGGTGTGTGGAGAAAGAAAAAGAGAGTCAATAAGTTGGAAACTAGGCGCTGAAGGTTGGACTTACAGGATCGAGGAAGCGAGACGCGAATAGAACGTGAAACGAAGACGAGAAGAACGACGAAGGCGGATCACGAACTACAACGAAAAATGGCAGCGGCGACAGCGACTCCTTCATTGTCGTGCGCTGTTCTTGTCTTCGACTTGGACCTAGAAGCGACGACGGAGAACGGAAAGAGGCGACCGATGGCTGGTCTCGGCTTGTTGGAAATGGAGGAGAGGAATATTTTGGTGTTTTGGTGGTGTGGGTGCTCGGCACTAACAGAGGGAAAGAGACGTGGTGATTGAGATGTTGAAGAGATATACATTGTGTGAATTGGTATTTCATGGGTTTACTAGAGAGAGAGTAACGACGGACAATTAGTGTGAGTAATTGATAAAATTAAGAGGGTAACGGGTGACTCATTGAAGCGAGAAATGAATTTGGAAACCGATTTGAGAACTACAAGTGTAGTGCTCTAGAGGTATCATAAGGTGTATGACAAGTACCGGAATATGAGGAAAAATGATTATTGAAAATATTACTAGGCCCATAAATTTTTATTTTTTTTTAAAAAAAAACTAAATTAATGACCCCAAGATATTGATGTAACTAATATCATGTCTCATGGGAAAACAAAATACAAAATGACCCCTCTGTTCTCAGAAATGATTACATTTTCCACCTCGATAAGACGGGGTATTTCAGATACCCCTTGATCCGACTTCGTTCGGATTCAGATTGAATCCGGATCGAGTCATACAACGGATGACCCAAAAATCTGAATCTGATCAATAAAGAAAAAGGATCACGGATCAGAAGAACGGATCACGAATCGGATCGGGTCAAATTATAAGAATTGTATATATAATCATATTATATATAATATATAATTAAATTATATAATTACAATTGTATTTCATAATTATGTATGTATGTATGTATGTATGTATGTATGTATGTATGTATGTATCGGATCGGATTTTCGAATATTTATATTATATAATTATATATATATATATTGTCTCGAATCGGGTCAGATCGAATCATCGGATATTCACAAGTATGATCTGAATTCGATTCCAACAGATCACATATTTGTGATCCAAATCCGATCCAAAAATAAATAGATCGGATTCGGACTCTATTAAGGTCGGATCACTATGAATCTCGAAATCGGAGCAGACCGCGTTGCCACCCTTACACACGAGGTCAAATTCTAGTATATAATTATAAAAATAAGGAATTGAGATGCTTCCTAAAAATGGTTTTCGGATGGATAATGATTCAAGATCTATTCGGGTGTTAATTGCACCTTTCCCATTTTTGGTCAACAAAACAAAATAGAACTAATTAAATGTCTACAATCACGGATTACCAAAAAAAAAAAAAAAAAAAAAAAAGTCTACAATCACTATGTGTATGAACTCAAAAAGACCGAAAAAAAAGTTATGCAGAAAATTTAGGCGTGGCAACAATTTACCATTCCGATCAACAATTTCAAGGCAAGCAAATGATAAGAAATGAAAAGTCAGGTTAGTTCTCAAATTCATATCTTAATAATGATCAAAGCTTAAAGTACTCGACTTAGTTCGATATCTTAATTTTAAGATGGTCCAAACTTCATTTGATTTGATTTGATTTTTTTAACCATGCAAACATAAACTGAAAATGTAGATCTATTCCAAAAATCAAATCAGCTACTGATTAGTTAATTTAGCATTCTCTTGTTTTTGCCGTCGAAATTTTACAACAAGCTCCATTTCTATTTCTTAAGTCCTCCATTTCCTTTGAGACAAAAAGCTAAACAAATCTGGAGATAGATTAAAGAATCAAACCTTCGACTTTTGGAAGTCCCTCTGATAGTTGGCTAGCTGCTTCTTCGAGTATTGTACTACGACTGTGCTTTTTCTTGTCCCAAAAGTACAGAGAGAGACGGCCCCTTTTATCCTTAAAGAAATAAAACCCTAAAACTTTGTAATGAATATTTCAACAGACATGGGCTTGGGCTTATGAAATGGATAGTTCATTCGTTTTATCTATTATTCATTAGATGGAACGAGTTGGCTGAGGCTGGGATTAAGTACTAACGTTTGCACCGTAAAGTGGGCTTAATCTGGACGACTAGTATATACATATTTATAAGTATATATAATGTATATACATTAAATATGTATATATAATGTATGTGTATGTACCTACACATATCAAATGTATGTATATATGTGTAGGTACATACACATACATTATGTATACATATTTATAAGTATATATATATATATATTTATATGTATGATAGAAGCATACATATTAATTTGGAATAGTTGTGTTATAATACGTGTCCAATCCATACTTAATGCACTTCCTCGTGACTGAAAAAAGGGAGATGAAATAGCGGTTAGATGGTTAGGACACACTAATTTGTGTCCTAACCTATTTAAATTTGGGCGGAGCGCTGGTCGTCCGGATTTCAATCCATCTAATGAATCAGTCCAAACGTTAGTACTTATAACCAGTCTCAGCGAGCCCATTTCGATCCATCTAATGAATAATGGATAAAAACAAATGAACTAATCAACTATCCATTACACAAGCCCAAGCCCACGTGATCAAACTCCTGTTAGAAAATATCCATTACCACAAGTGTTAGGGTTTTATTTTTTTAAGGATAAAAGGGGTCGTCTCTGTACTTTTGGGACAAGAAAAAGCACTGCCGTTCTACAATACTCGAAGAAGCAGCTAGCCAACTATCAGAGAGACTTTTCAAAAGTCGAAGGTTTGATTCTTTAATCTATCTCCAGATTTGTTTAGCTTTTTGTCTCAAAGTCAATGAAATGGAGGACTTAAGAAATAGAAATGGAGCTTGTTGAAAAATTTCGACAGCAAAAACAAGTAGAATGCTAACTTAACTAATCAGTGGCCGGTTTGATTTTGGAATTCTACATTTTCAGTTTATGTTTGCATGGTTAATAAAATCAAATCAAATCAAATGAAGTTTGGACCATCTTAAAATTAAGATATCGAACTAAGGGCTAGTTTGGGAATGCTGTGGCGGTGGTAGAAAGCTGCTGTGTGAAACACAATAGAAAGCTGCTGTGAATTCCTGATAAAATGTTGTTTGGTAAATATTACGTAGAAGCTGTTGTGATATATTGATATAGTAATTTTGTGTTTGGTAAAATCAACTGCGAAGTTGCTGTGAGAGGGTAACATGACAAAAATATATGACACGTTTCATTTCCGAAAAGATAACTATTGATATTTTAAAAAATTGTAAGGTCAAAATCGGTTGTAGATAAATTAATCAAAAGCACTTTCCGGAAAAAGCATCATCTCCCTTGCTTCCTAAAAACTGCTGTGGGACAGCTGAAACTGTCCGGAAAAGCAGAAATTTTATTTTTACCAAACACACTAAAACTGCTTCTGCTGTCGGAAAACAGTTGTGCTGGCAGCAGAAGCATTCCAAAACTCATCCTAAGTCGAGTACTTAAAGCTTTGCTCATTTATTAAGATATGAATTTGAGAACTAACCTGACTTTTCATTTCTTATGATTTGCTTGCCTTGAAATTGTTGATCGGAATGGTAAATTGTTACCACGCCTAAATTTCCTGCATAAAGTTTGTTTCTTCTGTCTTTTTGAGTTGATACATATAGTGATTGTACACATTTAATTAGATCTATTTTGTTTCGTTGACCAAAAATGGGAAAGGTGCAATTAACACCCGAATAGATCTTGAATCATTGGCCCTGTTTGGATAACAAGGTTGGACAGGTTTGGTTAACCAAACTAGGTGGATGTTTGGATTAGAGGGTTTTGGTTTTTAAAGTGTTGACTTTTATGTGAGTAGAAAAATGAGTGAAAAGTGGGTCCTACAAATTTTGGGTTGAAGTTTTGGTTAACTTTTTTATGAGGTTAACCAAACAATTGTAACCAAACAGGGCCATTATCCATCAGAAAACCATTTTTAGGAAGCATTTCAATTCCTTTTTTTATAATTATATACTAGAATTTGACCTCGTGTGTAAGGATGACAATGCGGTCTGCTCCGATTCCGAGATCCATAGTAATCCGACCCTAATGGAGTCCGAATCCGATCCATTTATTTTTGGATTGAATTTAGATCGAATTTGGATCATATTTGTGAATATTCGATGATCCGATCTGACCCGACCCGAAACAATATATATACAATTATATAATATAAATATTCGATAATCCGATCCGATACATACATACATAGATAGATACATACATACATACATACATACATACATACATACATACGTACGTACATAATTATGTAATACAACTGTAATTATATGATATAATTATATATTATATATAATATGATTATATATAAAATTCTATATAATTTGACCCGATCCGATTCGTGATCCGTTCTTCTGATCCGTGATCCTTTTTCTTTATGGATCAGATTCGGATTTTTGGGTCATCCGTTATATGACTCGATTTGGATTCAATCTGGATCCGGACGAAGTCGGATCAGGGGTATCATTTTCGAATCGGATCAGATTATGCACAAATCTGATCCATTGCCATCCCTTCTCGTGTGATGCAAAGATGAATTTAAAATATCATTTAAAATATTTTTTTATTAGTTTTAATTATAAACAAAGTATTTTAAGTTATGGTTTGCTGGAACGATCATATGTATATATGTGCCGTAATAACTTCATCTTGATTCCTTAATGAAATAGGGGACTTGACAAATTAATTGAGACTTGATATGGCAATTTAGTCAACAAAACCAAATAGAATGCTAAGAAATTTATGATTTTGATTTTGAAATTTTACTTTTTCGATTGAGGATGTGTGTATAGTAAAGCAATAATATCAAATGAACTTTGGACCGGACCATATGGAAAGGGGTATATCAAACTAGGTGGAATGCTCAGAGCTTTGATAAATATTGAGTGATCAGTTGAATACTAACTTTAATGTTTTATAGACCTTTTTTTTAAGAGTTTTATAGATCTTCTGTTGTTGCTCATTTCTTTTTGAGGGATTTGTTTTTGTTTGCTTTTTAGTGAATTTTTTAGGGGTTCATTTTTTATCTTTTGCTCCCCAACATGTTGATTTGAAGGATACATTGTTAAGCCACTACATTTTCTCATTGAGCTACTAAATACATCGAGTAATTAGTAAACTAGTTATTTTTCTTTTTGTTGAGTAGAACATCTTTTTATCATGTGAACGGTAAAACCTCCAGTAAAAATGAGAGAGATTGCAAATTTTATTGTTCAATACATTATATACATTTGATATAGCTATATGCTCTCTTCTCTGTTCTCTCTTGAATAATAGATTCACAAAGAACTACAAGAACTCCCCCACCCCCCCCCCCCCCCCCACCCCCTCTAAAATTTCAACCGAACATTTGTTCTATATGTAACTATTTTGATTCTACAATATTTTTAAGTTAATTTGATTCATCATTACAAACAAAAAGACCTAGAATCTACGAATGAGTTTGATTATTGACCATGTAGTTTGTCAAATGTTATCCTAATTGTTATGTACTAAAAATACATGCCCCACTCATTAAGAGAATATATAGTGTTAAATATAATTTCAAGTTTCTATAAGTCCTCATAGTTTCAAACAATTATAACCATGAATAAATAATTGCAAGTCAACTTCATAAGAATTTATGTGCTGGAAACTAAAAAATTCATCAGTAAAAAAGAAAACTAGAATCTACAAAAGGTTTTGACCATGTAGTTTGTCAACTTTTTATCTTAATTGATAATAATTACTACTAAAATAAATGTCACACTTGTTAAGAGAATATATAATACAAAATAGAACTTTTAGTTTCTATTAGCCCTCGTAGTTTCAAACTATTATAACTATGAAAAATAATTTTGATAATCAAGTTCATAACAATATATATGCTCAAATGAAAGAATATAACCACTTCCTTATGTGGAAAACATAATATTTTGTTTCGTCACAAATAAAAGAATTAGTGTGTGTGGAAGTTTCACAAAAATATTAAGTTAGGATGAAGAAATAAAAAAAGAATTTCGCAATTGACAGTAACATGTATAAATCATGTAACAGGATAATATTAGGCATAAACCATACCTGCATATTTGTAGGACATCTTGGAAATGAAATGCCGTGAACATTGATCTTCGATCTACTCCAAAATGGCGCACACACAAAAAACCTTGAAAACAGAGAAGCCAAAACAAATCAATACAAACGGTTGGAATTTTCGTGCTCGAAAAAAAGGGTGAGCAGAGTTTCATTTTAACTAGATTGATTGTTTACACATGTCGTTCATCAAACTTTTAAATGAAACTATACAATTTTGCAAAATAGTAGATCCTAAGAGTATACACCTCTTCTTCTGTTCACAAAGTTTGTATCGATAGGAAGGAAAAAGAAGATCCATCAAGATTAACTAAACTATATCCGGACACGGAAAAATTCATACAATTTGGTACATAAAAATTGACGAATGAGAAGTAACTATGCTTACCGATCATGTAATTTGACATTCTAAGTCATTGGTTTGGATGGTTTTTCACAACAATGATAAGAACATCAACGAACGAGAATTTGGATTACACTTATCTTATCAGAGATCGAGTGCGGCGCCTCTAAATTGGAGAAACCCTAAGTACAACGATATATATATAGGAATCATTTTCGAACTAAAAATGATCAAATCTAGAGTTTTGAGGACCCGAACTCGGGCAAGATGTCTTTTTATTCATTCTATTTTCCCTTTTTGGATTTGAAGGTAAGGATGAGTTGATTTTTTTAATGTTTAATTACTTAATACATACTCCCGATATGTTGAAACTATCAAATTACAACTCCCACTTTTAAAACTAGCTGATTGCATCCCCCTATTTGCACAATATTTGTCAATGTCAAACTGGTAAAAGAATTTTATCACAAAATTATCATACTTGTTGGGAATCCTCTCACACAATGTGATGCTTTTGTATCATAGACGATGTGCAATTTATGAAAATATTTTTCCCGACTTTGAATTTGGTGATGAAATTTTGTTCCCAGTTTGACAAATGGGGGATGCAATCAGGGCGTTTTAGAATTGGGGGTTGCAGTGTGATAGTTTCGCCGAACTGGGGGTATGCATTAAGCCTTTTAGAAATGGCATGCTCATACATCCTTACTTCGGGGTACCCTTATATGAGATCCAAAACGATGGAATGGGAATTGGAAATTTATCCTTCATCAATAGGTTGTTGAGGTGACTAGTCAATGCATATCCTCCATGTTTTATCATTCTTCTTCACCAATAGAGCTGAGGATGAGAATTGGCTTGTACTAGGCCTGATCACTCTTGTATTTTCTTTTATTTTCTTCTCTATCTCATTCTTTTCTAGCATTTGTACATCTCTAAGGTCGCATTGACAGGATGACTGTCTGGTAGAAGGGGTATCTTGTGATCATGTTCCTTCTTTGGTAGTAGCTGAGTTGGCTCCCCAAACACTTCATTGTTTGGCTCCCAAAACACTTCATTGTACGGCAATACTTTTTGTATCGCCTTTGGTAGTTATTCTTCATAAGTTCTGATACGGTTCATCGTATCAATATTATCCATTTATTAGTTTATTAGTTATTTGAGTTATTTAATTATGCTATTTGGTTATTTAGTGATTCGGGCTTGGCCCGTAGGAGTCTAGGTTAGGGTTAGGCCATTAATATATTTAAGTGATGTACTCTCTCAGTATTATTCAATCAATGAAGATATATTTCCCTGAACCATAATCTCTCCCAAGGCTCTCTCTCCCTTTATCAGTCCCTTTCAATCTCTCTCCCTGTCTTTTATCATTTTGTTCAATTAACCGATACGTTAACCCTATCAATTGGTGCTTTCATTGAAAGCGACGGTCAGATCTTCTATGCATCGCTTACCAAGAATCCCCTCCGTATCGTTCTCAAAGATCCGGAAGACCTCGAAGAGCTCTGCCAACTCCAGAATGAAAAAAATAATTATCTCACCACGGCAGACCTGGAACACCTCCAAGCGGGTGGGTATCTCACCATGACAGATCTAGAAGCCATAAAAGAAAGTGGGGGACGAATACGAGTTGTTACCGTTGAGGAATTGTGTCACATCCAGCCCATTGTCAGAGAAAAACCACAACCGCCGGTGCAAACCCAGCCGCCGCCACCGCTAGATGAAGGTCAAAAAAAATTTTAGCAAGAACCGCCGCCGCGCCCTCTGCCTATGCTTCCAACGGCGGCGCCAAACCATCAGGAGCTCCTAACAGCCTCCCGGTTGCTGCCGCGACGACCCCTGGTCCCAACACCGGGAACGACCAGTCCGTTTCCCTCACTCGTCAGCCATCCATATTGTTGGAATAGGTGCCCTAGAGGCAACCTAGTTTAGTATGAACAATAATTGGCTAGAACATTCATTGTATTATTTATTGAGATATTTAATATAATGAAGTCCTTAGATTTACAATTGTGTTGTTTATCTTAAATATCCCTAGTTCATTATACAGATTAACAGGAAAATCATTTATAGACTAGTATAGGGTCAGATTGATATGGAGATATCATGATCCAACAAATGGGTATGCATTAGGCGTAATGGCATACTAGATTGAACCATCTCCGAGAAGGCTACATACATGTTATGTAAAGTCACAAGTGCTTCTCACGGTGACAACGGTATTGTCATCCTTAGACTTGAAGTCAATAGATCACCTATTTTTTCAATATTGTGTTTTCGTAGAGTCAAACGCTACACCGTGACTGGGTAGCCATAAAGGCGAGTATCGAACACTATAGGAAACAAGCTTAGATATCGTAGTGATGTAGATATAATTTGTCCCTCCCACATAAAGGGAGCAAATATCCTAGGCCACTCGAAGGATAGTGCTTATAGAATGTCTGGCTAGACTCAAATAAATCAATATATATGATATTAATGTTATTTGCACGAATAAGACTATTCCCAGGATCGAGAAACTATGGATTGGACATACGAGTGTGACTTGTATGTCTCGTGTCCAATCCGGATATTGAGACAAAGGGATGAGACAATACTTGCACAAGGTTTGTCGGATGACTATTTCTAATAGTTGGCTAGAATGGATGTATTGCTAGAGGCCGCTCCATATTAGTAAATAGTTACTACCAACTAAGTAGAAACCTATGGGGTCACACGCCATATCGATTGAACTAGACTTCAGAATTAATTAATATGATTAATTAATCAGAAGGATCAAATCACAACAACTTGCTAACTTAGTAGGACTAATATGCATGTTGGACTAATCCGAAATTCAGTAGGATTAGGAGAGGGCCTTTATGTAGTAACAAGGAGTTGTTGGACTATATATAGGATGCTCCTAGATTCCTTACCTACACTAATTCTCATAACAATAATTGAGTAGAAGAGAAGCAAAGAGAGAGAGCAAGCAAGGAGACCCGTCCGCCTCTTGCCGTCCCCTCTACCCGTCGGCCACAACAAGGAGGCCGAACCCTCCCTTTGGTGCTCCGTAGCGTGATTCCTGCTTACTCTTCCATTCTTCCTAGCTAGCTCAATGATATTGTAGGATCTAGATCTCAATCCTAGGCGTGGATCAATCGTAGAGACGTGATACTTTTCGCGTTAGAAGTCATCACAGGAGACCTCTAAGGTACATGTTACAAATCCTTTACTATCGTTTTGATTTCTCTTCCTGTGATCCTTGGAGGGTATTGAATGGATAAATTATTTTTTTTCCGCTTCGTATCCATGATCAAAACCCTACAGTGGTATCAGAGACACAAGTCGTAGAGCATAACGTAGCTTATGTGTTATGATTTTGTTGTTTTCACATATAATTGTTGATTATTGCGTTAAAACAACAAATTAAGCATTCTAGATGCATGTTGAATGTGATTCAACCGAACAAGATCTAATTTTTACATTGGATGTATGAATTAGTGAGTTTGAGAAATTTTAGGATCTTAGATCTAGGGTTTTTAGGCACAAATTGGAAGTAGTTCTAATTTGGAAACGTTTTTGACTTGGGGAACAAGGAAATAATTGTTTTGGAGACAACTCCAAGAGGTTCGGCCCCCTAGGGAGATCTCCCCTCTTCCTTGCCACCCAAGCCACCTAGGCCGAAGGCATAGGCGGTCGGCCGACCCCACCGGTTGGACCGACCGGCCTAGGCTCGGCTCGGGTGGCTCTAAGGGGTTCGGCCACCTCGTTTATTGGGCCTCTTGGACCGTTTTGACCCCAATAATCCTAAAATTAATTAAAATTGACTAAGCGCATTAAAAAATAGTTTTAACTTTTTATGTAAAATTCGCATGGTGATTGGATATGGCCGTAGATGTGGTTTATGGTGGATGTTTAAATTTTATGGTTTGCTTACGGCCTGCGAGCTGGTCAATTTGATGTAATAATTAATTAGGGTTTAAGGCCTGCGAGCCGGTATTTTTCTTAACTCGTGAGATTTATTTTATTTAGTATAGATTATAGCAAGTACTAGATAAAATAGATGATAGCCAAGATTGAAGAAAAGAAGCCCAAAGAATTAAATGAGCCACAACATGGAGCATGGAGCATTCCACAAGGCTATGAAGGATGGACCAAAAGATGGAGGCACATGGAGATGCATTTATATTGTAGGGTTCATAGATATTCTCATTGGCTTGGGAATATCCTAGTCTAGGAGGTCATATCCATATCACGTTAATTTCTGTTTTGTGAATGTTTAATTTATTGTCATATAATTTGTTGTTGGTGTATGGATGATGGATGCAATTCGGTAATAAGATAATTAAACAACGTGGATATTTTATTTGGAGTTTAGCCCAAACTCAAATAAGTAGATCAATTGATATAGATCAACAAAATAATTAAAAATTAAAAGAAAAATCCCTCAAAAGTAAATATTACGTTTTGCCTTCTCGTTACTTAATCACTCATCACAAAATCGATTAATCAAGTTCGTGCGTGCCAAAGCAAGGCGACTTGATTCATCATTATGTGGTGCGATGGCACATATAATGTGCAATTGTTGGAGTAAGAGGTTGGACGTAACTAGGTAATTTTAATAAGGATTAAAAACCTAGAGGCACTCAATTGAGATTATCTATGGGATATATAAATAAGGAGTTATTTTCCCAATTGAACCAAGAGTTCCATATGATTCAATTGGACTTGTTCCTACCTAAATAACTAACTTTTGGGTGACTTGCCAAAGCAAGCTCAAAAGGAAGTGAAATATGGGTCTTGACCCACTAGAAAATATAATGATATTTTCCGCATTAATATTTTGAGGGTTATTAATCTGTAGAAAAATAGTGGGAGCTGTATTTGATAATCTAGCCATTATTAAATATAGTTAATCATTCACAAACACTAAAACTTGTGTATTTCCTTTTATAGAATTCTAAATGGCAAACAACTCAGTGAACTCATCTCACTCCATATACTCTGTCCTTGAGAAGGACAAGATCTCTGGGATCAATTTTCTAGACTGGTATAGAAACTTTAGAATTGTTCTCAAGCAGGAAAAGAAATTGTACGCTCTAGAGGAGCAAGTTCTTGAAGGTCCGGAAAACAATACTCCTGCAGCCCTAAAGGCGTATCAAAAGCTTGTTGATGACGCTAATGATGCGGCCTGCATGCACCATGTCCTCTAAGCTTCAGAAGCAACATGAGAACGTGATTGCAACCGATATGATCGCACACTTAAAGCAGCTCTTCCAAGAGAAGGTAAGGGTTGAGAGGTATGAAGTTTTCAAGGGATTGTTCAAAGGTCATATGTCAGAGGGAAACCCCGTAGGGCCACACGTATTGCGTATGATCGGCTATTTAGAGAGCCTCGGGCGCCTAGGGTTTCCGGTGGGTCAAAAGTTGGCCACTGATCTCATCTTGCAATCGTTGCCTGAAAGTTATGGACAGTTCATCATGAACTATAACATGAATAAGATCGTGAAACCTATGCAAGATCTACTCAATATGTTGAAAGCATCAACAAGGGTAAGGGAAAATCCATAATTATGGTGCAGCAAGGAAAAGTGCAAAAGGTTTGCCTCTACCGCCAAGGGAAAAGGCAAAGCAGTTTCCAAACCCAAGGACGATGCCCTTAAGAATGCTGGTGGTGTTGCTAAAGGTTTGACTAAAGGTGAATGTCACTACTGCAGTCAGCCTGGAAACTGGAGGAGGAACTGCCCAAAATATCCGGAGGATAAGAGGCTTGGAATAGTGATTCCACCACCGCTAGATATTTTGGTTATAGATGTCAACTTAAATGTCTCTTCATCATGGGTATTGGATACTGGATGTGGATATCACATTTTTCGAAATGTGCAGGACCTAAAGAGAAGTAGAAGATCGGCTAAAGGGGAGATAGACCTGCGCGATGGTAATGGAGCAAGAGTTGCTGCATTAGCTGTAGGCGTGTACGAGCTATCTCCGCCTTCAGGATTAGTCTTAGAATTAAATAAATGCTATTTTTCTATGAGAAGAAACATTATTTCTATTTCTTGTTTGGACCAGGATGGTTTTACTATTTCAATAAAGAACAATTGTTGTTCCATTTATTTTGATAGTATTCACTATTGTAGGGGGAAATTATTTAATGGATTATATATCGTTGATCTAAGCAATCCTATCTATAACAATAATACCAAGATGATTAAAATAAATAATTTAAATCCTACTTATCTATGGCACTGTCGTTTAGGCCATATAAACTAGAAACTTGTATCTAGAATCCATAAAGATGGATTCCTAGACTCATTTGATTTTGAATCATATGAGATATGTGAGGTTTGTTTGTTGGGAAAAATGACAAAGTCCGCTTTCAATAAGAAAGGTGAGAGTACTAGTGAGCAATTGTCGCTTGTACATACTGATGTATGTGGGCCATTTTCCACGCCTATCAGGAGTGGTTACGTCTACTTCATCACCTTTACTGATGATTTCAGTAGATATGGATTTGTATACCTTATGAAGGCCAAATCGGAATCCTTTGAAAAGTTCAAAGAATTCAAGAATGAAGTAGAGAAGCAGTTTGGCAAAATTACTAAGGCTCTACGATCGGATCTTGGAGGTGAATACTTGAGCCAAGAGTTTGATGACTATCTTAGAGAGTGTGGGATAGTATCCTAACTCACTCCACCCGGAACTCCACAATGGAATGGCGTATCCGAGAGGAGGAATCGAACTCTATTAGATATGGTTCAATCTATGATGTGTCAAACTAATATTCTATTATCATTTTGGGGCTACGCTCTATTGAGTGCAGCTTTCACCATTAACCGTGTTCCATCTAAGTAAGTCATGAAGACACCACATGAGATGTGTAGTGGGAATCGTCCCACAGTGTCGTTCATGAAGATTTGGGGTTGCGATGTCTATGTAAAACTTTTACAATCAGACAAGCTAGGGCCTAATTCGGACAAATGCAAATTTTTGGGATACCCTAAGGAAACCAAGGGATATTATTTGTACAATCCAGCTGACAACAAAGTGTTTGTTGCTCGATCCGGCGTGTTTTTAGAAAGAGAGTTTGTCTCTAAAGAAACAAGTTGGAGGACTGTAGAACTTGAAGAAATTCAAGAACCACAAAACATTAATCCTTCTATCGAACATGAACAGTATCGAACATGAACAGTAACCACAAGAGGTTGTGGACCAGCCTGTTCAAGTAACACAAGAACTTCGTAGGTCGAGTAGAGTGCGCCAAGAGCCAGAGAGGTATGGACTTCTCGTGAATGAGTCTGGTGACACGTTTCTCATAGATGATGAGCCTACTACCTATGAAGAGGCCATAAAAAGGCCAGACTATTTGAAGTGGCTTGAGGCCATGAGATTCGAGATGGAATCCATGTATACCAACAAAGTATGGACTTTGGTGGAACCGCCCGAAGGGGCTCGGGCATAGGGTGCAAGTAGGTCTTCAAGAAGAAGATCGACATGGATGGTAATGTGATTACCTATAAGGGCCGATTGGTGGCTAAAGGATTCAGACATATTCATGGTATTGACTATGATGAAACCTTTTCACCAGTCGCAATGACCAAATCCATCCAAATCTTACTTGCTATTGCAGCTTACTACGACTATGAGATTTGGCAGATGGATGTCAAAACAACATTCCTGTATGGGAATCTCCTCGAGGATGTGTACATGACACAACCTGAGGGTTTTTAAGATCCAAAGCAAGCCAATACAGTCTGTAAACTGCAACGATCCATTTATGGATTGAAGTAAGCTTCTAGGAGTTGGAATCAATGTTTTGATGAAGTAGTCAAAGAGTTTAGCTTCATCAGAAATGAAGATGAATCTTGTGTCTACAAGAAGGTTATTAGGAGCTCTGTTTCTTTTCTGGTCTCGTATGTGGATGACATACTACTCATTGGAAACGACATTCCTATGTTGCAATCTGTTAAAGATTGGCTAGGAAAGTGTTTCTCAATGAAAGACTTAGGTGAAGTAGCTTATATACTTGGTATCAAGATCTATAGAGATAGATCTAGAACCTACTTGACCTAATTCAAAGTGCATATATAGACAAGGTGTTGAAGCGGTTCAGCATGCAAGATTCCAATAAGGGATTCTTGCCCATGACGCATGGAATTGCTCTTTTGAAGAGTGGTTGTCTTTCCAATGAGATTGAGAAGGAACACATGCGTAGGGTTCCCTATGCCTCGCCCATATGATCCATCATGTACGCCATGTTATGTACTAGACCATATGTGTCATATGCATTGAGTATGACAAGCAGATATCAGTCCAATCCAAGTGAGAGTCACTGGATTGCAGTCAAGAACATCCTAAACTTAAGAAGAATTAAATATGCCTTCTTGATATTTGGAGGTGAGGAAGAGTTGCGTGTAAAGGGTTACACGGATGCAAGCTTCCAAACCGACAGAGATGATTTCAGATCACATTCGGGGTTTGTGTTTTGTATGAATGGAGAAGCGGTGAGCTGGAAGAGTTCCAAGCAAGAGATGGTGGATGATTCTACAAGAGAGGCTGAGTACATTGCTGCGAATGGTGCATCAAAGGAGGCTGTTTGGATTAAGAAGTTCGTCACTGAACTTGGTGTGGTTCCTAGTATTGCGGATCGAGTAGAGTTGTACTGTGACAACACGGGGGCGATCGTGCAATCAAAAGAATCCAGGTCACACCAGAAATCCAAGCACGTACTCATGAAATTTCATCTTATTCGAGATATTATCGAGAGAGGAGACGTTTTAATATGCAAAATTTGTACAGATGAGTATCTGTCAGATCCACTTACAAAGCCACTTGTTTAGCGCAAGCATGAAGGGCACACTAGGAGCATTGGCGTACGAGATGCACCCGATTGGCTCTAGTGCAAGTGGGAGACTGTTGGAATAGGTGCCCTATAGGCAATGTAGTTTAGTATGAAGAATAATTGGCTAGAACATTCATTGTATTATTTATTGAGATATTTAATATAATGAACTCCTTAGATTTTTAATTGTGTAGTTTATCTTAAATATCTCTAGTCCATTATACTGATTAACATGAAAATCATCTATAGACTAGTATGGGTTTGGATTTATATGGAGATATCATGATCCAACACATGGGTATGCATTAGGCGTAATGGCATATTGGATTGACCCATCTCCGAGAAGGCTACATACATGTTATGTAAAGTCACAAGTGCTTCTCGCGATGACAACGGTATTGTCATCCTTAGACTTGAAGTCACTAGATCATCTAGTTGTGGAATATTGTGTTTTGATAGCGTCAAACGCTACACCGTGACTGGGTAGTCATAAAGGCGCTTATCGGACACAATAGGAAGCAAGCTTAGATATCGTAGTGAGGTATTTAGAATTTGTCCCTCCGACATAACGGGAGCAAATATCCTAGCCCCCTCGAGGGATAGTGCTTATAGAATGTCTGGCCAGACTCAAATAAACCAGTGTATATGATATTGATGTTATTTGCACAAATAAGGCTATTCCCAGGATCGAGAAAATATGGATTGGATATACAAGTGTGACATGTATGTCTCCTGTCTAATCCGGATATTTAGACAAAGGGATTAGACAATACTTTCACAAGGTTTGTCGGATGACTATTGCTAATAGTTGGCAAGTAAGGATGTCCTGCTAGAGGCCGCTCCATATTAGTAAATAGTTACTACCAACTAAGTAGAAACCTATGGGGTCACATGCCATATGGATTGAACTATACTTGGTAATTAATTAATATGATTAATTAATTAGAAGGATAAAATCGCAACAACTTGCTAACTTAGTAGGACTAATATGCAAGTTGGACTAATCCGAACTTGAGTAGAATTAGGAGAGCGCCTTTATGTAGTAAAAAAGAGTTGTTGGACTATACAAAGGATGCTCCTAGCTTCCTTCCCTACACTAATGCTCATAACATTACTTGAGTAGGTGAGAAGCAATGAGTGAGAGCCAGCAAGGAGACCCGTCCGCCCCTTGCTGCCCCCTCTACCCGTCGGCCACAAAAAGGAGGCCGAAGCCTCCCTTTGGTGCTCCGTTGTGTGATTCCTTATCCTCTTCCATTCTTCCTAGCTAGCACAAGGATATTGGAGGATCTAGATGTGAATTCTAGGCGTGGATCAACCGTAGAGATGTGATACTTTTTGCGTTAGAAGTCATCACAGAAGACCTCTACGGTACATGTTACAAATTCTTTACTATCGTTATGATTTCTCTTCCTGTGATCCTTGGAGGGTATTGAATGGATAAATTATTGTTTCCGTTGCTTATCCATGATCAAAACCCTACACATATCCCATCAACGGCCGGAATATTGACGGGTCGAAAGTAGCCGCAGTGTCCGCCGCCTATCCCTTTTCTCGAACCACCAAGGGGCCAGCCGCACTTCCCAACAACCAGGAGTCGCAATCGGACACCATTAAAACCACTGACCGTCTCCAAATAACCTCCAGCGACCTGCAGCAAACGCCTCCTCCGGCGAATCAACCACCAACGGACTCCCCGCGCCTGTAGCAACCAACGCTGCTACCCACAACCAGGCCTCCGTCAAACGTCTCCAGACGATCTCCGGCCTCCAAAAACTTTCAACGACCGCGGTACAGCCCTCGCAAGACCCTCCATCGTCGCAGCCACCAGAAGCAGGAGGACAACTCGATTTAGCCAAGGGGATGGCATCAATTCACTTCCGGATCGATCTAGCCACTAATTCGCATCCGGCCCCGCTTAAGCCTCTGGCTCCTAAGAGGCTTGGCTCAGTCGGCTTCGTGTCGGCTATGTTCAGGCCGCCGGCTCCAATTTGGCTCCAAGTGAGCCACGAACTAGTTTTTGGCTCATTTTTAGCCGAATGCTACATTATTTTGAGCCGCGGGTTATTTCATAGGGTTTTTCGCCCTCCCGAGGTTGATTCCGGCCACAATTTTTTGACCTCCAAATTGGTGTTCTCAAGTTTGTTTGCCACCAATTTGATCCGGACAAGAATATTGGCGACTTTTTTAATATCCACCTTGAGGAAAATGGGGTTTTAAGGGTGGGAGAGTTGATACAGGTCACCGTATCGATATTATCCATTTATTAGTTTATTACTTATTTGATTATTTATTTTTTTGAAATAAAAAAGTTATTTGAGTTATTTAATTATGTTATTTGGTTATTTAATGATCTGGACTTGGTCCGTAGGAGTCTAGGTTAGAGTTATGTCATTTATCTATTTAAGTGATGTACTTTGTCAGTATTATTCAATGAAATTGTCAATATATCTATCATTTGTTACTGTCTATACTCCCTTATTTATGTGTTTGTAATACAGATGTGATGGGCTTGGTAGTATGGGTTACTGAAGTCCAATATGTAAATAACCATACCAGAGCAAAACGAGAAGTTATATTATGTTATTTGTGGTATGTACTTTCTTAAATTGTAAGTGTAATTATTATTTCTAACGATTCGGTTAGTCATTCGTCGGTTTTTGCTATCTATCAGGAAGCAGTATATTCGCTTCACTCGTTGGGACACATTTGCCCTTACGATTGGTAGAGAGCTATCCGAAAATGTAAACAATGACATTGTTTTAGCCGCTTTGGCTGTCACTGCAATATATTTTGGGGGTAAAAAACTATTATATTTTTAATTTAATATTATAGTAATTGTGTTATTTTTCACCGTGATATACTCACACGTGAATGCAGGACCCTGCATCTGCATAACTAGGTACACTATGTTGTGTTTAAACCCCATATCAGATAGAATGATTACATTTGCGATTGGTAAGGATCAATATGCATTTTTATTTTTAGCCATGTCATATGTTCGTTGTATCTGAAAATATTAATTCTTCGTGGATACAGGTTTAGTAAAGACGTTACCTCGCAAAGGTTGGTTTCTTGGAATTGCAGTTGTGGACTCTCAGTGTCATTTCTACTTACAGTCAACAATGCACGAAGGATAAAGTTGTCTGACCTCGTGTTCATGTCACATGTGATTATTCTTACTCTAACTTCCTATATTTATATTATTATTATTATTATTATTATTATTATTATTATTATTATTATTATTATTATTATTATTATTATTATTATTATTATTATTATTATTATTATTATTATTATTATTATTATTATTATTATTATTACATAGGCACATAAGTCACAATACGTTCCCTCGACAAAAAAATAAAAAAAATAAGTCACAATACTATGTTTTTCCAGGTGTACCATTTTCGCGTATTGGCGACTATGGTGTATGTACCGCATGGAAATCTTTTGTACAAGGCAATGTAATCATTGTGACAAGAGTTTAGCTGGATTCTTTGTCAATGGAGGAAATATTTGCACAAGTTGTAATATGATCAACATGCACCCACTGCCACAGTATGAATATATATGTAAATATATATATATATATATCTGTGTGTGTGTGTGTGTGTGTACCAACAAAGAAAGAGAAATATAATTTTTCTTCAATGTCGTACTTGATGTTTCTTTTGCGAATCTAACTCATTCAATTTCCGTCAACAGTTATCGATTTACAATAATTGTCAAGGATTCCACTGTGATGAAGAGACTATAGATCTTCGATAAACAAGCTAGGGTAATTCTGAGGAAGAGTGCAAAGAATATGCGAAATTTACTTATACGGGTAATTTCTATAATAATTTATAGTATAAATGTGTTGCACTAAAATTATCTTAGTGGAAAAATCATTCACAATTTAAAACTGGGTCCGACGGGAAAGTCCATTCAAGAGCATATTTAAAGTTGCGTTAACCAATCTTACACTTTCATCATCCAAGCACCTACTGAGGTGGTGGAACAAAATGATCTTAAATGTGTTTCAGTGCTTCTGGTTGATTGGGCTGATGAGTGCATGCATTTGTATGAAGAACTTATGCAAACAGAATGTAAGATACTGTACATTTACCGATACATTATGTCATTTGTGACGCAGGACTACCTACAATGTGATTGGTCTCTAGCAAGCAGTTTCAATTTCTCTTTCAGTTTCACTGAGTATGTTGTTCAGTACTTTTGGTTATTTTTTTTTTGGATCAAGCATTTGAAATGCATAAGACATTAACTGTTAAAGTGACATCAATTTTGTTTTCGAATTGAAATTTCGCCGTGCATCACACGGGTTAAAAGCTAGTATTTCTCTGAACCATAATCTCTCCCAAAGCTCTCTCTCCCTTTATCTCCCTTTATCAATCCCTTTCAATCTCTCTTTCTCTCTTTTATCATTTTGTTCAATTATCGATACGTTAACCGTATCAGCTTCCTTCTCCTCACTGCCCAAATAGTATAACACAACTTGATCTTGCGACTGCCACACCTTTGTAATGTCTTGCAACCTATCCAACCCTCATTTAAAAACGGATTTTGAGCTCATAATATAAAATTCCTCACATTTGTTGTAATCCCAATTTTAATTGCCGGACGGAGTAAGAGTAACTCCAATAATCTATAAGTATGGTATTTGTGAAATTCCCTCTCAACCTACTTCATCCAAACACGCCAGCCAGGGTGTTTTGTCGGAAAACAAATAAAACATCTGTAGCTTCGTTACTCTGTAAAAAAATTACTGCCAACCACTTAAGAGAGTGTCATTTATAAGTGTCGATTATGTGATGCCACCACATAAGTATCTATCCTCTTTATAGGAAACCTCACAATGAGGGAACAATTTAAAGAAAAACATGGACGAACCAAACTAATATGCAAACTAAACTACTCTAACTTCCTAGCTCCATGGCCAGTTGAAATTAACATCATAATTCACGGAAGATTTCAATCTTCTTAGCTCCATGGCCAATTTCCTCCGTTTCGCATTTGACACCGCTGCATATTCTTCTCGGGCACTTCCTTTATTATTTACCATAGCCTGAAAATGATATCTACTGTACTGCATGGGCCAAGATAAAGCAACGATATAAGAGTTTTTGAAGTAACAGTGAAGGGGGGAAAAGTAACAGTGAAGCTTTTTCTCAAATATACACTTGCAATTAGCATAAGCATAAAACGGTTTCCGCTTCTTCTTTCAAGCTACACAGGACTTTTAATGCACATGTTATTTGTTAAAATGAAAACAAAGCAATACCAAACAATTTCTACCAGAAGGGGAAAAACTAAGACAAACTGGAGATCACCAAACTACACAATCACAGGCCTATGCTAACTAACCCTTCAAAATTATTTACTATCACCGAAATCGGAGGAATGAATAAACTAAAAAAGAATTCTCTTTGATCAACAACTAAAAAAAAGAATTCTATCGAGGTGTAATTTCCTAGACTGAAAGATTCATTAACTTGGAATGGGTAAAGTCGTGCGTGAGCTATTATTGCAAGAAACCATTCCCACGATGTTTTTTTAGGAAAACATCAAAAGGCCCAAAAAACATAACCAAAGCCCAGGACCAAACAAGTGCACTAGTAAAAGTCGAAAGCCACCTGATTTCCACTTCCCCAGATGGACTTCCATCGATTACCGAACTCCTCCCAGCCAACCAATGAGCGCATACCTATTTCTCTCTCTATGAATGGATTTAAGTCCGATCTTCATCTCTTCTTCGGCTGTGGCAAGTTTTTCTCTCATGGTCTCTGACAACCGATCTTTGGTTTTCAGGATCTTGGACTTCTTTTAACAATTCAATTAGGATCTGAGCGTCCCTTTGGACCAACAATTCTTTTATGTGGAGCATCGCCATTTCTAACCTGAGGTGCTCCAACACCCCATCGGAGCCGTCTCGCTTGGGCACCCATAAGAGTACCCCGTGAGGATTCCAAATCGCCACTCCAGCACCGGCAGATTTCCAAAGATCTGACCACGCACCATCAAACTGTAGCTCCGCATATTGTTGGATCGGTAAGAAGGTGTTGGAACAAATTTTTAACATGGACACCGATGGAAGTAGTAAAAGATAACAAACAATGCAATGAGGTTATTTGGATTATGTGAAATAAGTGAGATGTAGTGTTTGGATGCGGTAGATTATTAATAAAAAAATATATTTTTTAAGATACCGAGGTTCAAACTGGGGACGTCATACCGGGGGCTTTAAACACTCTACCAGTGAACTAACACCCATTTGCATAAAGAACCCGGAAATCACCCTAAAAAGTCAGGAATTTCCCGAAAAGAAATTCAGATTTCCGTCCAAAAAATCCTAATTCCGGCTGGGCGGATATCCGGATTTGTTTGGATTTGGAGAGGTTTGACCCTAAGTTACCTGGAACGCGGATCGTTCCGGTTCGTGGAACGGGAACGGGATCGCGGAACGCCATACCCTATGAAATTTGGTACGCCAAGGGTAGGCTTCTTTGGATTCCTTTAAAGGAATTTTACCATTTTCCATAAATCATAAAGTATAAAACTGCTCAATTTATACAATATTTAAAAGTCAATACTCTTAAAATAGATGTAACTTAACATTTCCAAATTTAATTTTCCCTTCTACATAGATACTTCAGGTGAAAGTAGTGAACAAAGCTGAGATCGCGAAATTAAGCGATCTGGATCGCTGGTGTTCCACGTTTCGGAACGCGCGATCCAATTCGCAATTCGCGGGGGTACGAGTGAATTGTGGTAACACTGAGTTTGACCAATTATATCAGATTTTTTACTTTTCCTTTCCTCCCTACTTCCTCTCATCCAAACAAGTCCAATGTCAAAGTTGCGATGAAAGCTCTTTTTGAAGGAGAAATAGACTGTTCTTGGGATGCGGTAAGCGGTTTGTAATCAGATTTTGCGTCATCCTTTTTCAGATGTTTACCATTATTTTTGCACAATGGACTAACCCCCGCATATTTGTACTTGTTTTTCGCCTTTTAATACAAATTTACCACAGTTTACCCCAAATAAAAGAACAAATAAATAAAATATTCTAGAGTTTCTACCTTCAAAACTGTATCTTGAACCTTGTATTCTCCAAGTGCAGCAACTTGATAGTTATCCACTTGTTTCCTTTAATCACGGGGTTACCACCTGATGAAATAACAAACAATAGAACATAGATGTTAGCAAAATCAGCGATCTAGAAAAAAACACGGGCATTACATGAAAATGCATATTCAAAAATGCTAATATCCAAAATCATTATCACTTCCATTTGAGTTCCAATTACAGATGTTTTATTCATACGTTCCTCTCTTCATAGGTGTGAGAGTGTAACGGAGCCATTACCATGCAAACTGTATTTGTCTAATGTCGCATCACCCATTTTGGGCTTCACAGAAAGCTCCTTTTTAGTGGACTCTGACTGCTCATTCCACCATGGAAGCCATTCAGTATTGCCCTTAACTGAAGGGAAATAGGTCTCACCACCTTCTTCTACATCTGACCTACATCAATAATAGAAAAAGAAATTCAAGTAAAAGAAGATAACACGAGGTAATTATTCAAGTTAATGCAGGGATCGTAACATCTGCCAAAGCTGCGTTGTTTCATTAATCGAAGGTGATTTGGCTAGTTAGTTACATAACTCCTGCATGTCCTGTTTTGTCTTGTTTATTTATAAATATTAATAATCTTCTAACAAAGAGGTTCTGCGTTTCATTCTACAGTTGACTCAAAATGAAAAGCCCTATTTCCTAAATCATTCGTCAGATATTTTCTGTTCTTCGCCATCTTCATTTCTCTTGGAATTCTGAATCTCACAAATTTCTTGTTACGAATTCCAACTTCTATTATGAAATCATGTAAGATCCAATCTAATCACATTCAAGAAGAAGCTACACTTTAATTATTATGTTGTCACCCAAACACACAAGTGTGGTTTGTTCTCCTATAATGGGGGCAAATGGTTCAATGGGTAGGCAATGAGTTTTTGTAGGCGCAGCTCAACAATGATCGATGACCACCAAAACATCCGAAAGCTCAATATTCGCAAAACTTGTAGTTTGGTAATTTTATTCTAAACATATAGTATTGACGTGTAAACATGAAAATGAACGAAGAAGGTACGAATAAAAAAAAAAAGTCTTACAAGTACATGACGACTGTTGCAATCCTTGGGCCGCCATTTTTCAGAAATTCAGGCGCCTTACCATAACGAGGGACAATCTTCTGCCCAGTGGCGGACGCAGAATTTGTATATTGCGGGGGCCAAACTGTACATAACTTTTAAAATACACACACATTTGTATGAACGTTTTTCTTATCGAGCACCAACATTGAATATTGTTTTGACTACTAACCCTTACTATTATAAAACTTCCCAACTTGAGCTGAGACGGCGGTAAGAATTAATGTCCTCAAAGACAAAATAGTTGGAATAGATAGTTTGACAGTCAAGTTATCGATTGTTTGATTGAATCAAAACTATAAGTGTTTGGGTAAAAAGGTTTTGCAATTGATTAGATTTTAAATAGTAGAAATAATAATAATGAGTATAAACGAAAAAGAAAGGACTTGTATCAAGACTAATTTAAAATGAAGCATAACCTTTTTTTTTTTGAAGAAAAAAGAAGCATAACCTTGAATTGATTTAGAACAACAAACTTTCTCGCACAAAATTCCAATCTCTACAGTTGCATTACAAATAGAAAATA
The DNA here is from genome assembly GCA_023055425.1 of Linanthus parryae. NCBI lineage: Eukaryota > Viridiplantae > Streptophyta > Magnoliopsida > Ericales > Polemoniaceae > Linanthus > Linanthus parryae. The sequence goes on along the minus strand of JALGPY010000006.1, from coordinate 22,893,491 downwards.
AATTTGATAAAAATAAAAAGTATCAACTTATAAAATTATTCGAAACATAAAGTGCCCAATATACAAAATTTCCAGATTTGATCTGCCATCTCTTCTTTGAGAGATCGACTACAAGGTGTTGAGAAGATGAGACCTATATATGTCAGTTTTTCTACAGGCTTGGGTACATTTTCTTTCAATTGAAATTTCCTACAAAATTTGGATATACTAATTCTTTTTTGTGATGGATATACTTTTCTAGATGGATATATCTTCTTAAGAACGAGTGATATCCTTTTCTTAAAAAGAGACGAATGATATCCTTTTGTTTAAACATAATGACTAATACATATATTTTGATTAATTAAACTCAAATAAAAACAATTAGAAAATATGTACGTGGCTGAATACTACTGAATTAGATGGTTTATAATTTCAAATGCACTACAAAATTGAGGGGGCCAACTTCTACTAAAACACAAACTCTTCACAACACTAACCCCATAGTAATAACGTTTCAAAAAATTGATGGAGGGGCCATGGCCCCCTCCCGCCCCCCCTTCCGTCCGCCACTGACTTCGGCCCAATTGCGTAGTGGATAACACTCAATCCTTCACCATGCTCTGCAAGTTATAAAGTCAGTGTTGATCAAGATTTGACATAATGATACTAGCACTTACTAACTCCATAAGAAGAGGAAAAAGTTAGGCTTAATTGCTGATTGCATACCCCCAGTTTGCCATAATTTGCTTATTGTAATTCCCTTTTTTTTATTGACTGATTGCACTCTCCATTTGCAATACTACTAGCTTGTTGCAACTGATAAAAATATATCGTTATCTCGGTTATGGAATAATCCGTTAATTGACATGTATGTACTATTTTGTGAGGGCAAAATTGTCATATTACTAAGAACACCACCACTCAGACCACCAACTCCTCCACTGCTAAACCCAGATGCCAGCCCATTTTATGTCTCTTCTCTCTTTTCAACCTCGTAAATCAGACTAACCCAACCCAGACCTGTTCTTATTGACTTCTTCAACATCAAGATTTCCAAAATAAGAAAAAGAATTGATCATTATCATTTTTTTTTCACATTAAGGACTCAATTGGTAAAGCCTCAGAGCAATTGGTCTACTCACTGTCGGCCATGAAAATTAGCCAAACAAGTCATCTCTAGCCCCAAATTCAAGCCAAAATTCACAACAACGAACACCATCAACCCTTCCTCTATTCAAACTCAAACGAAGCCGATCACAAATACCACAATATTGATTTTGTAAACCCAAAATAGGATGAAGTTGAATCAGTCTCTCAAACCCAAAATCAACGGTAACCCGGAACATCCAATTTTTCAACCCGCTGTTTCGATTTCTTGATCCCAAGTTGTCGATCGAATCCAGCTTCGTTTCCCCAATTGTCGATCGATTTCAAGACTAGAGAGAGAGTGAAATTTAAGGTCTCTGACCTCACAGAAGCTTCGACGTCCGGTAATTTCACCGGAGAATTGATCTCCGATTTGAAGAAGATAGACTAGGGTTGAGAAGGGAGGGAGAAATGTGGGAAGAAATGAAAATATCATAAACATCATACCAAGCTTTTACATTTCCACCTATTTATAATAGGGGGAGGAGAGTGCAATATATTAAACTAGTAACGGTAAGCCTAGTCAGCACCTTCCAATCAAATGGACCAATCAGAGACGAGGAAGGAGCTGACTCGGCAACTAACTTGACACTTAGCCCTAAACGACACCGTCCTACTTGACAATTCAAATAAAACGTTCAAAAGCTATTCGACGGCCAAGATTAGATGTTTCCGCTTGATCGGACAGCTGCTGCTGCTGCAAATTACACGACCACGGTTTTGATAGGTTTGCACTTTAGTCCTATTTATACAACCACCGTTTTGACAGCTTTGCACTTCAGTCCTTCCTACTGCAACCCTGACATGAAACCACTCACAAAATCACCGGCCCCTCTTCTCCACTGTCGTCTTTTCCATCCGCAGCCCACCATGAAAAAGCAAGTGATGAGAAGCATTCGAAATTAAACCAACACACAAATGAAGCTTCTTCTTCTTCTTCTAATCTGAAGTCGTAATTAAAATTGAAAACAGAATAGGGGTGCATTTGGAGAGGTTGACGAACTGGTGGTGATTGTGGTGGAGGCAGGGTGTGTAATTTTCGACAGATTGCAGAGAAAATAGGTTCAGATTGAGAGATATGGAGAGATCGAGATAAGATATTCGTTTTTTACTTATTTCATTTTTGTTTATGGCAATTTTAGCCTTCAAACATTAATGGTGGTTGGATGGAAAATTTACCCAATTGCAACAAGCTAGTAGTTTTGTAAATAGGGAGTGCAATCAGCCAATTAAAAAATGGGAATTGCAACGAGCCAATTATGACAAATAGGGGGTATGCAATCAGCACTTAAGCCAAAAAGTTAATAAGAACAAAAGTACTAAAAGCCGTACAGGAGAGAAGTGAAAATATATCCTAACTGTGCGTACCAACAGGTATAAATGTGAAACCAGCAATTCTCTTTTCTATGTCCTTGATGTTGTTATCTCTTCCTCTTTTCAAAGACGTTGAAGCACTATTTTTCTTACTGAACAAAAAGAACAAAACAGAAACTAGATGTCCTTTCCTTATCGAGTATATCACTAAATAAGCAATCTGAGCATGGGTGGGGGTAAGAAAGCCAAACCTGCTATCATAATATGTCCTACCAGTTTTTCCATCCAAACGTAAGGATTGAGTCATGTGAGGTTTGTCAAGGCTTATTATGTACTGACATTCCTCCTCCGACTGTTGAAAATAACATCAGATTCAATTTCAACATCACTAAGAAACAACACTAAGAAACATGAAACTTTTGTGTGCGTGTGCGTGTGTCCGTTCCTCGATTTCTAGCTGACTTCATTGAGTCCTTCTGTAATAATATAAAGAACAGAATGTTCGTACATTCAAAAAGTGTGCATACAGCAAAGATATTGAAAGAAACTCACCAAAAGTTGTGAGCCAGGAAAGTTCTAGGCTCCCAGGAAAGAATTTCCTTCCCAGCCCTTAAAGTTATAATCTTAAAAGTCCGCAGGGCAAAGACTAAAAAAAAAAAAAAAAAACAAAAAAATCCCTAGCTTAGTGACCTAAATTGACATAATCCGGTAGAGGTGGAGCACCAAACAAAATACTAGATATGACCCTTGGTAATTGGTATGCTGTGCTGTTGAGAAAGAGATTCTAGAAATTAGAGATACCCAGTCGCAAATTACGGTCATTAGAAAAAGAAAATGTTCGCAACATAATTGTGCGTTCGAGGTTCAATTTCATCTAGGAGGATTCTTTTACATGAGAGTAAGGAAATGAGGTTGGGAAAATACAACATAATAATAAATTACAGTAATATTTAAATTAAAGCATGCATCACTATGTTCATTATTCAATGGACTCGAACAAGCTCCAAATCTCAAAGTTGGATCGTCTATCAAGATTAAACAAATTTATTTTAAGGGATCTAACTGGTCAGCGATTAGTCTAGTACTGAAATCCATCACTCTAGGGAGTAGTAAAGTGTTTTTCCTTTCTTCAAGGATAGATATATATTGTCACCTCATATTAGGGGGTCTGATATCGCAAAACAAGTGAGAATATGGATCAAATCCCTCCAAAGCGCTTTTGTACCGGTGGCAACTGAGTTGCTAAGTTGTGGCCCCACGACCTCAGAATCTACGTTAGACTTTCTTTTCTTATTGTTGTTCATGGAATCCTAAAAACAAATGAAACTTTATCTGTTGGAGCAAGAATGTTTTCCGATAGTCACGAGAACCTAGAAATTAACACAAGGATATAATAAACTGAAGAAGGAAAAATATATAACCATGACACCATTGGCATGCATTCTTATTATAGCATCGCGAAAGGGGAATAGTCAAATTCCTTCTGAAACCTTTCTGTATCGCTGACCATTGAGTTTTAAGTTGTGCTCCCACAATTTTGGGATCCACACCACCAAAGTTCTTACCATCATTCATGAGACCCTAGAAACATTTATCAAACTTTGTCTGTTACAGCAAGAACCTTCTCGATAGACATAAGTAACTAAAAGTCAACATAAAAATACAGTGAACTGAAGAAAAAAGAAGAAATGACCATGACATATTTGGCACGCGTTTTTAGTGCGGCAACGCGGGAAGGGGAATAGTCAAATCCCTTCGAAGGCCCCTTTGTACGGCCGGCCATTAACCTGTTTTGTTGTGCTTCCACAATCTTGGACCTAAGCTTGGAAATCTACACCAGCAAAGTTTTTACCATCATTATTCATGAAACCCTTCAAACATTTATCAAACTTCGTTTGAAAGAGAGTAAGAATATTTCTAATAGACATAAGAAGCTAGCTATTAACATAAGAATAGAACAAATTGAAGAAAAAAAGGATAACCATGCACGATTAGCAAGTATTTTTGGAGCGGGATAACCATGCACGATTAGCAAGCATTTTTGGAGCGGCAACGCGAGCAAGCGAATCGTCAAATCCCTTCAGAAGCCCTCTGGTCGGCGACCATTGAGTTGTTGAGTTGTGCTTCCACAACCTTGTGATCCGCACCGGCGAAGTGACTACTATAATTCATGAATTCCTAGAAACATATATATCAAACTTGTTATGACGCAGCGGATGAATCCGAGTATCAAGCAAGAACGATAACAAAATATAAAGAACGAGAAATAAGAATTTTAACGTGGTTTGCTAATATAAATATTAGCTACTCCACAACCTGAACCCAATTTTATTGAGAGAAACAAACCCGAACCCGATTACAATCCCGAACACACACACGCAAAGAAAAAACCCACAACTCACTGCTATGAAAAGTTCTCTGCTGTGTATGCTAGAGTTGCTCCTGACCCCTATTTAAAACAAAAGAAGAAAAATGCCTTATATATGGCCTGCCAAAGACCACCGCCTCCACAATTAGGAATTGGTAAATTTTGACTTATTTTATTTCCTTAACCCCCTTTGACTTGATTTCCTTAGACCCCAAGATATTACTAAATTAATTCAAGTCACAAAATAACAAATCTCCACCTTGACTTGAATCAACTCAACAATCCTGAACCAGAACCGATGCTTCTCTCGAACCTGAAACAGATGCGTCACCCTGAAACTTAAAAGATCACGCCTCCACCTAGAACCAGACTCAAATACATTTACTGAGAAAGCAGAACCGAATGTATTCCCGATGCGCTCCAAACCACGTCAGATCCAGTGCACCATGACAAGTGCCCAGATGTCGTCCAGACCAGATGCAATGACGACGAGTGCCACAAACTGTCATGCCAGATGCGTCCCGTATGCCTCAGATACGCCCGAAACCCTAGTGCGCGCCAAAAATCTTTTCGCACCTAGAACCATAACCCGATTCGCGTGCCAGATATCTCACGCGCCAGATACTCCATGCCAGGAGCCCAGAATCGCCCCAAGGGGCTCAGAGAAGTAGGTCGTCCTCCGAGGAGGTCCCTCCATCTAGAACCAGATTCGTTTGATTCTTCTTGGGACACTCCCTTTTCCAGTGATCTTTCTCCTTGCAGTAGGCACAGACGTCATGTGGTAAGCTGGATCCTACAAACCTCTTGTATCCCTTACTTTTTCCTGCTTTGACCATAAAACCAGCCACATAATGGTCACCTGAATTGCCTGCAAACTTGTGCCTCAGACTCCTAGTGTGAAGAGCAGATCTGACATGTTCTAGGGTTATCGTACCTTTCCCACCAGTGAAAGATTGCACGAAGCCCTCATACGATGGAGGTAGAGACACCAACAGAATTAAGGTCGCGTCCTCATCACTTATTTTCTCCTCACTATTAGGCAATTCAAGCAGAATAGTGTTTAGAACATCTAAGTGATCACTAATTTGCGTACCTTCAGACATTGGCAACTCGAATAGCCGTTGCTTGAGCATCAACTTTTTTGGCACGAATTTCTTCATGTAGAGCTCCTCCAACTTGACCCACAAAGCAGCCGCCTTCTCCTGATCTGCGAAACCGGCGATCACCTCGTCAGTCAGACACAACATGATCGTTGCGTGCGCCTTCTCCTCCATCTTCAGATACGCCGATGTGGTTGTGTCCACGTTACCCTTGTTGGACGCCAGAGGCAGCCAAAGATCGTCGCGCTTCAACAACGCCTTCATCTTGATCTCCCACAGACTGAAACTGTTTCTCCCACTAAACTTCTCGATCTTCATAGTACCCGACATCGTTTCTTGTTGAAACCCTAACCTGACCCGAGCTTTGATACCAGTTTGTTATGACGCAGCGGATGAATCCGGGTATCAAGCAAGAACGATAACAAAATATAAAGAACGAGAAACAAGAATTTTAACGTGGTTTGCTAGTATAAATACTAGCTACTCCACAACCCGAACCCGATTTTATTGAGAGAAACAAACCCGAACCCGATTACAATCCCGAACACACAAACACGCAAAGAAAAAACCCACAACTCACTGCTATGAAAAGTTCTCTGCTGTGTATGCTAGAGTTGCTCCTGACCCCTATTTAAAACCAAAGAAGAAAAGTGCCTTATATATGGCCTGCCAAAGACCACCGCCTCCACAATTAGGAATTGGTAGATTTTGACTTATTTTATTTCCTTAACCCCCTTTGACTTGTTTTCCTTAGACCCCAAGATATTATTAAATTAATTCAAGTCACAAAATGACAAAACTCAGTAGAGAAAGAGCGTTTTTGATAGACATAAGAAGCTAGAAATTAACAAAAAGAATAGAATAAACTGAACAAAAAAAGAACAACCATTACTGGAGGCCATTGAGTTGTTAAGTTGTTCTCCCACAATATTGGGATCGACACCGGCAAACTTTTTTCTACCATCATCATTCTTCAAACCCTAGAAAACAGATTCCCAAACGTGCCTGTCTGTTAGGGTATGCAACGGCGTTTTCAATAGAAATAATAATAAGAATAAGAAAAATAAAAAGAAATCACCTGCATGTTTCTCCGGCAACGAGCTAACTCGAGTTCTCTGGTATGTGTTTTCTCCACATGAGCTTCGTCGAGTTCCTCCGGGTAATACAGCCTAGTGTTTTGCTAGGACACAGACTGTAATATTTCATTTGTGTCCATTTAAGTATAGGGCTAATTGCATTTTACCCGCTGTAGTTAAGGGTTTGTGCGAACACCCCCCCCCCCCAAGTTCCAAATGTTGCAATAAACACCCCCGAGGTTTGGTTTTTGTGCGATTCCGTTAAAACTAACGGAATCATTCAAAATCTTACTTTCAATCCTAAAATACCCTCGGGTTTAAAAGTAAAAAAAGAAAAGAGAAGAAAGCTAAACCGGATCTGAGAAAAGAGGAAGAAGAAGAGGAAGTGAGGAGGATGAGAAAGAAAAGGTGGAGGTGGAGAAGAATGGGGAGGTAGAGGTGGGGAAGGGGAAAAGAAGAGCCGATGCTGGACGAGAACGGTGACGAGGACGCCATCGTCGACGGAGGAGAAAAGCTACGAAGACGCTGCCGCCACCACCAAGGTCGCCGCCGCTTCTGCACTTCGAAGCGGCTTCTCCGCCTGCCACAACCCCTGCTTCACGACGCCACAGCCCCAACCCCACTTCCACCACATATCACCACCCACCTCCACTACCGCATGTACCGCCGACTCCTCCCAAACCAGAAATTGCCTTCCAATTTCTCTGATTTTTCATTCGAAAATTGACGTGCTTAGTTCAATTTCAAGATTCCAATACTCTATCCAATTTCTGGACATGTTTGGATATGGGTTTGATATTTTGGTGGTGGAAAATTCTGAGTTTTGCCATCAGGGTTTGTGAATTGGGTCAAACTGATTATGATGTCTCATTCTTCAACATCAAAATTCTGGGGTCTTTAACCAATGTCTAATTCTCAACTTTTTCATGGATTTTGTTGTTTGAGAGAGTATGAATATGTAGGTAAAGAAGATGGAGATGAAGAAAATGAAGAAGATGAACATTTGAGAGAAAGGATGACATAGCAGAACTAGAGAGAGATAGAGAGAGAGAGAGAGAGAGTGAGTGTGTGTGTGTGAGGGGAAATGATTATATTATCTTATATATGGGAGGGTATATAGGTCTTTTTGACCTAGTTAACAGAAAAATACCACTTTACAGCACAAAAACGAAACCGCAGGGGGGGGGGGGGGGGTTAATGCATCATTTGAAACTATGGGGGGGGGGGTAAATGTAATTAACCCTTAAATATAATCTTTAGTGTTTTGCTATGACACAGCCTGCACAAATGGGTGTTAGCTCAGTGGTAGAGTATTTGAAGTCCCTGCATGAGGTCCCGCGTTGAAACCTGACAATATGATGTAACTCTAAAAGAAAGGACACATATTGCAATTGCAATATTTCCTTTGTTTCAATTTAAATATCATCGTTTTCTCTACAAAAATAATTAACCGTCATGAAATGAGGTTGTTTCCCAGATAAATAGATTAAATAGGCTCATGTTGAAGAGACATCATCCTATAGGTGCCCAATCTGCCTCGCTGGAGGCATGCTGTTGGTCTTAGGATCGTCTGGAGCGATTCAACAACGCAACAAAAAGAAAAAAAAAATAATATCACGATCAAGAACACGAAGATTTACGTGGTTCATCAAATTGGCTACATTCACGGTACACACCCACTTCACTATGATGAGCGAATGAAGAATACAATCAGATCTCTCTCAAACTCTCTCTGGTGTGATGTGATACCCTAACCCTAGAGCTAGGTTAATTATCTAGAGATAGATAATACATGAAATTGCTTGTAATCCCCCCAACTTTAGACTAGGTTACGAAACAGTCTTCACACTTAACAATCTCCCACTTGAAGACTGATTAACTCTAAATTTACTTCTCCCGGCTTCAATTCAACATCCTCCATGACTGTGGACTTGGCTTCTCATCATGTGACTAGGCACCGATGCCGAGCAGGTTATCAGCTTCTCCAAGGTCAAAACCTTGGTGAACATATCCGCAGGATTCAGGCTCGTGTGGATCTTCTCCAAATTTATCACGTCTTTCTCCAACAATCAAAGAATGAAGTGATACGTGATGTGATGTGTTTCGTCTTTGCATGGAAAGTGGAATTCTTCGACAGATGAAATTACACTCTGACTGTCACTCTACAACTTGAAACTTTTCTATTTCTTCCCAAGTTCCCCCAAGAAACTATATAGCCAAACCATCTCTTTGCACGCTTCTGAAGCTGCTACATATTCGACTTCAGTAGTAGATAGGGCATCAAATTTCTGCAACCTCGAAACCCAAATGACTGCTCCAGCGCCAAGTGGCAACACATAGCCTGTAGTGTTCTTTCTTCTTTCCACATCACTAGCCATGTCTCAATCAACATATTCTTTCAAACTGATCTATGACCCTCCATATCACAAAGCTACATCATGTGTCCCTCTGAGATACCTGAAAATCCACTTCACAGCTCTCCAATGCTCCTTACCGGGATTTCTCATGAATCTGCTTACAACTCCCACTGCTTGGGCAATATCATAACCTATCATACATCAAGCTTCCCACAAAAGGTGCATAAGGAACTTTATCCATGTGGTCCTTCTCCTCATCTGTAGCTGGACTCTGGTCTGTCGAAAGTTTGAAGTGACTCGCCAACGGAGTACTCACTGGTTTAGCATCATGCATGCTAAACCTCTTCAAGACTTTCTAAACATAATCAGCTTGTGACAAAACTAGCTTCTTTCCAACCCTATCCCTGTTGATTCTCATGCAAAGGATTTTCTTTGCAGGTCCCAAATCCTTCATTGAGAACTCCTTAGACAAGCTCTCTTTTAGCTTTTTAATTTCCCCCATGCTTGATCATGCAACAAGCATATCATCCACATATAACAAGAGAACAATGCAAAAATTCTTGAACATCTTGAAGTAGCAACAGTGACCCCATGACACTTCGTGTATCCTTGCCTAGATATGAAGTTATCAAACTTCTTGTACCACTGCCTCGGTGCCTGCGTGAAGCCATACAAACTCTTCCTTAGTTTGCACACCATATTCTCTTTACCTTCTTCTTTGTACCCTTGTAAATGTACCATATTGATGTCTTCTTCTAAATCCCCGTGTAGAAAGGCTGTCTTGACATCTAGCTGCTCAAGGTGCAAATCTTCTAATGCCACAATGCTAAGTACTGTGCGGATGGTGGAAATCTTAACAACTGGAGAGAAGATTTCAGTGAAGTCTACGCCTTATTTCTGCACAAATCCTTTCACCACTAGTCAAGCCTTGTACCTCTTTGATCCATCATGCTCCTCCTTAAGTCTGTAAACCCACATTGTGTGCAAAGTCTTCTTCCCTCGGGGAAACTCCACAAGATCCCATGTCTTGTTGGAGTAGAGAGACTGCATAGCATCATTCATCGCATGCCTCCCACTAAAATATGGCTTCAATCTGAAATGCTTCCTCAAAGCTCTCGGGTTCACCACTATCTGTGAGCAAAATATGACAATGATGATAAATAACGAGCTGGAATCTGACTTTTAGTCAACCTTTCAGACACTCTTCGTGTTGGAGCAGTCGCTTCAACTTCTGAACTTTGTACTGGAGCAGGGGCTTCAACTTGTGGCTGGACATCTCTAATCTCAAGCTCAACTGTTTTCTTCTGTTCTCAAACCCATCACTGTTTCCAATCCTTGTGCATAACTGACTCGTTAAATACAACATCCATACTTCCAACAACCTTGTGCTTATTGAAATCCCAAAATCGATAACCAAAGTTGTTATGCCATATCCGATAAATGCGCACTTCTTCGATTTAGGATCTAACTTGGACCTCAGTTCTGCATCAACATGAACATAAGTCGTACATCCAAATGTTCTCAAATGCGACAAACATACCTGTTTTCCTGTCCAAGCTTCCTCAGGAAATCCAAAATCTAGTGCCGTCTATGGACCTCTGTTGATTACATATGCGGTTGTGTTCACTGCCTCAGCCCTAAATGACTTAGGCAATCCAGCGTGTATCCTCATGAACTTTTCACGCTCTGTGAGCGTTCTATTCATGCTCTCTGCAAATCCATTCGGTGTAGGCTAGTTTTGAATTGTCTTCTGTCTCTTGATTCCGTTCTCAGCGCATAACTCCTCAAACTCATTGATGCAATACTCGCCACCTTTTTCATATATCTAACACTTAATTTTCTGACCTATCTTATTCTCAATTGTAGCCTTCCACTTCTTGAACACATCAAACACATCTGATTTGTTCTTAAGAAGTAAACCCATAGTTTTCTAGTGGCATCATCAATAAAAGTAACAAAGTAAGACGCACCTCCATTAGAACCTACCTTCGATGGACCCGATACATATGTATACTCAGACTCCAACTTGTTGAGCTTTCTACCGCGGCTAACTTTGGTGAAAGTGACTCCCTTATTCATCCCATAGACAAAATCCTCGCAAAACTCCAAATCAAGTTCCTTCAAACCCTTGAGCTTGCCTATTTTGAGCATTAACTGCATGCCCTTGTCACTCATGTGTCCTAGACTGTGGTGCCAGGTACTCGCGCCAATTTCAGAAGACGCGACAGCTATGGTACTGTCCGTTCCTGAGGTCACATAAAATGTACCCTCCTTCTTACCATGAGCGATCACCATAGATCCTCTTGTTACTTTCCAGGAATCAAATCCAAAAGTAGTTTTGCAACCCGATGCTGCAAGCTGGCCTACTGAGATGAGATTCCTCTTCAACATCGGGACATGTCTGACATCATTCAACTGCAAAGCAGGTCTGTTATCCATGTTCAGTTGGATTTCTTCCTTCCTAACAATCTTACATGCCTCATCGTATCTGAGATACACCTTCTCGAAGTCACCCTGCACGTAATTATGAAGAATATCCTTTCTACCTGCTGCATGGAACGAAGCACCAGAATGGACCACCCACACATCCTCCTTTGAGGATACAGATAATTTTTAATGCTTCTTTATCACTTTCAGAAATATTAATAGAATCGTTACCTTCGTAGTTTTCTGGCTTCTTCTTGCTCGGATTCTTGCAATTTTTTGCAAAATGTCTGCTCTCACCGCAGTTGTAGTACTCGATGTCCTTAATGTCCTTTTTCTTCCACCTTGAATTTGACTTAGATCGACCTCGACCCTTGTTTCTGTTCTTCCTGTTTTCTGATCTCCCTATCTGCTCGACATATAGCGCATGCTAGACCCACTGCTCTTTCTGCGCATTTCTTCACCGAGTACCATGCTCACCACGTTGTCGTACCCTAGCTTGTCTTTTCTAGTAGAATTGCTCACAACAATCACTACGCACTCCAACTCTTGGGTAACCTCGTTAGAACCAATAGTGCCTTAATATCGTCATCAAAGCATGTAATCCCAACGGATTCCAACTGGCTTATGACGATGTTCAACACGTTCAGGTAATGGGAAACATTACCACTCTCGGAAATCCTCATATCAAAGAGTTTCTGCATGATAAACACCTTGTTCGCTGCTGAAGGTTTCTCATACATCTGTGAGAGAGCATCCATCAAACCCTTCGTCGTTGTTTCTTTTGACACATTGAACAGAACTGACGATGCGAGATTCAATCTCACAAGTCCTAGAGCTTTTCTGTCCAAAATCTTCCACGGTTCGTCTTTAACTTCACTTGGTTTCTTCTCAACTCCGTCCAACGGCAAGTAAGAGTCCTTATGATACAAATAGTCTTCTGTCTGCATCTTTCATAGGCTGAAATGCGTCCCGTCGAATTTCTCAATCCTGAATCTTCCGTCGTCCGCCATCACTTCCACTCAAACCATGCAGCATCTCAGCAATTAGACCGGACTAACAGATTTAAAACGTCCAAAAACCCTTAATTCGACTCCGGTTTCAAGTCAATCGGATTCCTGGATGTCGAGATACATCAAAACAAAATTGGACCAAATACGCGCGATCGAGATCTCGCAGCAGTGCCTGCGAGAAGCACGTTATCACTTCTCCTGTGAGCAGCCCTACTGCCTTCTCCAGAAAACCTAACACACGTGCTTTAATCCTTTCTAAGCAAGCACATGCACTCACAACACAAGCTACATCAGTCCTCTATGTTTGGCGGTCCAAGCATACAATATGCCAACCAACTCGATGAACAACTTGACCTACCAATACCTAATACATTAATACGTTAGTGTTTAAAATAGAAGTATCGTGATGCCTTACCTCACCTTGTTGTCCGATCTAAATTTACCGAAGCTGAGGCGTTGGGTTTTCAAATCAACTAGCTGCTATCTCCACCGATCACGTCTGAAGAAAAAAAAAACTCAATTTTGGTCTTCACTTCTCTGCACGGTTTTTAACTTGGGCTCTGATACCAGTTTTTAGGATCATTTGGAGCGATTCAACAACACAACAAAAAGCAAAACGAAAATAATAGCACACACAAGAACACGACGATTGACGTGGTTCACCAAATTGGCTACATTCACGGTCCACACCCACTTCACTATGATGAACGAATGAAGAATACAATCAAATATCTCTCAGCCTCTTTCTGGTGTGATGTGATACCCTAACCCTAGATCTAGGTTAATTATATAGAGATAGCTAATGCAGGAAATTGTTTGTATGTCCCTCAACTTTATACTAGGTGACAAAACAGTCTTCACACTTAAGAGTTGGGATGCTTCTAAACCTTAGTGAAAATCAGCGAATGGCAAGGAAGACCAAGTTGCAGCTCATGGAAAGGGACATCAATTCGTGCGAATTGTGTCCATGTTCGCACGAATTATTTGGATTCACATTGAATTCACGCGGATTGTTTTTTCTGTTCGCAGGAATTGATCAAATCATATGAATTGATTTCATTTTGTGCGAATTGGTTCTGGGATGTCTCTTTTGGGTTGTCTCCTTATTGAGTTTTGGAAAGGTCCAGGGTGTCTAGGGCACCATGTTTTGAGTCTATATAAGGTTCATAGGCCATCATGAGTTGTGTGGTGTATCTCGGATTGTAATTGATACTCTCTCATCAATAAATTGGTTTTTCTTGGCCGTGGATGTAGCTAGAAACTTTTCTAGTGAACCCTGTTAATTGTGAGCGTTCTTGTTTGCTTTTATCATCATTCTTTCTTGAATAATTTGGTTATAAAAAACTGTTATCAAAGCTGGGGCTAGAGTTTCGAGAGTAACAATGCTACGCTCGATGGTCGGGGTCGTTTGATGGGAAGATAAGTTTCAATTTATGGAAGCTAAAGAGGTGGGATTTTTTGAATCAGAAAGATCTTTAGTATCGTTGTCGAGCAATGTGGGCATTGGTATAACCACCCTGGCCTATGTGAAGATAGAGGAGAAGGAACATGCAACATTCATGATGTGCCTCGCGGACGATGTGTATCGCACATCATGAGACGTCAGCTGGCTTATGGTCAAAGTTAGAGCAACCTGACTAAATCGGTCGCTAACAAGTTTATGGTGAAGGTGTAGTTGTTCAGTATGTGGATATTGGTCGGTACACAAATCATGGGTCACTTAGGCAATCTATATACTATTTTGTTTGATTGCACAATAGTAATGAGATTGTAATTGACACTCCCCGTCGCCGGTTACAAATTTCCACCACCAACATTATTATTTCCGAACTTGGCCGCTGCTCGAACAGATTCTTCTATTGCCCATCTCCACCGTTGCTACCTTCACCAGATTTTTTTGGTTACTTACCTAATGCAAACTCTCTATTGTCAATAGGGCCGGCAAAATGGGTATTGACACGACGACCTGACATGAACACAACACAAAGTTGTAGGGTTTGGGTTTAGTCATATGGGTTTGGGTAGTAAACGGGTCGACCTGAAATTGACCACGACACTTAACAGGTAATATGTGGGTTGACTCGCAAAAACCAATTACAACACGCGTAACCCGCACTTTTTAAACAAGCCACCCGTTTACATTTGAATCCCTGACACGTTTTAACCCGTATTGAAAACCTAATATATTTTATAATATATACTTCATGTGTTCTCTCTGAATCTCACCCTTTCCATTTTACAACTATTCAGTGAATCACTTTAATTTGGTGATTTGATTAATAAATGATGTAAGAATTTAGTAATCTTTGCACGATGTTGTAGAGTAAACTTCACTCTACAACACCATCAAAGAATTATTAAAAAATTGTATCGTTTGGCTATCCAAATTACCGGGTCAAAGTGACCAGATTATGAAAGAAGAAGTCAAAACATGAAAATTCAAAGAGAACGTATGTAGTAGCTAATATATTTGACATTTGAGCCCAACCTCACTGAAAAGTTACACTTGTTTTTTTTTTTTTTTTTTTATTTTTTTTTTTGAAAATAAAATGATTCACTGGTTTATTTTTATAAAAAGTCTAGGGCAGGTCTACAACTCTTCAGTCTCTCACGACTCTTTCCGCCCTTATTCACCTTAGGTTTTTGCAGAGTGCGCCTTAGCTTCATCCTAAATGAATTACCACTAATAAACTTATAATAAATTGTGGTTTTAACTGCTTCAAATTTCAGATTGTTGTTACTTGTGTGGTTCAATCTACATTAGTGGTGCGTTGTCGGAGCTCCTACACGCAATGTGATGAAGGCCTGAAGCTATCATCTGAAATATTACTTAGTTCTTACAATTTTACTTAAGAACTTTCATTTAGTTAGAACTCGATGAACAATGTAATTAATATTTTATTATCTTTATTTTGAATTTACATTTTTTATTTTAAAAACTAGCTTGATGTATGATTTGTATATTTTGCAAAAATCAAAATATGTTTTAAATGTTTAATTGGGTCCTAAAGTTTATTTTTTGAGTGTTTATATAAGTTTTCACATGTTTTAGTTGTGAATTCTATGTACATGTGGCTTACATTGCGTAGTAATAGTTTGTGATGGTGTGAATAATGGGGTTACACGACGGGTAACCCGTTTATTATAGGTCGGGTTACAGTTCATAGTAGTAGACACGTTTAATCCTATATGGGTCTCAACACGAATATGACCCGGTACAAACACGATCCGTGACACGAATTACCACCCCTAAGTTTTTAGAAACAATTCAAACCACATTCAAACTATGATTTAGAATTCGATTAATGTTCTCTCCCTGATTCATGTGGGTTTGATATAAACATGGATCTTACAAGGATTACTATTATTGAAATTGTGTACTTGCGGAATTGAAGTACTCTACAACATTCGATCAAGTTTTGGCGCCGTTGTCATGGAATCAGAATAGTTTGATTAGTTTTGATTTCTAGTTATAGGAAATTTGATTTATTGCTATTTTTCATTTGTGTTTCACTTGGTCTCTTGATGTTTATTTCGGGAATATGATGATGCATGAAAGCATGAACTAAGTAGAGGCGCATATGATTTAATACTTTTGAACACCAAATGCATGTTCTGGTGTAACACCCTGAAATTTCAAGGGGTTTAAAAGCAACTTGAGAATCTTGCAGTCACCGTACTTCAGTACAACTATCAACTGCGAAATGGGATTTCTTAAATATTGTGAGATTGCTTGAAAATACTTAAGACCATAGGGCGATTTTGTAATTTCACAAGTATAAATAATATCTAATTTTACCCCTAAGTTTCCGAAAATTACCCTTGAGACCCAATGTGAAACCTATGTAATGTTCACACCATTAAAAAATTACCACCTAATCCTATGAGGTGTCATCTCATCCATTTACACTCTAGCCTATATTTATCACCTAATTCAGCAGACAAATTCACCTTGGAAGAGAAGTAAACGAAGGAATTAAAAAAAATTGACTCCTTCCATACAACCACAACCACCACCCACAGTAACTCACCATTGCTCCACCACCACTGCTTCATTTTAAAGCTGCTATAGATGGAGGCTCATGTCGTTTCATAGAACAGAAACCCAACTCAATTCGTTGTTTTACCAAGTAGTGACAGAGGAAATCGGGTAACATCTTATGAGCCCTAATTCTAATAACTTCAAATTATTCCCCTCTCGTTATAAACTGATGCTAATGGTTATTGTTTTAATGATCTCGAGTCTTAGGCAAACGCAAGAGACTGTTTCGAAGCTCTTAACACGTAGGGGATTTTGAAGTGCAATTTCTGCATCTCCCTGACCAAATCCGCCTACATTAGGATTACTCATTAACGGTTGATCCAATTTTATAGATTCACCCTCTAAAACAAGAAGATGAAGATGGAGAAGAAAACAGAAACCAGGGCCCTATCTCTCATGTTACCCGCTGCTAACAGAACCCTTAACAGGCCTTATTTAGCGTATTCATTTCGGGAATTAATCCAGACTGCGCCTACTGAAAGAGATGGCGCCCGTAACGATGCATTCGCCGAATACTGGTGTTGTAGTCGCCAAACTCTTCAAAGACGGCCGAAGGGATTCTAAAACCTTCAAAACTTGGCCATTTTCATTTATGAAAGCATGGTTGTGCTCCTTGAGTGATTTAGAACATTCCTGGACCATGAACACTTGCCCAGAAACTAGTTTAACCCCGTTTTGATTTGCTTGTACTTCATTTTCCGTACAATTCACTATTAGAAATTGTGCCTTAGAGGGCGCTTTTAAACCGCCGTATACTGAACCAAAACCGCCCTTTAATTATTTTACGGCGCTTTCTGTGGCGGTTTGCTTTCTGCCGCTAAGAAGGGCGTCGTTAACTGAATAACGGCGGAAAGAACAGCCGAGTACAAATTCTCGTCGCTTTTCCAAAACAGACGTTTAATTACACGTCATACCAAAAAAACCGCCTTAAGGTTTTTTTTTTTTTTTTTTACATTTTTTTTAGATTCAATTTCCATGTGAAATTTTATGTTACTGGACAAATTATTTCTTTTTTTAGTTAGGTCTTTTTTTAAATGTCGTCACTGTATGTTAGTTTTGATTTAATTTTTGTCATCATGTACACACATGTTTTGCTCATCTTTTTGATTTTGTTGTTTCCACAACATAATTGTGAAACTTGCACCTTCCTGGAATGCAACTTTTGAACCCAGAAAACTCAGAAACGCAAATCTGGCATGAGGAGATGTGGAAAGAGATTAGGACAGATCTGGCATGAGGGAGATGGAGAGAGAGAGATTTAACAGACATGTCATGACCAGATCTGGACAGGAAGAGAGAAACAGAGAGGGAAGTGGGAGACGAATAGAGAGAAGAGGGCGAAAGATAGGGAGATTGAGGGAAGTTACAGAGAGAGAGAGAGAGAGAGAGAGAGGCGGACCGAGAGGGAGAGAGTCGTACCTGGCAGTGGAGGAGGCGGACCGAGAGAGAGACGACAGAAGTTGCAGAGAGCCGCGAGAAACAGAAGGGGAAGAAAGTCGGAGATTTGTCGCAAAGATGAATGAGCTGCATCTGAGAGAAAGCGAGACCGTGCGACGTGGAAAGAGAGAGAGAAGTTGGAGGAGAGGAGAGGAAGAGAGAGTGGTGGGAGTTACAAGGATAGGGTTAGCAATTGGATGGTCACGATTAATTGTAGTTGGTTTTCTTTCAACGGCCCAGATTATAACAATCTCTATTTTTTTTTTAATAACCGAATATAAAATAGTTGTAAGGCGGTTTTCAGGAAACCACCGTGTAAGTAGCGGCGCAAAAAATTTTAACCGCCGTAATTAGAGGGCGGTTTCCATAATTCCGCCTTTAGTAATGTCAAATTTACGTCGCTTTGCATAAACCGCCCTTACATGCATTGTTTTTCTGAAATCCGCCGTTCTTTTGTTCCATAAACAGCGGTTTTTTTTCTTCCGCCTTATTATAAACTGTCGTATCAAGCCACTTTTCTAGTAGTGATTGCGTGCAGTGTTCAATACTCTTTTTCTACCTCTTTGATTACCGATTTGTGGAGCTTGAATTTCTTGGGTGATGCTCTTCATCACTCCGTAGTTAGCTATTGTAGATTCGTGTCTAAGCAACATGTAAATCATGCGTTGTTGGCTGAAATTCCAAAATGGCTAAAGAGGATGTTCAAAAAATTACTCAGGAAAATCCTAGTCGTCCATAGAAGCTATCGGCCTCCTAGGGATCCATCCACTGTAGTGGACGGGCTAGAGAGGCTTAACTGCTTCTCTAGTCCTCTTGTATTTTGTAGTTTCGATGGTTTAGTCCCTAGACTCTTGACGCTGCAGGAATACTATTGGACCTAAGAATGAAACTTGATGCTAGGAGGAAAATGTGAAATCCTTAGAATTAACTGTGATCTTCAACTTGATGCATTAGATTCAAAGAAGCTTGAGTTCCCTGCAAGAAACGAGTTAGCATCACAGAGAATCAAAATAAAGAGCTCTCGGATCATTCATAATAAACCCACACACTGCACTACAAGATATGAGACATTTTATACCTGGATTGACATATGTGTAGAGTTTGTATGGGATCCTAAATTGAAGCTATCCCTATAATTCCGTTTCAATCTCCCCTTTATTGGACAAAAGCTCTTTTTGAATTTATAAAGAGAAACAATATGAAAGGTCTTCATATTTCTACATCATCTTGCTCCACCATGAATGCTTCAAACTTTAACAACTCGGATTAACTTACCTTCATCTTCAAAATTTGCTTCATTCATCCATATTCTTGTGATCCAGAAAAAACAACACACATACTAAAGATCGAGTGCTGTTTCAATAAATAAAATCAATTACTAAGAAAAATATTAGAGCAAGAGTGATCATATAATTGTTTATTATACTCAAATAGGATACAAAGGTTGATGATTTAAGCAAGAACATTTTTAGATCTCTAATCCAATAACTAGCATAGTTAGCATAGCATGTAGCATATGGAATAAAAAATAATCACATCTATTGAATCATCATTGTGAAAGCATGAGAGAATATGGACACAAATAAAGCAAATATTTAACTCTCATGAACTAAAACATATACCTTTATTCCAAAAACAAATGCATAAACAAAGCTGCAACGAATCATCAAATTTAAACTACTCATCAAACTAAAAAATGCTCCCACTTTTTTGTCAAACAAATGAGACAAAATGATTTTTTTTTTAAATATCCTAACTAAACAATGAGATAAATCCAACTAAAATAAAAGAATTGAAATACATATAAGGATCATGCAAAACACGCAACTCTGCATGCGTTCACCAAATACTATTGAAAGGAGCTGAGTTAACACTATCACAAACTTCTTCTTCCTCTTCTGATATTGATGAATGAAAAACGCTATCCGTCTCATCTTCCCGAGTAAACAAAGGATGTACACCGATTTCGTTTATATAGCCAACAAACTCCCTCGTAAAAGACATAACATTACCTTCATCTGATAAGTATGCATGTGGTGGAATTTTTGCGTCATCAATGATTTGAAACAACGCAAACTCCATATGACAATCAGAGCATGATGCAGAATACCAAGGAACTTTCTTCAAGATTTATTCTTCAAACAAATATTTGAGATAAATAATCATGAACTCAGCAGGGTCATTGTATTCTTGATACTTTTAATCTTCAAGAAAGAATCATTTGTCCACAACAAATCCCATTCCTTCATAAACATGAGTGTGATTACCTTGTACCCATTCAAATGGAGGTTAAAAAGCTAGTGGGACCATAGGTAGAAGGTAAAGAAACAACAAATAAGAATAGAGACGAAGAAAACACTCAAGAAAACGTCCTAGGAGAGGCAACGAGGCTTCTTGAAACCGATAGAAGCAG
The DNA here is from genome assembly GCA_023055425.1 of Linanthus parryae. Classification (NCBI taxonomy): domain Eukaryota; kingdom Viridiplantae; phylum Streptophyta; class Magnoliopsida; order Ericales; family Polemoniaceae; genus Linanthus; species Linanthus parryae. Next base: position 22,872,819 of record JALGPY010000006.1, on the reverse strand, counting down.
GAAGTTCTGCACAGTTAAGGGAGACAGGTTCACTAGGGTTGCTAAGGTGTCCGAAAATTGAATGGAAAGGAAATCGTAGAAACCTGTTTGTTTAAATAGGTTCCTAATTACGTTCGGTAAGATTTCGGAATCTTTAAAGCATGATAAATTTACCAGAATAATTTTATAATGGATTCATGATAAAATTTGGGAGTCTCGCAAATCAGTAACAACATGGATACGATCTACATAGGAAACTGAAGATGAATTTATCAAATTTAAAGCAGATATGCAACTCTAAGAGGAATTCGTTGGAATCCCTAAAGCATGAAAATGGCTCGTCTCACGTGGATATTAAAGTGTGGAACTACTGAATCATTCCTTGCTAAAGGCCAAGAATTTATGGGTGAAATCAATGAATTTCAAACCCTCGTCCTGGATATGTCTTACAGATAGTTATGGTTTCAATTGCCTTGTTATATATTTTATCAAAACAAATTTTATTTAGTGGATTCATGAAAAAATTCAATGTTTAAATTCAATATACTCATTTACCTAATTAGTGAATTTATCATTTTAAAAAATAAATCTTACTGAGGATGATGTAAGATACTTTAAAGCAAAGAATTCTTCAGTAAAATCCTATCAAATTTAGATAAGATATATCATTTCCACCCACTACAATTGTCCTTAACTTTTTTTTTGAGAAACTGTTTGATCACCTTATATATATATATATATATATACTTCGCCTAGTAAATCTAGATCCAATACAGCTTTAGCCCACTCACGCTTTTGAAAGTAAAGTCTTGGGCTGTCACACTTTAAAGCCTCTTTAGGAAATAAGCGGGCTGCCCTATTTCCTGACCTACTTCTAAGTTGAACCATATGATTCTCCATTTTGTTTAAGTATAAAAGACATCTCTTGAATTGGAACTCAATTGCAATGAACAATCTTTCCTTCTCTCTACTTTCCTTTCTCTGCCATCTTCGTCGTAGTTCCTCTACTGCCATTTTGGGATCGCTCTGCGTGATGATGTCTCTAAGAGAGAACAAATAGGTGAGCTTGTGGCTCTCTTCCATTGCTTCAACCTAGACGTCCAATATTCTGTTCCAAAAGTGGGATCCACTTTGTGATTCTAGCCAAAAGTTTATCATTGGTATCCCTTATCACAACTCCAATTCCACCTTTATTTTTGGAGATATCTGTCGCTCAAACTGTACTCACAGTGTAGTAACTTGTCAATGGTCTCTCTCATCTGAGATATGTGCTTGGGGTTCGGCCCTCTCTTGTGGCCGACGGGTAGGGGACGATAGGAGGGTTCGGCCCTCTTAGCTTGTCTCTTGCTCTCTCTTTTGCTTTCTCTCCCACTCACTTATGTTATGAGCATTAGTTGTGGGAAGGAAGCTAGAGTATCCCTTATATAGTCCAACAACTCCTTGATAACTACATAAAGGCCCTTCCTACTTCTATATGAACTTCGATTAGTCCCTTCCTTGCATATTAGTCCCACTAAGTTTGCAAGGTGTTGAAAAGTGATCCTTCTCATTAATTAATCATATTAATTAATCCCAAAATCTAGTTCAACTCTATTTGACGTGTGACGCCATAGGTTTCTACTTAGTTGGTAGTAACTAATTACTAACATGGAGCGGTGTCTAGCAACACATCCATACAACCCTACTAATATAAATAAGTCAGTGATCACGACAAACCTTTGTTCCCAATATCACATATTGCACTATCCCTTTGTCTCCATATCCGGATTGGACACGAGAAATAAATAGTCACACTCGCATATCTAATTCATAGTTCCTCGATCCTCGGAATATGCTTATGCAAGCAGATAACCTCAACATCTCCATATTGATTTATCTGAGTCTGTCGAGACATTCAATAAGCACCATTCCTCGAGTGGCCATGGATATTTTTGTTAAAATAGGTGCCATAGAGGCAATTTAATATTTAGTATGAACAATGTTATTGGCTAGAATATTCATTTATTATATATTGTGATATTTAATATAATGGAGTCCTTAAATGCAATGTGTTGTTTATCTTAAATATCCCTAGTCCATTATATTGATTAATAGGACAATCAAATATAGACTAGTATGTGTGTAGGTTGATATAGAGATATCAAGTCTAACACATGGGTATGCATTAGGAGTAATGCCATACTGGATTGACCCACGACGAGAAGGATGCATTAGATTATGTTAAAGTCACAATCGCTTCTCGTAGTGCTTATATAATTGCAATCCTTAGACTTGAAGTCACTAGATACTCTAGTTGTGGAATATCGTGCTTTGATGTTATCAAACGTTACACCGTAACTGGGTGACTATAAATGTAGTTATCGGGCATGATAGAAAGCAAGCTTAGAGATCGTAGTGATGTAGAGAGGATTTGTCCCTCCCACATAATGGGAGTAAATATCCACGACCACTCGAGGGATGAGGAATGTCTGGCAAGACTCAGATAAATCAATATGGAGATATTAATGTTATCTGCCTGCATAAGCATATTCCCAGGATCAAGGAAATATAAATTGGATATACGAGTGTGACTCTTTATGTCTCGTGTCCAATCCGGATATGGAAACAAAGGGATAGTGCAATATGTGATATTGGGCACAAAGGTTTGTCGGGATCACTGACTTATTTCTATTAGTTGGGTGCATTGATGTGTTGTTAGACACCGCTCCTTGTTAGTAATAAGTTACTACTAATGAAGTAGAAACCTATGGGGTCGCAAGTCAAATAGAGTAGAACTAGATTTGGGATTGATTAATATGATTAATTAATGAGAAAGATCACTTTGCAACACCTTTAAAACTTAGTAGGACTAATATGCAAGGAAGGGAATAATTTAATTTCATGTAGAACTAGGAAGGGCCTTTCTGTAGTTAACAAGGAGTTGTTGGACTATATAAAGGATGCTCTAGCTTTCCATCCCACTGATGTTCATGTTAATACACATAACATAAGTGAGTGGGAGAGAAAGAAAGTGAGAGAAAGCAAGAGCACAAGGGCCGAAGCCCCTGCGTCCCCCCCCCCCGTCCCGTCGGCTCAAAGAGAGGACCGAATCCCTCCCTTTTCCTCCTTGGTTGCTTGATTCCTTATTCACTCTTCCTTCGGTTCAAGCTAGCACTTAATAAGGAAGAATCTACATCTCACCTCTAGACGTGGATCAACCGTAGAGACGAGGACAATATTCTTCGTGTGATCTTCCAAACCAAAAAGGTACACATTGAAACAGCCCGAGGACCACGGTTCACAGCTAGTACAACTCAACCAAAATCCAAGTACATTATTTATAAATAAAAGGAAAAAACCCTCCAACAACGTTTCGAAACAAAGAAATAACATTGAACTAACAAGACTAAACGTCTGGAATGTCTAAGTGATGAAAATGAAAACTAAACTAAACTTTATTTGCAGCTAGCCTAAGCTTCACCATGTGTGCGCGTTTCCCCCACCTCAATGCCAACCTGCGGGTTTTACAATAGACAAAGCCGACCGCAGGAAAATTTTAAGTCAGTAAAAACTGAGTAAGAGCATACTACAGCACGTGAAAACAGATGATTGGGCTCTAACTAATACAAGTTTAAAAGCAAGCTTTAAAAGAAATGGGATTAGAATTGTAACAAGTAACCGAACCATTTAATTGGATATTAATTCAGCTGAAGCACATAAGGCCCAGCAGGAACGATGTATTCAGAGAGGTCACGATGCAATATAAAACATCATCAATAGAGGTGTCTCTTGGGATATCACAAATCCCAATTCACCCAGAGCGTTAAGGGCTACCCTACGCAACCCCGCTCAACCACATAGCTAAAAGACCTTAAGTGTCGACACCCCTATACTGTTGTGACCCACACTATCATAGGTAGTACTCTATAGCTTTCACAATAAATAAACCCCCCGCTACCTCAGCACATCGGTGCATATTGGCCACCACAGGGGCGGGTATGTAACCGCTATGGATTACCCCCGAGGAGGTTCGCGTCCTAGCGCCTCCGGCCTTAGCCTCCACACACATCCTCTGAACATCGCCCTATTTCTATTAGAGTGAATTAAACTTCCATGTTTACAACTTGAACCATTGATTTTCAAAACAGTAGTTTCCACAAATACTTTCCAAATCAGGGGTTTGAACAAGTTCCTCACAGGACATATATAAAACATGTAAAAAGGCATTTTCACAAGCAATCACATTTTGAGAGTAAAAACTGTACATATGAACTTACTTGGATCAAAGGAAGCTCGACACACAAGCAAGCAGAACTAATAGTCGTAGCACAGATCTTCAACAAACTGATCGCCTACGAAGTCGGAATCTACAATAGCCACATAATCCTAACATCAATACATATTCATTTGCACGACAAATATAAATACAACAATGCCATATATGCCAATGCAATCCAATTTCTCAACAAGTTCACAATTCAATTATACCCCCAAAATCATTAAACGACTCTAATATTAGAAAGAAATGATAAGTTATACAGTTTTAACAATAGTAATAATAATAATAATAAACATAATAATAATAATAAAACAATAATAATAATAATAATAACATTAAAACAAACTTTAACTACTTAATTATATTCTTAAAATCTATTTGCAACTAGTTATTTAGAAAAAAATGTAATAATCAAAGATGATATTAGTATTACGGAAATACTAATTTTACTTATTAAAAGAGTATCAATTTATTTAAAAAAAACATAAATCTTAAAAATAAACACATGATATAAATATATAAAATAACTTAGAAAATACAACTTTTGTTTATTACTAAATATTTACTTTTATTACTAAAAACTCTTCTTATAAAACTATACTATAAAACTTAATATTTGTTTTCATGTTTGAGAAAACTAATTCAATAAAAACATTAGTTATAGAATAAATAACAAAACTAAAGAACAGTTGGTATTAAATAATTAAGCCTCCCCAAAGCATCTGCAAGTGTACAAAACAGCCCCAACAGCTTATCAAATTGCCAAAAAAAAAAATCCCCCTAAAAGACAACACTGTAATAGTGATCTTCTTCTTCTTCTTTCGCCAACATCCCTTCCACTGTAACTTCAAACTTCAACCTTAACACCCAAATTCAACACTAACACCGACGACTAAATTCATTCACAGAGAGTTCAAAGTGGGTATTTGAAATTTGTACCAACAAAACGAAGAGGGATCTCAGTGGATTACCGATCGAAGAAGACAAGGGGACAAGGGCGGCGGCGATGGTGATGTCGTTGCTGCTGCTGCCAGCGGTGGTCGCCGGAGATTGAGGACGGAGTGGCGAGAGGAAAGAGGGCTGCGTCGAACGGAAAGAAAGACGAGAGTAGCCGGGTTTTGCGTCGGCCTTCTCTCGGGTCGGAACCGGGTCTGTGCCAAAACAGAGCCGGAGATGGCTCTGTTACTTCTTGGTGGTTTCACCGGGATGAACGGAGGTTGGAGGCGAGTTGGCTGCAGTGGGTTTCGTCGGAGAATGGAGCGGTGATGGTGATGGTGTTTGGCAGCGATGTGATTCGAGAAACAGGGGCAGTGGTTTGCTTCTGAAAACAGAGTGGTTGAGATGAAATTGACGAGGGAGAAGAGAGGTGTTGATATAAGGTTGACGGGGGTGGAATTGAGGGAGACGTGGGTGAAATTGTGGGGAAACGTTGAGGTGAAATCGGAGGATTTGTTGAGGGAGAATCGGGGGTCTGGGTTTTCCGTTGAAGTGAGGAAGAGAGGGTGCAGGTGGGTTCTCCACCTGTTTAAGGTAAAGACACTTTAACCCCCCTCTCATTACTTTCTAAAATTACAAATATAAACCCCCCAGATTAGGAAAGAATAAATATTGACCCAAACTCAAGATTAATACACCAAACACCCTATTTAAAATAGGGGTGTTACACACATCTTCTATGTCCCTTATCATGTTATGATGTCTCTTCCTGTGATCATTGGTGGGCTTTGAGTAGGAATTAAATTTTGTTATTCCGCTGCGTTACGTACGTCAAAACTCAACAGTGGTGTCAGAGCCATAGGTCGTAGTGCATAACATGATTTTATGTGTTACGATTTCAGTTTATACACCGTATTGTTATTTACGCAAAACTGAAATTAATTGGCATAGTAGATGCAAAATTGAATTTGAGTCCAAAATAAACAAGATCTAATTTAACACTGGATGTTAGAATTGGTGAGTTTAGTCACATAGGATGTTAATTATTGGGTTCTTGAAAATTAGGGTTCATGGGCACATAGTTTAAAAATGTGTTTTTCAATTATGAAAACAATTATATGGAAACATCCATATGGAAACAACCAAGCTTGGGAAACAAGGAAGGAAGGGAAGGAGACTAGGGCCGAAACCCTAGCCGTCCGCCCCTCCTCCTTGCGAGCAAAGAAAGGCCGCGGGTCACTAGGGCGGCTGGCCTTGGGCCGGGCCACGTGGCGGTCGGCGGTCCTCTTGGGGTTCGGCCCATGTATGGGTTGGACCCCTTGGACCGTTGTTACCCTAATTACCCAATACAATTAAAATTGAACAAGCGCGTTAAAAATTGATTTTAACTGTATTATGTGCTTTGTTGCATGGTGGATGGATATGGCCTAGGTTGTGGATATTTATTGTTTATGTGGTTTGGTTTACGGCCTGCGAGCTGATCAAATTAATGTAATAATTAATTAGGTTTTACGGCCTGAGAGTCGTTTTTTTTCTCCTCAACATGTGAGGCTTTTATTATTTATTTATTCTAGATGTTAGGCTAGAATTATAAATATTTAGATGATAGCCAAGAGCATGGAGAAGAAGACCGGTGAACCAAAGAAGCCAAAAGACGAAGAAGACACCCCCTAGGCGCGCGGCTATGGTGGAGCACATGGAGATGAGCTTGTCACTTTAGGGCAATTAGATTTTATCATTGGCTTGATAATATCTTAGTCTAGGGGCCATATCCAAGCCACGTTTTTTATTTTGGGGATGTATATTATTTATGTCTTGTTATTTATTTTTGTGTATATGGCGATACTAGCAAAACGTTAACAAGATAATAATAAACATGGGTGCTCTTTTATTGTGGATTGTCCAATCCAAATAAGTAGATCATGTTGATTGGATCAAGCAAACAAATTAAGAATGATTAAATCCCTCAATTAAAATATTGTGTTTTGCCTTCTCTTGCCAAAACACCCGTCATGATCAGGGTTTATTAAAATTCGGGCTTGCCAAAGCAATGCGATTTTAATATACCATGGTGTGTTGCGGACGACACAAGCTAGTAATGTGTGTATGTTGAAGCAAGAGGTTGGACGCAACTGGGTAAGACTCAATTGGATTGATGAGCCTAGAGGCATGACAATTAGGCGTTATCCAAAGGATAAAGAATAAAGAGTTATTCACCTAATTGAACCAAGAGTTGCATAGGATGCAATTGGAATGGTTCCTACCTAAATAACCTATTCTTATGTGACTTGCCAAAGCAAGCTCAAGAAGAAGTGAAAAAGGAATCTTGGACCTACTAGAAAATGTAATGATATTTTCCACATTAATGGTGAGGGCTATTAATCCGAGAACAATAGTGGGAGCTATATTTAATGATCTAGCCATGTTGAATATAGTTAAATTGTTCAAAATACTAAAATTGCACATTTCTCGTTTTGTAGAATTCCAAATGGCAAACAACAACGCATCGACTTCATCCCTACAATCTGTCATTGAGAATGAAAAACTGTCTGGAACAAATTTCCTTGACTGGTACAGAAACTTAAGGATTGTCCTTAAGAAAGAAAAGAAGTTGCACGTCTTTGACACTCCGATTACAGAACCACCACAGGATGAGTCTGTTCTAGCGGAAGTAAGGGCACGTCAGAAACATATTGATGATTCTAGTGACGTGGCTTGCCTCATGCTTTGCACCATGACTGCTGAGCTTCAGAAGCATCACAAGAACATGGAGGCCTATGATATGATCATACACTTGAAACAATTTTTTCAGGAACAGGCAAGGCTGAACGCTAAGAGGTGTTCAAAGCATTGTTCAAGAGTAGTCTCGCAGAACGGAATCCAGTAGGGCCTTATGTACTCCGAAAGATCGGGTACATTGAGAACCTTCAGAGACAGGGATTCCAGCTTGGCCAAAATTTGGCAAATGATCTTGTCTTGCAATCGTTACCTGACAGTTATAATCAGTTCATCATGAACTGTAATATGAACGAGATCAGTAAGACTCTGCCAAACTTGTTGAACATGCTAAATACAGCTGAACAGAGCGTCAACAAAGGCAAGGGCAAGGCCTTAATGATGGTGCATAAGAAGAAGGGCAAAGGAGTTGCCTCTACTTCCAAAGGAAAGCTCAAGAAAGTTGTAAAATCCAAGGAAGCCCTAAAGCCTAGTGGAGGCGTGGCTAAAGGTGAATGTCACTACTGCAGCCAGCCGGGTAACTGGAGGAGGAATTGCCCTAAATATATGGAGGATAAGAACTTGGAATAGTGATTCCACCACCACCAGGTATCTATGTTATAGACGTCAATCTTTCTATTTCTTCATCTTGGGTATTGGATATTGGATGTGGTTCTCACATTTGTAGAAATGTGCAGGATTTGAAAAGAAGTAGAAGATTGGTTAAAGGGGAGATAGATCTGCACGTCGAGAATGGTGCAAGAGTTTCTGCATTAGCTGTAGGCGTTTATGAGCTACATATTTCTTATAAACAATTGCTTTATGAACTAGAATTAGACAATTGCTTTTATGTGCCTGCTATGAGCAGAAACATTATTTCCATTTCTTGTTTGGACGAGAAGGGTTTTTCTATTTCAATAAAGGACAAGTGTTGCTCCATTATTTTGATAGTATGCACTATTGTAGTGCGCATTTGACTAATGGATTGTATATCCTTGATCTAAATTGTCCAATCTATAACATAAATACTAAAAGGATTAAAACTAACGATTTAAATCCTACATATCTATGGCATTGCCATTTAGGCCATATAAATGAGAAAGGCATATCTAGACTCCATAAAGTTTGACTTCAAGACTCATTTGATTTGGAATCATATGAGACATGCGAATCTTGTTTATTAGGAAAATTGACAAAGTCCCCTTTAAACAAGAAAGGTGAGAGGACTAGTGAGTTACTGACACTCATACATACTGATGTATGTGGGCCGTTCCCCACGCCTACCAGAGGTAGTTACACCTACTTCATTACGTTTACTGATGATTTCAGTAGGTATGGATTTGTATACCTTAAGAAGGCCAAATTCGAATTCTTTGAATTGTTCAATGAATTCAAGAATGAAGTAGAGAAGAAACTTGGTAAGAGTATTAATGCTCCACGATATGATCGTGGAGGAGAATACCTAAGCCAAGAGTTTGATGAAAATCATAGAGAGTGTGGGATATCATCCCATCTCACTCCACCCGGAACGCCACAATGGAATGGCGTGTCCGAGAGGAGGAATCTCACACTATTGGATATGGTGCGATCTATGATGTCTCAAACAGATTTTCCGATATCATTTTGAGGACATGCTTTAATGACGGCAGCTTCTACCATTAACCGTGTTCCATCAAAATCGGTCATGAAGACACCATATGAGATGTGGACTGGGAAGCGTCCCATAGTGTCGTTTATGAAGATTTGTGGCTGCGATGTCTATGTAAAGTGTTTACAATCAGACAAGCTCGGACCAAAGGCAGATAAGTGTAAATTTGTGAGATATCCTAAGGAAACGAAAGGATATTATTTCCACAATCCAACCGTGAACAAAGTGTTTGTGGCTCGGACCGGCGTGTTTCTAGAAAGAGAGTTTTTCTCTAAAGAAGCATGTGGGAGGACTGTAGAATTTGAATAAATTCAAGAACCACAAATCACTGAACCGATGATGGAACATGAACAGGAATCGCAATTGTTTGTGGAAGAACCTATTCAGGTAACACATGAACCACGTAGGAAGGGTACGTCATGAGCCAGAGAGGTACGAACTTCTCGTGACTGAGCCCGATGACGTACCACTCATGGATGATGAGCCTGCAACCTACAGGGAGGGCATGAAAGACCCAGACTCCAAGAAGTGGCTGGATGCCATGAGATCCTAAATTGATTCCATGTACACCAACAAAGTATGGACTTTGGTGGAACCACCCGAAGGGGCTCGGCCCATAGGGTGCAATTGGGTCTTCAAGAAGACGACCGACATGAACGGCAAGGTAGTTGCCTACAAGGGGTGATTGGTAGCTAAAGGGTATGGACAGATTCATGGTATTGAATATGATGAGACCTTTTCACCAGTCGCCATGACTAAATACATTCGAATCCTACTTGCTATTGCAGCATACTACAACTATGAGATTTGGCAGATGGATGTCAAAACAACGTTCGTTTATGGGAACCTCCTCGAGGACGTGTACATGACACAACCGGAGGGCTTTGAGGATCCAGATAATGCCTATAAAGTCTGTAAGCTGCAAAGATCCATTTATGGATTAAAGCAAGCTTCTAGGAGCTGGAATCGACATTTTGATGACGCGGTCAAAGAGTTTGTCTTCATCAAGAACGAAGGTGAGCTATGTGTCTACAAGAAGGTTAGTGGGAGCTCTGTAGTGATTCTGGTCTTGTATGTGGATGACATACTAATCATTGGAAACGATATTCCTACTTTGCAATCTGTTAAAGATTGGCTAGGAAAGTGTTTCGCGATGAAGGACTTAGGAGATGCAGCCTATATACTTTTATAAATATCTATAGGGATAGATCTAGTAAGGTGCTCGGCCAAAGTCAAAGTACATATATTGACGAGGTGTTGAAGAGGTTCAACATGCAAGATTCCAAGAAGGGATTCTTGCCCATGTCACATGGAGTCACTCTTTCTAAGAATGACTGTCCTTCCAATGAGATTGACAAGGACCGCATGAGTAGGATACCCTATGCTTCGGCCATAGGATCTATCATGAACGCCATGTTGTGTACTAGACCAGATGTATCATACGCGTTAAGTATGGTGAGAAGAGATCAGTCCAATTCGGGTGAGAGTCACTGAATTGCTGTCAAGAACATCCTAATGTACTTGAGAAGAACTAAGCATGCGTTCTTGATGTTTGGAGGCAGGGAAGAGCTAGGTGAAATTGGTTACACTAATGCAAGCTTCCAAACCGACAAAGATGACTACAGATCGCAGCCTGGATACGTGTTTTGCCGGAATGGAGGAGTTGTGAGCTGGAAAAGTTCCAAGCAAGGGACAGTTGCTGATTCTACAACAGAAGCTGAGTACATTGCTGCTGTGGAAGCAGCAAAAGAGGCAGTTTGGATAAAAAAGTTTATCACTTAGCTATGGTGTGGTCCCTAGTATCGTGGATCCCATAGAGTTGTACTGGGACAACTCTGAGGCGATCGCGCAAGCCAAGGAACCAAGATCACACCACAAATCAAAGCATGTACTTAGGAGATTCCATCTTATCCGTGATATGATCGATCGAGGAGATGTGAAGATGTGCAAGATTCCAACAGATGACAATCTTTCAGATCCGCTAACAAAACCACTTGCGCAGCGAAAGCATGAAGGGCACGCGAGATCTATAGGCATACGAGATGCACCAGATTGACTCTAGTTCAAGTGGGAGACTGTTGGAATAGGTGCCCTATAGGCAATCTATCTTTAGTTATAACAATGTATTTTGGCTAGAATATTCATTTATTGTTTATTGTGATATTTAATATAATGAAGTATTTAGATACAATGTGTTGTTTATCTTAAATATTCCTAGTCCATTATATTGATTAATATGACGATCTAATATAGAATAGTATGCGTGTAGATTGATATAGAGATATCAAGCCTAACACATGGGTATGCATTAGGAGTAATGGCATACTGAATTGACCCACAACGAGAATGATACATTAAATTATGTTAAAGTCACAATCTCTTCTCGTAGTGCTAATATAATTGCAATCTTAGACTTGAAGTCACTAGATACTTTAGTTGTGAAATATCATGCATTCATATTATCAAACGTTACACCGTAACTGGGTTACTATAAAGGTATTTATCGCGCATGATAGGAAGCAAGCTTAGAGATCTTAGTGGTGTAGAGAGGATTTGTCCCTCCCACATAATGGGAGCAAAATACATGGCCACTCGAGGAATGGTTCTTATTGAATGTCTGGCCAGACTCAGATAAATCAATATGGGGATATTGAGGTTACCTGCTTGCATAAGCATATTCCCAGGATCTAGGAACTATGGATTGGATATACGAGTGTGACTATTTATTTCTCGTGTTTAATCCGGATATGGAGACAAAGGGATAGTGCAATATGTGATATTGGGCACAAAGGTTTGTCGGGATCACTGACTTATTTCTATTAGTAGGGTTGCATGGATATGTTGCTAGACACCGCTCCATGTTAGTAATTAGTTACTACCAACTAAGTAGAAACCTATGGGGTCACACATCAAATAGAGTTGAAATAGATTTGGGATTAATTAATATGATTAGTTAATGAGAAGGATCACTTTGCAACACCTTGCAAACTTAGTGGGACTAATATGCAAGGAAGGGACTAATCCAAGTTCATATAGAACTAGGAAGGGCCTTTATGTATTTAAAAAGAAGTTGTTAGATTATATAAAGGATGCTCTAGCTTCCTTCCCATAACTAATGCTCATAACATAAGTGAGTGGAGAGAAAGCAAAAGAGAGACCAAGAGACAAGCTAAGAGGTCCGAATCCTCCTAGTCGTCCCCTACACGTCGGCCATAAGAGAGGGCCAAACCCCTCTCTTGGTTCCTTGTTGCTTGATTCGCTCTTCCTTCTTCCTCCGGTCCAAGCTAGCACTAGGAGAAGGAAGAATATAGATCTCACTTCTAGACGTGGATCAACCGTAGAGACGAGGAAAATATTCTTCGTGTAATCTCGCGACCAAAAAGGTACACATCTTCTATATCCTTCATCATGTTATGAATGTCTCTTCCTTTGATCCTTGGTGGGATTTGAGTCGAAATTAAATTTTTGTTATTCCGCTGCGTAACCTACGTCAAAACTCAAAACCTTATCCCCTGAATCTTGATTTTTATTCTTTAGGATTTGCTTAATATGCTTTGATTCGTGTCTTTACGAGGCTTAGCTGATGATTTGTTTTTGGATTCATGTTAGGATTAAGTTCTAAATTTGGAATTGTTAATTGGGAGACTTCTCGATCTTAAAATCAGATCGACACTTAGGCTAGGGATAGTAGTCCGTGGGGATTTGTAGGAACCCTAAGCCAAATACATGGAAGACCCCAAAATATCTATTCTCTTGAGATATATCATTGAAATTGAATCGAAAGTACAATTAGTTTTTCATTGATCTTAATCAAATACTATACATAACCTAGGGAACCAATGAAGTGTCCTAGTCCCTCATTTTCTTAAACAACACTCCCCCTAGTCATTTTATTAATCAGACTTGTTTAAGTTTAAGTCTCTTAGTTTTTTAGTAGGGCCAGTAAAATGGGTATTGACACGAGGACCCAACACAAACACGACACGATGTTATAGGGTTAGGGTTTAGTCATATGGGTTTGGGTCGTAAACCGGTCGACATGATATAGAACACGACACTTAACAGGTAATATGTGGGTTGACTCGCGAAACCCAATTACAACTCGTGTAACCCGCAATTTTTAAACAAGTCATCCAAACATGACACGTTTTAACCCGTATTAAGAACATAATTTATTTTATAATTTATTGCTAATATATTGGGCATCAGAGCCCAAACTCATTAAAAAAGAAGAGAGACGAAGAAAACACTCAGAGTCACGTCCATGGAGAGGCAACGAGGCTTCTTGAAACCGATAGAAGCAGGTAGTTCTGCACAGTTGAGGGAGACGAGTTCAATGGGGTTTCGAGGGTGTCTCAAAATTGAATCGAAGGGAAATTAAAGAAACCTGTTTGTTTAAATAGGTTCCTAATAACTTTCGGTAAGATTTTGGAGTCTTTAAAGCATGATCAATTTGTCTCAATGGTTTTCTTAATGTATTCATTAAATTTGGGACTCTCGCAGATCAGTAACAACATGGATGCGATATATGTAGGAAACGGAAGATGAATTTATCAAATTTAAAGAAGATATGCCACTCCAAGCGGAAGCCGTTTGAATCTCTAAAGCATGAAAATGGCTCCTCACACATGGATATAAAAGTGTGGAACTACTGAATCATTCCTTGTTAAAGGTCAAGATTTATGGGTGAAATCAATGAATTTCAAACTCTCATCGTACATACGTTTTACAGAGAATTATGGTTTCAGTTTCCTTGTTATGATTTTTATCAAAATGAATTTTATTTAGTGGATTCAAGAAAAAATCCAATGTTTAAATTCAATGTACTCTTCTACCTAATTAATGAATTTTTATTTCCAAAAAAATTACAGAGGATGATGTAAGATACTTTAAAGCCAAGACTTTTTCAATTATTTCCTATAAAATTTGATAAGATATATCATTTCAATACGGCTTTTTCCGCCTCTTGCTTTTGAAGTTAATTCTTGGGCTAACACTCTTTAAAGCCCCTTTAGGAAATTAGCTGGCTGCCCTATTTCTTGACCTACTTATACGTTGAACTCTAATGGCTCTGCATTTTATCTAAGAAGGAAAGACATCTTGAATTGGAACTCAAATGCATTGAACAATCTTTCCTTCTCTCTACTTTCCTTTATCTTCCATCATCGTTGGAGTTCCTCTACCGCCATTTTGGAATCGCTCAGCGTGATGATGTCTATAAGAGAGAGCAAATTGGTGAGCTGGTGGCCCTATTCCATTCCCTCAACCTAGACCTGCAATATTGTGTTCAAAAGTGGGATCGATTTTTTGATTCTAGCCACAAAATTATCGTTGGTATCCTTAATCACAACTCCAATTCCACCTTTATTTTTGGAGATATCTGTCGCTTGATCAAACTGTATTCACAGTGTAGTAACGTTTCGATGGTCTCTTTCAGATGAGATATGTGCTTGGGTAATCCACTTTTCTCTATCTCCTCGGTCTGGATATGCATACTCAACCTCATCAAACCTCTAAAAATAAGCTATGTCCCGCATAGATCCTCTAATTTCTAATTCGAACTAGTTTCCCTATCCCCTGAATCTCGATTTTTATTCTTTAGGATTTGGTTAATATGCTTTGATTCGTGCCATTACGAGGCTTAAGTGATGATTTGTTTTTGGAATCATGTTTGGACTATGTTCTTAAATTGAAATTGTTAATTGGGAGACTTCTCGATTATAAAATCAGATCGATAAGTAGGCTAGAGATAGTAGTCGGTGGAGATTTCTAGGAACCCTAAGCAAAATACATGGAAGACCCCGAAATATCTATTCTCGTCAGATATATCATTCCAATTGAGTCGGAAGCACAATTAGTTTTTTATTGATATCAATCAAATACTATACATAACCTACGGAACCAATGAAGTGTCCTAGTCCCTCATTTTCTTATTCAACACTCCCCGTAGTGATTTCATTAATCGCACTTGTTTATGTTTAAGTCTCTCTGTTTTTAGTAGGGACGGCAAAATGGGTATTGACATGAGGACCCGACACGAACACGACACGAAGTTATAGGGTTTGGGTTTAGTCATATGGGTTTGGGTCGTAAACCGGTTGACACGAAATAGAACACGCCACTTAAAGGGTAATTTGTGGGTTGACTTGCAAAACCAAATTATAACCCGCGTAACCCGCACTTTTTAAACAAGTCACCCCAACATGACACATATTAACCCATATTAATAACCTAATCTATATTATATACTGGACATTCGAGCCCAAAATCATTAAAAAAGAAGGGACACGAAGAAAACACTCAAGAACACGTCTTAGGAGAGGCAAAGAGGCTTCTTGAAACAGATAGACGCAGGAAGTTCAGCACAGTTGAGGGAGACAGGTTCAATAGGGTTGCTACGGTGTCCAAAAGTTGAATTGAAGGGAAAATGTAGAAACATGTTTGTTTAAATAGGTTCCTAATAACTTTTGGTAAGATTTAGGAGTATTTAGTGCAATTATTTTTTAATGGATTCATCAAATTTGGAACTCTTGCAGACCAGTAACAACATGGATGCGATCTACATAGGAAACTGAAGATGAATTTATCAAATTTAAAGCAGATAATCCACTCTAAGCGGAAGCCGATGGAATCTCTAAAGCATGAAAATGACTTCTCTCACATAAATATAAAAGTGTGGAACTACAGAATCATTCCTTGCTAAATGTCAAGAAATAATGGGTGAAAACAATCATTTTCAAACCCTCACCCTGAATATGTTTTACAGATAGTTATGGTTTCAATTGCCTTGTTATGAATTTTATAAAAAGGAATTTTATTTAGTGGATTCACGAAAAAATCCGATGTTTAAATTCAATGTACTCATCTACCTAATTAATGAATTTGTAATTTCCAAAAAAATTACAGGTGATGATGTAACATTCTTCAAAGCCAAGACTTTTTCAATAATTTCCTATCAAATTAAGATAAGGTATATCATTTCAACCCACTACACTTGTCCCTATTTTTTTTTGAGAACCTGTTAGATTTACTTTTACATATGAGCTTCTTCGCCTAGTAAATCTACATCCAATACAGCTTTAGGCGCCTCAAGCTTTTGAAAGTAAATTCTTGGACTAACACTCTTTAAAGCCCCTTTAGGAAATTAGCTGGCTGCCCTATTTCTTGACCTACTTATACGTTAAACTCTATGGCTCTGCATTTTATCTAAGAAGGAAAGACATCTCTTGAATTGAAACTCAAATGCATAGAACAATCTTTCCTTCTCTCTACTTTCCTTTATCTTCCATCATCGTTGAAGTTCCTCTACCGCCATTTTGGAATCGCTTTGCGTGATGATGTCTATGAGAGAGAGCAAATTGGTGAGCTGGTGGCCCTATTCCATTCCTTCAACCTAGACCTGCAATATTGTGTTCAAAAGTGGGATCGACTTTTTGATTCTAGCCACAAAACTATCGTTGGTATCCTTAATCACAACTCAAATTCCACCTTTATTTTTGTAGATATATGCCGCTTGATCAAACTGTATTCATAGTGTAGTAACGTTTCGATGGTCTCTTTCAGATGAGATATGTGCTTGGGTATTCCACTTTTCTCTATCTCCTCGGTCTGGATATGCATACTCAACCTCATCAAACCTCTAAAAATAAGCTATGTCCCGCATAGATCCTCTAATTTCTAATTCGAACTAGTTTCCCTATCCCCTGAATCTCGATTTTTATTCTTTAGGATTTGGTTAATATGCTTTGATTCGTGCCATTACGAGGCTTAAGTGATGATTTGTTTTTGGAATCATGTTTAGACTATGTTCTTAAATTGAAATTGTTAATTGGGAGACTTCTCGATTATAAAATCAAATCGATAAGTAGGCTAGAGATAGTAGTCAGTGGGGGTTTCTAGGAACCCTCAGCCAAATACATGGAAGACCCCGAAATATCTATTCTCGTCAGATATATCATTCCAATTGAGTCGGAAGCACAATTAGTTTTTCATTGATCTCAATCAAATAATATACATAACCTACGGAACCAATGAAGTGTCCTAGTCCCTCATTTTCTTATTCAACACTCCCCGTTGTCATTTCATTAATTGCACTTGTTTATGTTTAAGTCTCTCAGTTTTTAGTAGGGTTGGCAAAATGGGTATTGACATGAGGACCCGACACGAACACGACACGAAGTTATAGGGTTTTGGTTTAGTCATATGGGTTTGGGTTGTAAACCGGTTGACACGAAATAGAACACGCCACTTAACGGGTAATTTGTGGGTTGACTTGCAAAACCAAATTATAACCCGCGTAACCCGCACATTTTAAACAAGTCACCCCAACATGACATATTTTAACCCATATTAATAACCTAATTTATATTATATACTATATAACTAATATACTGGACATTCGAGCCCAAAATCATTAAAAAAGAAGTGACACGAAGAAAACGCTCAAGAACACGTCTTAGGAGAGGCAAAGAGGCTTCTTGAAACAGATTGAAGCAGGAAGTTCAGCACAGTTGCGGGAGACAGGTTCAATAGGGTTGCTACGGTGTCCAAAAGTTGAATTGAAGGGAAAATGTAGAAACATGTTTGTTTAAATAGGTTCCTAATAACTTTTGGTAAGATTTAGGAGTATTTAGTGCAATTATTTTTTAATGGATTCATGAAATTTGGGACTCTTGCAGACCAGTAACAACATTGATGCGATCTACATAGGAAACTGAAGATGAATTTATCAAATTTAAAGCAGATAATCCACTCCAAGCGGAAGCCAATGGAATCTCTAAAGCATGAAAATGGCTCCTCTCACATAAATATAAAAGTGTGGAACTACATAATTATTCCTTGCTAAATGTTAAGAAATAATGGGTGAAAACAATCATTTTCAAACCCTCACCCTGAATATGTTTTACAGATAGTTATGGTTTCAATTGCCTTGTTATGAATTTTATAAAAAGGACTTTTATTTAGTGGATTCACGAAAAAATCCGATGTTTAAATTCAATGTACTCATCTACCTAATTAATGAATTTGTAATTTCCAAAAAAATTACAGGAGATGATGTAACATTCTTCAAAGCCAAGACTTTTTCAATAATTTCCTATCAAATTTAGATAAGATATATCATTTCAACCCACTACACTTGTCCCTATTTTTTTTTTTGAGAACCTGTTAGATTTACTTTTACATATGAGCTTCTTCGCCTAGTAAATCTACATCCAGTACAGCTTTAGGCGCCTCAAGCTTTTGAAAGTAAATTCTTGGACTAACACTCTTTAAAGCCCCTTTAGGAAATTAGCTGGCTGCCCTGTTTCTTGACCTACTTATACGTTGAACTCTATGGCTCAGCATTTTATCTAAGAAGGAAAGACATCTCTTGAATTGAAACTCAAATGCATAGAACAATCTTTCCTTCTCTCTACTTTCCTTTATCTTCCATCATCGTTGGAGTTCCTCTACCCCCATTTTGGAATCGCTTTGCGTGATGATGCTTATGAGAGAGAGCAAATTGGTGAGCTGGTGGCCCTATTCCATTCCTTCAACCTAGACCTGCAATATTGTGTTCAAAAGTGGGATCGACTTTTTGATTCTAGCCACAAAACTATCATTGGTATCCTTAATCACACCTCAAATTCCACCTTTATTTTTGGAGATATATGTCGCTTGATCAAACTGTATTCACAGTGTAGTAACGTTTCGATGGTCTCTTTCAGATGAGATATGTGCTTGGGTATTCCACTTTTCTCTATCTCCTCGGTCTGGATATGCATACTCAACCTCATCAAACCTCTAAAAATAAGCTATGTCCCGCATAGATCCTCTAATTTTTAATTCGAACTAGTTTCCCTATCCCCTGAATCTCGATTTTTATTCTTTAGGATTTGGTTAATATGCTTTGATTTGTGCCATTACGAGGCTTAAGTGATGATTTGTTTTTGGAATCATGTTTGGACTATGTTCTTAAATTGAAATTGTTAATTGGGAGACTTCTCGATTATAAAATCAGATCGATAAGTAGGCTAGAGATAGTAGTCGGTGGAGATTTCTAGGAACCCTAAGCCAAATACATTGAAGACCCCGAAATATCTATTCTCGTCAGATATATCATTCCAATTGAGTCGGAAGCACAATTAGTTTTTTATTGATCTCAATCAAATACTATACATAACCTACGGAACCAATGAAGTGTCCTAGTCCCTCATTTTCTTATTCAACACTCCCCGTAGTCATTTCATTAATCGCACTTGTTTATGTTTAAGTCTCTCAGTTTTTAGTAGGGCCGGCAAAATGGGTATTGACATGAGGACCCGACACGAACACGACACGAAGTTATAGGGTTTGGGTTTAGTCATATGGGTTTGGGTCGTAAACCGGTTGACACGAAATAGAACACGCCACTTAACGTGTAATTTGTGGGTTGACTTGCAAAACCAAATTATAACCCTGCGTAACCCGCACTTTTTAAACAAGTCACCCCAACATGACACATTTTAACCCATATTAATAACCTAATTTATATTATATACTATATAACTAATATACTGGACATTCGAGCCCAAAATCATTAAAAAAGAAGTGACACGAAGAAAACACTCAAGAACACGTCTTAGGAGAGGCAAAGAGGCTTCTTGAAACAGATAGAAGCAGGAAGTTCAACACAGTTGAGGGAGACAGGTTCAATAGGGTTGCTACGGTGTCCAAAAGTTGAATTGAAGGGAAAATGTAGAAACATGTTTGTTTAAATAGGTTCCTAATAACTTTTGGTAAGATTTAGGAGTATTTAGTGCAATTATTTTTTAATGGATTCTTGAAATTTGGGACTCTTGCAGACCAGTAACAACATGGATGCGATCTACATAGGAAACTGACAATGAATTTATCAAATTTAAAGCAGATAATCCACTCTAAGCGGAAGCCGATGGAATCTCTAAAGCATAAAAATGACTTCTCTCACATAAATATAAAAGTGTGGAACTACAGAATCATTCCTTGCTAAATGTCAAGAAATAATGGGTGAAAACAATCATTTTCAAACCCTCACCCTGAATATGTTTTACAGATAGTTATGGTTTCAATTGCCTTGTTATGAATTTTATAAAAAAAAATTATATTTAGTGGATTCACGAAAAAATCCAATGTTTTATTTCAATGTACTCATCTACCTAATTAATGAATTTGTAATTTCCGAAAAAAATTACAGGTGATGATGTAAGATTCTTCAAAGCCAAGACTTTTTCAATAATTTCCTATCAAATTTAGATAAGATATAACATTTCAACCCACTACACTTGTCCCTATTTTTTCTGAGAACCTGTTAGATAAACTTTTATATATGAGCTTCTTCGCCTAGTCAATCGACATCCAGTACAGCTTTAGGCGCCTCAAGCTTTTGAAAGTAAATTCTTGGACTAACACTCTTTAGAGCCCCTTAAGGAAATTAGCTGGCTGCCCTATTTCTTGACCTACTTATACGTTGAACTCTATGGCTCTGCATTTTATCTAAGAAGGAAAGACATCTCTTGAATTGAAACTCAAATGCATAGAACAATCTTTCTTTCTCTCTACTTTCCTTTATTTTCCATCATCGTTGGAGTTCCTCTACCGCCATTTTAGAATCGCTTTGCGTGATGATGTCTATGAGAGAGAGCAAATTGGTGAGCTGGTGGCCCTATTCCATTCCTTCAACCTAGACCTGCAATATTGTGTTCAAAAGTGGGATCGACTTTTTGATTCTAGCCACAAAATTATCGTTGGTATCCTTAAGCACAACTCCAATTCCACCTTTATTTTTGGAGATATCCGTCGCTTGATCAAACTGTATTCACAGTGTAGTAACGTTTCGATGGTCTCTCTCAGATGAGATACGTGCTTGGGTATTCCACTTTTCTTTATCTCCTCGGTCTGGATATGCATTCTAAACCTCATCAAACCTCTAAAAATAAGCTATGCCCCGCATAGGTCCTCTAATTTCTAATTCGAACTAGTTTCCCTATCCCTTGAATCTCGATTTTTATTCTTTAGCATTTGGTTAACATGCTTTGATTCGTGCCATTACGAGGCTTAAGTGATGATTTGTTTTTGGAATCATGTTTGCATTATGTTCTTAAATTGAAATTATTAATTGGGAGACTTCTCGATTATAAAATCAGATCGATAAGTAGGCTAGAGATAGTAGTCGATGGGGATTTCGAGGAACCCTAAGCCAAATACATGGAAGAGCCCGAAATATCTATTCTCGTCAGATATATCATTCCAATTGAGTCGAAAGAACAATTAGTTTTTCATTGATCTCAATCAAATACTATACATAACCTAGGGAACCAATGAAGTTTCCTAGTCCCTCATTTTCTTATTCAACACTCCCCGTAGTCATTTTGTTAATCGCACTTGTTTATGTTTAAGTCTCTCAGTTTTTAGTAGGGCCGGAAAAATGGATATTGACATGAGGACCCGACACGAACACGACACGAAGTTATAGGGTTTGGGGTTTAATCATATGGGTTTGGGTCGTAAACCGGTCGACACGAAATTGAGCACGCCACTTAACGGGTAAATTGTGGGTTGACTTGCAAAACCAAATTATAACCCGCGTAACCCGCACTTTTTAAACAAGTCACCCCAACATGACTCATTTTAACCCATATTAATAACCTAATTTATGTTATATACTATATAACTAATATACTGGACATTCGAGCCCAAAATCATTAAAAAAGAAGTGACACGAAGAAAACACTCAAGAACACGTCTTAGGAGAGGCAAAGAGGCTTCTTGAAACAGATAGAAGCAGGACGTTCAGCACAGTTGAGGGAGACAGGTTCAATAGGGTTGCTACGGTGTCCAAAAGTTGAATTGAAGGGAAAATGTAGAAACTTGTTTGTTTAAATAGGTTCCTAATAACTTTTGGTAAGATTTAGGAGTCTTTAAAGCATGATTAATTTACCACAATTATTTTTTTAATGGATTCATGAAATTTGGGACTCTTGCAGACCAGTAACAACATGGATGCGATCTACAAAGGAAACTGAATATGAATTTATCAAATTTAAAGCAGATAATCCACTCTAAGCGGAAGCCGATGAAATCTCTAAAGCATGAAAATGACTTCTCTCACATAAATATAAAAGTGTGGAACTACAGAATCATTCCTTGCTAAATGTCAAGAAATAATGGGTGAAAACAATCATTTTCAAACCCTCACCCGGAATATGTTTTACAAATAGTTATGGTTTCAATTGCCTTGTTATGAATTTGATAAAAAAAAATTATATTTAGTAGATTCACGAAAAAATCCAATGTTTTATTTCAATGTACTCATCTACCTAATTAATGAATTTGTAATTTCCAAAAAAAATTACAGGTGACACATTTTAACCCATATTAATAACCTAACTTTTGGTAAGATTTAGGAGTCTTTAAAGCATGATTAATTTACCGCAATTATTTTTTTAATGGATTCATGAAATTTGGGACTCTTGCAGACCAGAAACAACATGGATGCGATCTACAAAGGAAAATGAAGATGAATTTATCAAATTTAAAGCAGATAATCCACTCTAAGCGGAAGCCGATGGAATCTCTAAAGCATGAAAATGGCTTCTCTCACATAAATATAAAAGTGTGGAACTACAGAATCATTCCTTGCTAAATGTGAAGAAATAATGGGTGAAAACAATCATTTTCAAACCCTCACCCTGAATATGTTTTACAGATAGTGATGGTTTCAATTTGTTATGAATTTTATAAAAAAAAAAATTATATTTAGTGGATTCACGAAAAAATCCAATGTTTTATTTCAATGTACTCATCTACCTAATTAATGAATTTGTAATTTCCAAAAAAAATTACAGTAGATGATGTAAGATTCTTCAAAGCCAAGACTTTTTCAATAATTTCCTATCAAATTTCGATAAGATATAACATTTCAACCCACTACACTTGTCCCTATTTTTTCTGAGAACCTGTTAGATCAACTTTTATATATGAGCTTCTTCGCCTAGTCAATCTACATCCAGTACAGCTTTAGGCGCCTCAAGCTTTTGAAAGTAAATTCTTGGGCTAACACTCTTTAAAGCCCCTTTAGGAAATTAGCTGGCTGCCCTATTTCTTGACATACTTATACGTTGAACTCTATGGCTCTGCATTTTGTCTAAGATGGAAAGACATCTCTTGAATTGGAACTCAAATGCATAGAACAATCTTTCCTTCTCTCTACTTTCCTTTATCTTCCATCATCGCTGGAGTTCCTCTACCGCCATTTTGGAATCGCTCTGCTTGATGATGTCTATGAGAGAGAGCAAATTGGTGAGCTGGTGGCCCTATTCCATTCATTCAACCTAGACCAGCAATATTGTGTTCAAAAGTGGGATCGACTTTTTGATTCTAGCCACAAAATTATCGTTGGTATCCTTAAGCAAAACTCCAATTCCACCTTCATTTTTGGAGATATCTGTCGCTTGATCAAACTGTATTCACAGTGTAGTAACGTTTCGATGGTCTCTCTCAGATGAGATACGTGCTTGGGTATTCCACTTTTCTCAAATCTCCTCGGTCTGGATATGCATTCTAAACCTCACCAAACCTCTAAAAATAAGCTATGTCCCGCATAGATCTTCAAATTTCTAATTCGAACTAGTTTCCCTATCCCCTGAATCTCGATTTTTATTCTTTAGCATTTAATATGCTTTGATTCGTGCCATTACGAGGCTTAAGTGATGATTTGTTTTTGGAATCATGTTTGCATTATGTTCTTAAATTGAAATTGTTAATTGGGAGACTTCTCGATTATAAAATCAGATCGATAAGTAGGCTAGAGATAGTAGTCGGTGGCAATTTCTAGGAACCCTAAGCCAAATACATGGAAGACCCCGAAATATCTATCCTCGTCAGATATATCATTCCAATTGAGTCGGAAGCACAATTAGTTTTTCATTGATCTCAATCAAATACTATACATAACCTAGAGAACCAATGAAGTGTCCTAGTCCCTCATTTTCTTTTCAACACTCCCCGTAGTCATTTTATTAATCGCACTTGTTTATGTTTAAGTCTCTCAGTTTTAAGTAGGGCCGGCAAAATGGGTATTGACATGAGGATCCGACACGAACATGACACGAAGTTATGGCGTTTGGGTTTAGTCATATGGGTTTGGGTCGTAAACCGGTCGACACGAAATAGAACAGCCACTTAACGGGTAATTTGTGGGTTGACTTGCAAAACCCAATCATAACCCGCGTAACCCGCACTTTTTAAACAAGTCACCCCAAAATGACACATTTTAGCCCATAATAATAACCTAATTTATATTATATACTATATAACTAATATACTGGACATTCGAGCCCAAAATCATTAAAAAAGAAGTGACACGAAGAAAACACTCAAGAACACGTCTTAGGAAAGGCAAAGAGGCTTCCTGAAACAGATAGAAGCAGAAAGTTCAACATAGTTGAGGGAGACAGGTTCAATAGGGTTGCTACGGTGTCCAAAAGTTGAATTGAAGGGAAAATGTAGAATCCTGTTTGTTTAAATAGGTTCCTAATAACTTTTGGTAAGATTTAGGAGTCTTTAAAGCATGATTAATTTACCGCAATTATTTTTTTAATGGATTCATGAAATTTGGGACTCTTGCAGACCAGTAACCACTTGGATGCGAAACTGAAGATGAATTTATCAAATTTAAAGCAGATAATCCACTCTAAGCGGAAGCCGATGGAATCTCTAAAGCATGAAAATGGCTCCTCTCACATAAATATAAACTAGACGACACCCCGCGCATCCGCGCGGGCGGCTTTGGTATATCGTACGTCCAATTGAACATATTAATATCAAACAACAAATATACTTCAGGCATATCAAAAGATGAAGTCTAAAAAAAAAAGATGAAGTGTAAAAGTTTGGATCCCCATTGCAAAACTTCAGCATATAAGTGCTTATTTCCTAACAATGAAAACATGATTTCACCAGAACGTATTTTATCATATTTTTGCAACACATAATCTGGTCGAGTGTATTTTATCATATTTTTTTCTCTTATTACACAAAAAAAAAAATCAAGACATGGGGATACCCAGTGATTGTATTCATAAATAGTACCAGTCATGTGATTGATCTAATAGAGATGTGGTTAAAATATGAATCGTCTACGTAGTTTTAGACTCATTCATGAGGTAATGAAATCATGGGCTTCCAACTTTAGGATGACGTATTGAACTCACTTTGTAATGAGCATCAAAGATCACTTATCTCACATATCGATAAATTTAAAACTTTTGATGACTGATCTCTACAATGATGCTAGAATAACAATGTAATGCGCATCATTCCATACTTGGCCTTCCGATGTAACTGTTTCTTTTTATGCCTTTCAGCGAGAGTTGCTCGTCAATAGCGGTCAACCACAATTGACTTTAATTTTTCTTCTCTGTGTAATGTAAATCAACCAAGAGTGAAGTAAATATATAATTAAATGCAAGCTTGTTGCCAACAGTTAGTAAAATAGGAGCGTGTGCATGCACATAGGGACGTCATCTCTCTAAACATTAGTTGAAGATTGTTTTTTTGTCTCGCGATTTTTAGCCCTGACATTAGGTAGGGAGCCCAACAAAGCTACATCTTGATCTTGCATGTTACAGTATCAATAGAAATATTTCAATCATAGATAACAATTTATTAGAATTGAACAAAACCATACTAATAGTTTCAAATACCATGTTCGCATCACACGAAGCTACCTTCCTCTTTGTATTTAATGTTCGTTTCATTTTCGTTTGGTCATAACTTCTGGGAGGCTATCCAACAAAGTATCATCCTAATCGTGCATATAGATTTAGCCATGGGAACCTTTCAAATTGACAATGTAGCGCAATGGGTTCATGAATTAAAACCGAAAGTATGCTAACACTGTTTGATATTACGTTGACATCCATCGTAGCTACGTTGTCTTTTCAACTTAATCTTTGTTTCCTTTGTGTGTTTTAGGTTAGAGCTTCGGGGAGGCTCCCAATTAGAACAACATCATTATCCTGCATGAAAATGTACCAAAAGTAATCTTTCAAGTTGAACAATTTAGAGCAATGAAAATGAAATATAATTAAAACACAACCATACCCAAAAGATCAGATATCTCATTCACATTTTTTGCAACTGATCCCTTCACCTTTGAATCTGATGTCCGTTCCTTTTTCGTGTTTTGGCCACCATCTCAAAGAGTCTCCCCACAAAATAACATCCCGATCCTTAGTATAAACTTAATAAAATAAAGCTTTGAAACAGGAAAGTATAAGGAAATTATTGATGGAATTAAAGCGAAGCTATACTGACACTATCAGGTATCTTGTTTGCATCCTTCCATGTTGCATTTGTTATTCTGATTGTGTTATTCCATTGGTTGTTTGTCGTATACCTACGAAGAAGCTCTCCGATAAAGCAACATCCTTAGCCTGCATAAAATAAACCAATGTAAATCTTCCAAACTAAGAACCGTAGGCTATATGATTTCACGGGATTGAAAAAATTCAAATACAATGTTTGTCTTTCATTGCTTTTGAAATTATTTTTCGTTTTCTTTTCTTGGATTAAGTCAACACTTCGCGGAGGCTTCCAGACAAAGAAACATCATGATCATGCATATGAATGTCACAACAGAAATCTTTAAAAGCTAACAATTTAAGGATGAACCAATTTTTCTTCGCCAAACACAGTCTTCCTTTGTTAGGTCACATGAATTGTTGCAACAATAATTTTTAACGGGATATTTTATGTTGCTAAAGTTCTCTTGTGAAAATTGGACCTGAGAAAGTCGAATGGTTAAGTCAAAGTATAGAAGTGACGGGAATGCAATTAAACAATTGAGGCTTACCATAGCATACCTTTAAGCCTTTAAGGGAATGCATGAAATGATTTATCTCCTGCAGAGAGGAGATACAAAATGAATCATGATCATTTAAACTGAAAAAATAAAAACAGTTTCACGTGAAGGGAGAAACAAATTTCAATTGACCGATAAACAATTGAGGCTTACATAGCATACATTTAAGCCTTTAAGGGAATGGAAGCCATCGACCGATAACAATTGAGGTTTACATTAGCATACATTTAAGCCTTTAAGGGAATGGAAGCAATCGACCGATAACAATTGAGGCTTACCATATCATACCTTTAAGCCTTTAATGGAATGGATGAAATGATTTGACACCTGCAGAGAAGGGATACGAAATAAATCATTATCATCTAAACTAAAAAAGGTAAATAAAAACAGTTTCGCCTGAAGGGAGCAACAAATTTCAATCGACCGATAAACAATTGAGGCTTACCATAGCATACATTTAAGCCTTTAAGGGAATGGATGAAATGATTTGGCACCTGCAGAAAAGAAATAAAAAATAAATCATGATCATCTAAACTGAAAAAAGTGAAAAAATAGTTTCACTCGACCGATATTTAGTACCTCTAAAGAGGAGAAAAGATTATCCTGTAGCAAAATGCTCGATCTCGATAATCTTCAAAGAAAGAACACGGGGAAAGTTAGGAGTGCTGCAGAGTGGGAGAAGTGCAAGCAATTTGAGATAGAGCACGTGTATGAGCTACAGCAACAACCATCTATTGCTCGAGTAAATTGGGATGATAGGACCTTGAGTAGATTGGTTCACCTTGAAACGTTTGGTTTGTTCTAATTGAATATTTTATTTCCTTTTGAAAGAGAAATCATCCCTTCTTCTCGTCAGTTATAGTCTTCTCTTTTGATTTCCGAATTCTTTCGGAGTTGGACTGGAGACGAAAAAGAGAGCTGGTTATGGTGACTTTTGTTGGCAACTTTTTTTTGTATGAAATCAAATCTAAAATTCTGTGAGAAGGTTTGGGGGTTTTGACTCCGCACCCATTTGTACACCTCTATCATGCATGAACAGTTCAAACTTTTTTTTATTGTCAGCATTAATTATTTTTTACGTTTCAGTTGCAACTTTTCTCTTTTTTTCCACACCTATTTGTGACTATTTATAACTAACTATACGTTACACATCTATTTGTGACTATTTATATTTAAAAAAAAGACTTAATGCTACTGTTTATTTAAATTTTCTTACTGCTTATTTAAAAACATTGTTTTCTTTTAGGGCGTCGATGTCAGTCTATAAAACTTATGATTTTATGAAAATTCTTTTATAATTTTTTTTTTCAATTAACCTGTTTTTATATTTAATTTGAAAATTATTTTATAAGTTTTTTTAAATTACCATGTTCTTATATTTAATTTCCAATTTGACTATTTAAACAAACTTAATACTTTTTCTCAAAAAGTAATACTACGATAAACTGCTGTTTATTTGAATTTCTTACAGCTCATTTATTTATTTCTTCTTAGGACGCCAATGTCAATGTATGAAACTTACAGTTTTGGGAAAGTTGGCATAAGTCTAAAGTTGAAATGAAATAAATGAGGAGTAATCAAGCACTTATTAATTTGGAAGTTATGTGATGACTAATATGCCATGTTGCAAATTTATTTATGTAGAATGACATTTGGATGAATATTATTGGTCTAAGACTCCAAATAAGCGATTACATGTATTTACATGAAGAAATAGTAGTTGACAAATGGCGTTCTGAGGTTCATCCTGAGCACTTGTCTGTTTTTATATATAATATAGAAGTGTGGAACTACAGAATCATTCCTTGCTAAATGTCAAGAAATAATGGGTGAAAACAATCATTTTAAAACCCTCACCCTGAATATGTTTTACAGATAGTTATGGTTTCAATTGCCTTGTTATGAATTTTATAAAAAAGAATTTTATTTAGTGGATTCATGAAAAAATCCAATGTTTAAATTCAATGTACTAATCTACCTAATTAATGAATTTGTAATTTCCAAAAAAATTACAGGTGATGATGTAAGATTCTTCAAAGCCAAGAATTTTTCAATAATTTCCTGTCAAACTTAGATAAGATTTCAACCCACTACACTTGTCCCTATTTTTTTTTGAGAACCTGTTAGATCAACTTTTATATATGAGCTTCTTCGCCTAGTAAATCTACATCCAATACAGCTTTAGGCGCCTCAAGCTTTTGAAAGTAAATTTTTGGGCTAACACTCTTTAAAGCCCCTTTAGGAAATTAGCTGGCTGCCCTATTTCTTGGCCTACTTATACGTTGAACTCTATGGCTCTGCATTTTATCTAAGAAGGAAAGACATCTCTTGAATTGGAAATCAAATGCATAGAACAATCTTTCCTTCTCTCTACATTCCTTTATCTTCCATCATCGTTGGAGTTCCTCTACCGCCATTTTGGAATCGCTCTGCGTGATGATGTCTATGAGAGAGAGCAAATTGGTAAGCTGGTGGCCCAATTCCGTTCCTTCAACCTAGACCTGCAATATTGTGTTCAAAAGTGGGATCGACTTTTTGATTCTAGCCACAAAATTATCGTTGGTATCCTTAATCACAACTCCAATTCCACCTTTATTTTTGGAGATATCTGTCGCTTGATCAAACTGTATTCACAGTGTAGTAACGTTTCGATGGTCTCTCTCAGATGAGATACGTGCTTGGGTATTCCACTTTTCTCTATCTCCTCGGTCTGGATATGCATTCTAAACTTCATCAAACCTCTAAAAATAAGCTATGTCCCGCATAGATCCTCTAATTTCTAATTCGAACTAGTTTCCCTATCCCCTGAATCTCGATTTTTATTCTTTAGCATTTGGTTAATATGCTTTGATTTGTGCCATTACGAGGCTTAAGTGATGATATGTTTTTGGAATCATGTTTGCATTATGTTCTTAAATTGAAATTGTTAATTGGGAGACTTCTCGATTATAAAATCAGATCGATAAGTAGGCTAGAGATAGTAGTCGGTGGGGATTTCTAGGAACCCTAAGCCAAATACATGGAAGACCCCGTAATATCTATTCTCGTCAGATATATCATTCCAATTGAGTCGGAAGCACAATTAGTTTTTCATTGATCTCAATCAAATACTAAACATAACCTAGGGAACCAATGAAGTGTCCTAGTCCCTCATTTTCTTATTCAACACTCCCCGTAGTCATTTTATTAATCGCACTTGTTTATGTTTAAGTCTCTTAGTTTTTAGTAGGGCCAGCAAAATGGGTATTGACACGAGGACCCGACACGAACACGACACGAAGTTATAGGGTTTGGGTTTAGTCATATGGGCTTGGGTCGTAAATCGGTCGACACGAAATAGAACACCCCTCTTAACGGCTAATTTGTGGGTTTACTTGAAAAACCCAATTACAACCCGCGTAACCCGCACTTTTTAAACAAGTCACCACAACATGACACATTTTAACCCATATTAATAACCTAATTTATATTACATACTATATCACTAATATACTGGACATTCGAGCCCAAAATCATTAAAAAAGAAGTGACACGAAGAAAACACTCAAGAACACGTCTTAGGAGAGGCAAAGAGGCTTCTTGAAACAGATAGAAGCACGAAGTTCAACACAGTTGAGGGAGACAGGTTCAATAGGGTTGCTACGGTTTCCAAACGTTGAATTGAAGGGAAAATGTAGAAACCTGTTTGTTTAAATAGGTTCCTAATAACTTTTATTAAGATTAAGGAGTCTTTAAAGCATGAGTAATTTACCGCAATTATTTTTTAATGGATTCATGAAATTTGGGACTCTTGCAAACCAGTAACCACATGGATGCGATCTACATAGGAAACTGAAGATGAATTTATCAAATTTAAAGCAGATAATCCACTCTAAGCGGAAGCCGATGGAATCTCTAAAGCATGAAAATGGCTCCTCTCACATAAATATAAAACTATGGAACTACAGAATCATTCCTTGCTAAATGTCAAGAAATAATGGGTGAAAACAATTATTTTAAAACCCTCACCCTGAATATGTTTTACAGATAGTGATGGTTTCAATTGCCTTGTTATGAATTTTATAAAAAGGAATTTTATTTAGTGGATTCACGAAAAAGTCCAATATTTAAATTCGATGTACTAATCTACCTAATTAATGAATTTGTAATTTCCAAAAAAATTACAGGTGATGATGTAAGATTCTTCAAAGCCAAGACTTTTTCAATAATTTCCTGTCAAACTTAGATAAGATTTCAACCCACTACACTTGTCCCTATTTTTTTTTAGAACCTGTTAGATCAACTTTTATATATGAGCTTCTTCGCCTAGTAAATCTACATCCAATACAGCTTTAGGCGCCTCAAGCTTTTGAAAGTAAATTTTTGGGCTAACACTCTTTAAAGCCCCTTTAGGGAATTAGCTGGCTGCCCTATTTCTTGGCCTACTTATACGTTGAACTCTATGGCTCTGCATTTTATCTAAGAAGGAAAGACATCTCTTGAATTGGAAATCAAATGCATAGAACAATCTTTCCTTCTCTCTACTTTCCTTTATCTTCCATCATCGTTGGAGTTCCTCTACCGCCACTTCGGAATCGCTCTGCGTGATGATGTCTATGAGAGAGAGCAAATTGGTGAGCTGGTGGCCATATTCCATTCCTTCAACCTAGACCTGCAATATTGTGTTCAAAAGTGGGATCGACTTTTTGATTCTAGCCACAAAATTATCGTTGGTATCCTTAATCACAACTCTAATTCCACCTTTATTTTTGGAGATATATGTCGCTTGATCAAACTGTATTCACAGTGTAGTAACGTTTCGATGGTCTCTCTCAGATGAGATACGTGCTTGGGTATTCCACTTTTCTCTATCTCCTCGGTCTGGATATGCATTCTAAACCTCATCAAACCTCTAAAAATAAGCTATGTCCCGCATAGATCCTCTGATTTCTAATTCGAACTAGTTTCCCTATCCCCTGAATCTCGATTTTTATTCTTTAGCATTTGGTTAATATGCTTTGATTTGTGCTATTACGAGGCTTAAGTGATGATATGTTTTTGGAATCATGTTTGCATTATGTTCTTAAATTGAAATTGTTAATTCGGAGACTTCTCGATTATAAAATCAGATCAATAAGTAGGCTAGAGATAGTAGTCGGTGGGGATTTCTAGGAACCCTAAGCCAAATACATGGAAGACCCCGTAATATCTATTCTTGTCAGATATATCATTCCAATTGAGTCGGAAGCACAATTAGTTTTTTATTGATCTCAATCAAATACTAAACATAACCTAGGGAACCAATGAAGTGTCCTAGTCCCTCATTTTCTTATTCAACACTCCCCGTAGTCATTTTATTAATCGCACTTGTTTATGTTTAAGTCTCTTAGTTTTTAGTAGGGCCAGCAAAAGGGATATTGACACGAGGACCCGACACGAACACGACACGAAGTTATAGGGTTTGGGTTTAGTCATATGGGCTTGGGTAGTAAATCGGTCGACTCGAAATAGAACACCCCACTTAACGGCTAATTTGTGGGTTGACTTGAAAAACCCAATTACAACCCGCGTAACCCGCACTTTTTAAACAAGTCACCACAACATGACACATTTTAACCCATATTAATAACCTAATTTATATTACATACTATATCACTAATATACTGGACATTCGAGCCCAAAATCATTAAAAAAGAAGTGACACGAAGAAAACACTCAAGAACACGTCTTAGGAGAGGCAAAGAGGCTTCTTGAAACAGATAGAAGCACGAAGTTCAACGCAGTTGAGGGAGACAGGTTCAAAAGGGTTGCTACGGTTTCCAAACGTTGAATTGAAGGGAAAATGTAGAAACCTGTTTGTTTAAATAGGTTCCTAATAACTTTTATTAAGATTAAGGAGTCTTTAAAGCATGAGTAATTTACCGCAATTATTTTTTAATGGATTCATGAAATTTGGGACTCTTGCAAACCAGTAACCACATGGATGCGATGTACATAGGAAACTGAAGATGAATTTATCAAATTTAAAGCAGATAATCCACTCTAAGCGGAAGCCGATGGAATCTCTAAAGCATGAAAATGGCTCCTCTCACATAAATATAAAAGTGTGGAACTACAGAATCATTCCTTGCTAAATGTCAAGAAATAATGGGTGAAAACGATCATTTTAAAACCCTCACCCTGAATATGTTTTACAGATAGTGATGGTTTCAATTGCCTTGTTATGAATTTTATAAAAAGGAATTTCATTTAGTGGATTCACGAAAAAGTCCAATGTTTAAATTCAATGTACTAATCTACCTAATTAATGAATTTGTAATTTCCAAAAAAAATACAGGTGATGATGTAAGATTCTTCAAAGCCAAGACTTTTTCAATAATTTCCTGTCAAACTTAGATAAGATTTCAACCAACTAAACTTGTCCCTATTTTTTTTGAGAACCTGTTAGATCAACTTTTATATATGAGCTTCTTCGCCTAGTAAATCTACATCCAATACAGCTTTAGGCGCCTCAAGCTTTTGAAAGTAAATTTTTGGGCTAACACTCTTTAAAGCCCCTTTAGGAAATTAGCTGGCTGCCCTATTTCTTGGCCTACTTATACGTTGAACTCTATGGCTCTGCATTTTATCTAAGAAGGAAAGACATCTCTTGAATTGGAAATCAAATGCATAGAACAATCTTTCCTTCTCTCTACTTTCCTTTATCTTCCATCATAGTTGGAGTTCCTCTACCGCCATTTTGGAATCGCTCTGCGTGATGATGTCTATGAGAGAGAGCAAATTGGTGAGCTGGTGGCCCTATTCCATTCCTTCAACCTAGACCTGCAATATTGTGTTCAAAAGTGGGATCGGCTTTTTGATTCTAGCCACAAAATTATCGTTGGTATCCTTAATCACAACTCCAATTCCACCTTTATTTTTGGAGATATCTGTCGCTTGATCGAACTGTATTCACAGTGTAGTAACGTTTCGATGGTCTCTCTCAGATGAGATACGTGCTTGGGTATTCCACTTTTCTCTATCTTCTCGGTCTGGATATGCATTCTAAACCTCATCAAACCTCTAAAAATAAGCTATGTCCCGCATAGATCCTCTAATTTCTAATTCGAACTAGTTTCCCTATCCCCTGAATCTCGATTTTTATTCTTTAGCATTTGGTTAATATGCTTTGAATTGTGCCATTACGAGGCTTAAGTGATGATATGTTTTTGGAATCATGTTTGCATTATGTTCTTAAATTGAAATTGTTAATTGGGAGACTTCTCGATTATAAAATCAGATCGATAAGTAGGCTAGAGATAGTAGTCGGTGGGGATTTCTAGGAACCCTAAGCCAAATACATGGAAGACCCCGTAATATCTATTCTCGTCAGATATATCATTCCAATTGAGTCGGAAGCACAATTAGTTTTTTATTGATCTCAATCAAATACTAAACATAACCTAGGGAACCAATGAAGTGTCCTAGTCCCTCATTTTCTTATTCAACACTCCCCGTAGTCATTTTATTAATCGCACTTGTTTATGTTTAAGTCTCTTAGTTTTTAGTAGGGCCAGCAAAATGGGTATTGACACGAGGACCCGACACGAACACGACACGAAGTTATAGGATTTGGGTTTAGTCATATGGGCTTGGGTCGTAAATCGGTCGACACGAAATAGAACACCCCACTTAACGGCTAATTTGTGGGTTGACTTGAAAAACCCAATTACAACCCGCGTAACCCGCACTTTTTAAACAAGTCACCACAACATGACACATTGTAACCCATATTAATAACCTAATTTATATTACATACTATATCACTAATATACTGGACATTCGAGCCCAAAATCATTAAAAAAGAAGTGACACGAAGAAAACACTCAAGAACACGTCTTAGGAGAGGCAAAGAGGCTTCTTGAAACAGATAGAAGCACGAAGTTCAACGCAGTTGAGGGAGACAGGTTCAATAGGGTTCCTACGGTTTCCAAACGTTGAATTGAAGGGAAAATGTAGAAACCTGTTTGTTTAAATAGGTTCCTAATAACTTTTATTAAGATTAAGGAGTCTTTAAAGCATGAGTAATTTACCGCAATTATTTTTTAATGGATTCATGAAATTTGGGACTCTTGCAAACCAGTAACCACATGGATGCGATCTACATAGGAAACTGAAGATGAATTTATCAAATTTAAAGCAGATAATCCACTCTAAGCGGAAGCCGATGGAATCTCTAAAGCATGAAAATGGCTCCTCTCACATAAATATAATAGTGTGGAACTACAGAATCATTCCTTGCTAAATGTCAAGAAATAATGGGTGAAAACAATCATTTTAAAACCCTCACCCTGAATATGTTTTACAGATAGTGATGGTTTCAATTGCCTTGTTATGAATTTTATAAAAAGGAATTTTATTTAGTGGATTCACGAAAAAGTTCAATGTTTAAATTCAATGTACTAATCTACCTAATCAATGAATTTGTAATTTCCAAAAAAAATACAGGTGATGATGTAAGATTCTTCAAAGCCAAGACTTTTTCAATAATTTCCTGTCAAACTTAGATAAGATTTCAACCCACTAAACTTGTCCCTATTTTTTTTGAGAACCTGTTAGATCAACTTTTATATATGAGCTTCTTCGCCTAGTAAATTTACATCCAATACAGCTTTAGGCGCCTCAAGCTTTTGAAAGTAAATTCTTGGGCTAACACTCTTTAAAGCCCCTTTAGGAAATTAGCTGGCTGCCCTATTTCTTGACATACTTATACGTTGAACTCTATGGCTCTGCATTTTGTCTAAAAAGGAAAGACATCTCTTGAATTGGAACTCAAATGCATAGAACAATCTTTCCTTCTCTCTACTTTCCTTTATCTTCCATCATCGCTGGAGTTCCTCTACCGCCATTTTGAAATCGCTCTGCGTGATGATGTCTATGAGAGAGAGCAAATTGGTGAGCTGGTGGCCCTATTCCATTCCTTCAACCTAGACCTGCAATATTGTGTTCAAAAGTGGGATCGACTTTTTGATTCTAGCCACAAAATTATCGTTGGTATCCTTAAGCAAAACTCCAATTCCACCTTCACTTTTGGAGATATCTGTCGCTTGATCAAACTGTATTCACAGTGTAGTAATGTTTCGATGGTCTCTCTCAGATGAGATACGTGCTTGGGTATTCCACTTTTCTCAATCTCCTCAGTGTGGAAACGCATTCTAAACCTCATCAAACCTCTAAAAATAAGCTATGTCCCGCATAGATCCTCAAATTTCTAATTCGAACTAGTTTCCCTATCCCCTGAATCTCGATTTTTATTCTTTAGCATTTGGTTAATATGCTTTGATTCGTGCCATTACGAGGCTTAAGTGATGATTTGTTTTTGGAATCATGTTTGCATTATGTTCTTAAATTGAAATTGTTAATTGGGAGACTTCTCGATTATAAAATCAGATCGATAAGTAGGCTAGAGATAGTAGTCGGTGGCGATTTCTAGGAACCCTAAGCCAAATACATTGAAGACCCCGAAATATCTATCCTCGTCAGATATATCATTCCAATTGAGTCGGAAGCACAATTAGTTTTTCATTGATCTCAATCAAATACTATACATAACCTAAAGAACCAATGAAGTGTCCTAGTCCCTCATTTTCTTATTCAACACTCCCCGTAGTCATTTTATTAATCGCACTTGTTTATGTTTAAGTCTCTCAGTTTTTAGTAGGGCCGGCAAAATGGGTATTGACACGAGGACCCGACACGAACACGACACGAAGTTATAGGGTTTGGGTTTAGTCATATGGGCTTGGGTCGTAAATCAGTCGACACGAAATAGAACACCCCACTTAACGGCTAATTTGTGGGTTGACTTGAAAAACCCAATTACAACCCGCGTAACCCGCACTTTTTAAACAAGTCACCACAACATGACACATTGTAACCCATATTAATAACCTAATTTATATTACATACTATATCACTAATATACTGGACATTCGAGCCCAAAATCATTAAAAAAGAAGTGACACGAAGAAAACACTCAAGAACACGTCTTAGGAGAGGCAAAGAGGCTTCTTGAAACAGATAGAAGCACGAAGTTCAACGCAGTTGAGGGAGACAGGTTCAATAGGGTTGCTACGGTTTCCAAACGTTGAATTGAAGGGAAAATGTAGAAACCTGTTTGTTTAAATAGGTTCCTAATAACTTTTATTAAGATTAAGGAGTCTTTAAAGCATGAGTAATTTACCGCAATTATTTTTTAATGGATTCATGAAATTTGGGACTCTTGCAAACCAGTAACCACATGGATGCGATCTACATAGGAAACTGAAGATGAATTTATCAAATTTAAAGCAGATAATCCACTCTAAGCGGAAGCCGATGGAATCTCTAAAGAATGAAAATGGCTCCTCTCACATAAATATAAAACTATGGAACTACAGAATCATTCCTTGCTAAATGTCAAGAAATAATGGGTGAAAACAATAATTTTAAAACCCTCACCCTGAATATGTTTTACAGATAGTGATGGTTTCAATTGCCTTGTTATGAATTTTATAAAAAGGAATTTTATTTAGTGGATTCACGAAAAAGTCCAATATTTAAATTCGATGTACTAATCTACCTAATTAATGAATTTGTAATTTCCAAAAAAATTACAGGTGATGATGTAAGATTCTTCAAAGCCAAGACTTTTTCAATAATTTCCTGTCAAACTTAGATAAGATTTCAACCCACTACACTTGTCCCTATTTTTTTTAGAACCTGTTAGATCAACTTTTATATATGAGCTTCTTCGCCTAGTAAATCTACATCCAATACAGCTTTAGGCGCCTCAAGCTTTTGAAAGTAAATTTTTGGGCTAACACTCTTTAAAGCCCCTTTAGGGAATTAGCTGGCTGCCCTATTTCTTGGCCTACTTATACGTTGAACTCTATGGCTCTGCATTTTATCTAAGAAGGAAAGACATCTCTTGAATTGGAAATCAAATGCATAGAACAATCTTTCCTTCTCTCTACTTTCCTTTATCTTCCATCATCGTTGGAGTTCCTCTACCGCCACTTCGGAATCGCTCTGCGTGATGATGTCTATGAGAGAGAGCAAATTGGTGAGCTGGTGGCCATATTCCATTCCTTCAACCTAGACCTGCAATATTGTGTTCAAAAGTGGGATCGACTTTTTGATTCTAGCCACAAAATTATCGTTGGTATCCTTAATCACAACTCCAATTCCACCTTTATTTTTGGAGATATCTGTCGCTTGATCAAACTGTATTCACAGTGTAGTAACGTTTCGATGGTCTCTCTCAGATGAGATACGTGCTTGGGTATTCCACTTTTCTCTATCTCCTCGGTCTGGATATGCATTCTAAACCTCATCAAACCTCTAAAAATAAGCTATGTCCCGCATAGATCCTCTGATTTCTAATTCGAACTAGTTTCCCTATCCCCTGAATCTCGATTTTTATTCTTTAGCATTTGGTTAATATGCTTTGATTTGTGCTATTACGAGGCTTAAGTGATGATATGTTTTTGGAATCATGTTTGCATTATGTTCTTAAATTGAAATTGTTAATTTGGAGACTTCTCGATTATAAAATCAGATCAATAAGTAGGCTAGAGATAGTAGTCGGTGGGGATTTCTAGGAACCCTAAGCCAAATACATGGAAGACCCAGTAATATCTATTCTTGTCAGATATATCATTCCAATTGAGTCGGAAGCACAATTAGTTTTTCATTGATCTCAATCAAATACTAAACATAACCTAGGGAACCAATGAAGTGTCCTAGTCCCTCATTTTCTTATTCAACACTCCCCGTAGTCATTTTATTAATCGCACTTGTTTATGTTTAAGTCTCTTAGTTTTTAGTAGGGCCAGCAAAATGGGTATTGACACGAGGACCCGACACGAACACGACACGAAGTTATAGGATATGGGTTTAGTCATATGGGCTTTGGTCGTAAATCGGTCGACACGAAATAGAACACCCCACTTAAAGGCTAATTTGTGGGTTGACTTGAAAAACCCAATTACAACCCGCGTAACCCGCACTTTTTAAACAAGTCACCACAACATGACACATTGTAACCCATATTAATAACCTAATTTATATTACATACTATATCACTAATATACTGGACATTCGAGCCCAAAATCATTAAAAAATAAGTGACACGAAGAAAACACTCAAGAACACGTCTTAGGAGAGGCAAAGAGGCTTCTTGAAACATATAGAAGCACGAAGTTCAACGCAGTTGAGGGAGACAGGTTCAATAGGGTCGCTACGGTTTCCAAACGTTGAATTGAAGGGAAAATGTAGAAACCTGTTTGTTTAAATAGGTTCCTAATAACTTTTATTAAGATTAAGGAGTCTTTAAAGCATGAGTAATTTACCGCAATTATTTTTTAATGGATTCATGAAATTTGGGACTCTTGCAAACCAGTAACCACATGGATGCGATCTACATAGGAAACTGAAGATGAATTTATCAAATTTAAAGCAGATAATCCACTCTAAGCGGAAGCCGATGGAATCTCTAAAGCATGAAAATGGCTCCTCTCACATAAATATAATAGTGTGGAACTACAGAATCATTCCTTGCTAAATGTCAAGAAATAATGGGTGAAAACAATCATTTTAAAACCCTCACCCTGAATATGTTTTACAGATAGTGATGGTTTCAATTGCCTTGTTATGAATTTTATAAAAAGGAATTTTATTTAGTGGATTCACGAAAAAGTCCAATGTTTAAATTCAATGTACTAATCTACCTAATTAATGAATTTGTAATTTCCAAAAAAAATACAGGTGATGATGTAAGATTCTTCAAAGCCAAGACTTTTTCAATAATTTCCTGTCAAACTTAGATAAGATTTCAACCCACTAAACTTGTCCCTATTTTTTTTGAGAACCTGTTAGATCAACTTTTATATATGAGCTTCTTCGCCTAGTAAATGTACATCCAATACAGCTTTAGGCGCCTCAAGCTTTTGAAAGTAAATTCTTGGGCTAACACTCTTTAAAGCCCCTTTAGGAAATTAGCTGGCTGCCCTATTTCTTGACATACTTATACGTTGAACTCTATGGCTCTGCATTTTGTCTAAGAAGGAAAGACATCTCTTGAATTGGAACTCAAATGCATAGAACAATCTTTCCTTCTCTCTACTTTCCTTTATCTTCCATCATCGCTGGAGTTCCTCTACCGCCATTTTGAAATCGCTCTGCGTGATGATGTCTATGAGAGAGAGCAAATTGGTGAGCTGGTGGCCCTATTCCATTCCTTCAACCTAGACCTGCAATATTGTGTTCAAAAGTGGGATCGACTTTTTGATTCTAGCCACAAAATTATCGTTGGTATCCTTAAGCAAAACTCCAATTCCACCTTCACTTTTGGAGATATCTGTCGCTTGATCAAACTGTATTCACAGTGTAGTAATGTTTCGATGGTCTCTCTCAGATGAGATACGTGCTTGGGTATTCCACTTTTCTCTATCTTCTCAGTGTGGATATGCATTCTAAACCTCATCAAACCTCTAAAAATAAGCTATGTCCCGCATAGATCCTCAAATTTCTAATTCGAACTAGTTTCCCTATCCCCTGAATCTCGATTTTTATTCTTTAGCATTTGGTTAATATGCTTTGATTCGTGCCATTACGAGGCTTAAGTGATGATTTGTTTTTGGAATCATGTTTGCATTATGTTCTTAAATTGAAATTGTTAATTGGGAGACTTCTCAATTATAAAATCAGATCGATAAGTAGGCTAGAGATAGTAGTCAGTGGCGATTTCTAGGAACCCTAAGCCAAATACATGGAAGACCCCGAAATATCTATCCTCGTCAGATATATCATTCCAATTGAGTCGGAAGCACAATTAGTTTTTCATTGATCTCAATCAAATACTATACATAACCTAAAGAACCAATGAAGTGTCCTAGTCCCTCATTTTCTTATTCAACACTCCCCGTAGTCATTTTATTAATCGCACTTGTTTATGTTTAAGTCTCTTAGTTTTTAGTAGGGCCGGCAAAATGGGTATTGACACGAGGACCCGACACGAACACGACACGAAGTTATAGGGTTTGGGTTTAGTCATATGGGCTTGGGTCGTAAATCAGTCGACACGAAATAGAACACCCCACTTAACGGCTAATTTGTGGGTTGACTTGAAAAACCCAATTACAACCCGCGTAACCCGCACTTTTTAAACAAGTCACCACAACATGACACATTGTAACCCATATTAATAACCTAATTTATATTACATACTATATCACTAATATACTGGACATTCGAGCCCAAAATCATTAAAAAAGAAGTGACACGAAGAAAACACTCAAGAACACGTCTTAGGAGAGGCAAAGAGGCTTCTTGAAACAGATAGAAGCACGAAGTTCAACGCAGTTGAGGGAGACAGGTTCAATAGGGTCGCTACGGTTTCCAAACGTTGAATTGAAGGGAAAATGTAGAAACCTGTTTGTTTAAATAGGTTCCTAATAACTTTTATTGAGATTAAGGAGTCTTTAAAGCATGAGTAATTTACTGCAATTATTTTTTAATGGATTCATGAAATTTGGGACTCTTGCAAACCAGTAACCACATGGATGCGATCTACATAGGAAACTGAAGATGAATTTATCAAATTTAAAGCAGATAATCCACTCTAAGCGGAAGCCGATGGAATCTCTAAAGCATGAAAATGGCTCCTCTCACATAAATATAATAGTGTGGAACTACAGAATCATTCCTTGCTAAATGTCAAGAAATAATGGGTGAAAACAATCATTTTAAAACCCTCACCCTGAATATGTTTTACAGATAGTGATGGTTTCAATTGCCTTGTTATGAATTTTATAAAAAGGAATTTTATTTAGTGGATTCACGAAAAAGTCCAATGTTTAAATTCAATGTACTAATCTACCTAATTAATGAATTTGTAATTTCTAAAAAAATTACAGGTGATGATGTAAGATTCTTCAAAGCCAAGACTTTTTCAATAATTTCCTATCAAATTTAGATAAGATGTATCATTTCAACCCACTACACTTGTCCCTATTTTTTTTGAGAACCTGTTAGATCAATTTTTATATATGAGCTTCTTCGCCTAGTCAATCTACATCCAGTACAGCTTTAGGCGCCTCAAGCTTTTGAAAGTAAATTCTTGGGCTAACACTCTTTAAAGCCCCTTTAGGAAATTAGCTGGCTGCCCTATTTCTTGACATACTTATACGTTGAACTCTATGGCTCTGCATTTTGTCTAAGAAGGAAAGACATCTCTTGAATTGGAACTCAAATGCATAGAACAATCTTTCCTTCTCTCTACTTTCCTTTATCTTCCATCATCGCTGGAGTTCCTCTACCGCCATTTTGAAATCGCTCTGCGTGATGATGTCTATGAGAGAGAGCAAATTGGTGAGCTGGTGGCCCTATTCCATTCCTTCAACCTAGACCTGCAATATTGTGTTCAAAAGTGGGATCGACTTTTTGATTCTAGCCACAAAATTATCGTTGGTATCCTTAAGCAAAACTCCAATTCCACCTTCACTTTTGGAGATATCTGTCGCTTGATCAAACTGTATTCACAGTGTAGTAATGTTTCAATGGTCTCTCTCAGATGAGATATGTGCTTGGGTATTCCACTTTTCTCAATCTCCTCAGTGTGGAAACGCATTCTAAACCTCATCAAACCTCTAAAAATAAGCTATGTCCCGCATAGATCCTCAAATTTCTAATTCGAACTAGTTTCCCTATCCCCTGAATCTCGATTTTTATTCTTTAGCATTTGGTTAATATGCTTTGATTCGTGCCATTACGAGGCTTAAGTGATGATTTGTTTTTGGAATCATGTTTGCATTATGTTCTTAAATTGAAATTGTTAATTGGGAGACTTCTCGATTATAAAATCAGATCGATAAGTAGGCTAGAGATAGTAGTCGGTGGCGATTTCTAGGAACCCTAAGCCAAATACATGGAAGACCCCGAAATATCTATCCTCGTCAGATATATCATTCCAATTGAGTCGGAAGCACAATTAGTTTTTCATTGATCTCAATCAAATACTATACATAACCTAAAGAACCAATG
Organism: Linanthus parryae; assembly: GCA_023055425.1. Classification (NCBI taxonomy): domain Eukaryota; kingdom Viridiplantae; phylum Streptophyta; class Magnoliopsida; order Ericales; family Polemoniaceae; genus Linanthus; species Linanthus parryae. The sequence continues at coordinate 22,829,379 of JALGPY010000006.1, read as the reverse complement.
AAGTGTCCTAGTCCCTCATTTTCTTATTCAACACTCCCCGTAGTCATTTTATTAATCGCACTTGTTTATGTTTAAGTCTCTCAGTTTTTAGTAGGGCCGGCAAAATGGGTATTGACACGAGGACCCGACACGAACACGACACGAAGTTATAGGGTTTGGGTTTAGTCATATGGGCTTGGGTCGTAAATCGGTCGACACGAAATAGAACACCCCACTTAACGGCTAATTTGTGGGTTGACTTGAAAAACCCAATTACAACCCGCGTAACCCGCACTTTTTAAACAAGTCACCACAACATGACACATTGTAACCCATATTAATAACCTAATTTATATTACATACTATATCACTAATATACTGGACATTCGAGCCCAAAATCATTAAAAAAGAAGTGACACGAAGAAAACACTCAAGAACACGTCTTAGGAGAGGCAAAGAGGCTTCTTGAAACAGATAGAAGCACGAAGTTCAACACAGTTGAGGGAGACAGGTTCAATAGGGTTGCTACGGTTTCCAAACGTTGAATTGAAGGGAAAATGTAGAAACCTGTTTGTTTAAATAGGTTCCTAATAACTTTTATTAAGATTAAGGAGTCTTTAAAGCATGAGTAATTTACCGCAATTATTTTTTAATGGATTCATGAAATTTGGGACTCTTGCAAACCAGTAACCACATGGATGCGATCTACATAGGAAACTGAAGATGAATTTATCAAATTTAAAGCAGATAATCCACTCTAAGCGGAAGCCGATGGAATCTCTAAAGCATGAAAATGGCTCCTCACGCATAAACATAAAAGTGTGGAACTACATAATCATTCCTTGCTAAATGTCAAGAAATAATGGGTGAAAACAATCATTTTCAAACCCTCACCCTGAATATGTTTTACAGATAGTTATGGTTTCAATTGCCTTGTTATGAATTTTATAAAAATGAATTTTATTTAGTGGATTCACGAAAAAATCCAATGTTTTATTTCAATGTACTCATCTACCTAATTAATGAATTTGTAATTTCTAAAAAAATTACAGGTGATGATGTAAGATTCTTCAAAGCCAAGACTTTTTCAATAATTTCCTATCAAATTTAGATAAGATATATCATTTCAACCCACTACACTTGTCCCTATTTTTTTTGAGAACCTGTTAGATCAATTTTTATATATGAGCTTCTTCGCCTAGTCAATCTACATCCAGTACAGCTTTAGGCGCCTCAAGCTTTTGAAAGTAAATTCTTGGGCTAACACTCTTTAAAGCCCCTTTAGGAAATTAGCTGGCTGCCCTATTTCTTGACATACTTATACGTTGAACTCTATGGCTCTGCATTTTGTCTAAGAAGGAAAGACATCTCTTGAATTGGAACTCAAATGCATAGAACAATCTTTCCTTCTCTCTACTTTCCTTTATCTTCCATCATCGCTGGAGTTCCTCTACCGCCATTTTGGAATCGCTAAGCGTGATGATGTCTATGAGAGAGAGCAAATTGGTGAGCTGGTGGCCCTATTCCATTCCTTCAACCTAGACCTGCAATATTGTGTTCAAAAGTGGGATCGACTTTTTGATTCTAGCCACAAAATTATCGTTGGTATCCTTAAGCAAAACTCCAATTCCACCTTCACTTTTGGAGATATCTGTCGCTTGATCAAACTGTATTCACAGTGTAGTAATGTTTCGATGGTCTCTCTCAGATGAGATACGTGCTTGGGTATTCCACTTTTCTCAATCTCCTCAGTGTGGAAACGCATTCTAAACCTCATCAAACCTCTAAAAATAAGCTATGTCCCGCATAGATCCTCAAATTTCTAATTCGAACTAGTTTCCCTATCCCCTGAATCTCGATTTTTATTCTTTAGCATTTGGTTAATATGCTTTGATTCGTGCCATTACGAGGCTTAAGTGATGATTTGTTTTTGGAATCATGTTTGCATTATGTTCTTAAATTGAAATTGTTAATTGGGAGACTTCTCGATTATAAAATCAGATCGATAAGTAGGCTAGAGATAGTAGTCGGTGGCGATTTCTAGGAACCCTAAGCCAAATACATGGAAGACCCCGAAATATCTATCCTCGTCAGATATATCATTCCAATTGAGTCGGAAGCACAATTAGTTTTTCATTGATCTCAATCAAATACTATACATAACCTAAAGAACCAATGAAGTGTCCTAGTCCCTCATTTTCTTATTCAACACTCCCCGTAGTCATTTTATTAATCGCACTTGTTTATGTTTAAGTCTCTCAGTTTTTAGTAGGGCCGGCAAAATGGGTATTGACACGAGGACCCGACACGAACACGACACGAAGTTATAGGGTTTGGGTTTAGTCATATGGGCTTGGGTCGTAAATCGGTCGACACGAAATAGAACACCCCACTTAACGGCTAATTTGTGGGTTGACTTGAAAAACCCAATTACAACCCGCGTAACCCGCACTTTTTAAACAAGTCACCACAACATGACACATTGTAACCCATATTAATAACCTAATTTATATTACATACTATATCACTAATATACTGGACATTCGAGCCCAAAATCATTAAAAAAGAAGTGACACGAAGAAAACACTCAAGAACACGTCTTAGGAGAGGCAAAGAGGCTTCTTGAAACAGATAGAAGCACGAAGTTCAACACAGTTGAGGGAGACAGGTTCAATAGGGTTGCTACGGTTTCCAAACGTTGAATTGAAGGGAAAATGTAGAAACCTGTTTGTTTAAATAGGTTCCTAATAACTTTTATTAAGATTAAGGAGTCTTTAAAGCATGAGTAATTTACCGCAATTATTTTTTAATGGATTCATGAAATTTGGGACTCTTGCAAACCAGTAACCACATGGATGCGATCTACATAGGAAACTGAAGATGAATTTATCAAATTTAAAGCAGATAATCCACTCTAAGCGGAAGCCGATGGAATCTCTAAAGCATGAAAATGGCTCCTCACGCATAAACATAAAAGTGTGGAACTACATAATCATTCCTTGCTAAATGTCAAGAAATAATGGGTGAAAACAATCATTTTCAAACCCTCACCCTGAATATGTTTTACAGATAGTTATGGTTTCAATTGCCTTGTTATGAATTTTATAAAAATGAATTTTATTTAGTGGATTCACGAAAAAATCCAATGTTTTATTTCAATGTACTCATCTACCTAATTAATGAATTTGTAATTTCTAAAAAAATTACAGGTGATGATGTAAGATTCTTCAAAGCCAAGACTTTTTCAATAATTTCCTATCAAATTTAGATAAGATATATCATTTCAACCCACTACACTTGTCCCTATTTTTTTTGAGAACCTGTTAGATCAATTTTTATATATGAGCTTCTTCGCCTAGTCAATCTACATCCAGTACAGCTTTAGGCGCCTCAAGCTTTTGAAAGTAAATTCTTGGGCTAACACTCTTTAAAGCCCCTTTAGGAAATTAGCTGGCTGCCCTATTTCTTGACATACTTATACGTTGAACTCTATGGCTCTGCATTTTTTCTAAGAAGGAAAGACATCTCTTGAATTGGAACTCAAATGCATAGAACAATCTTTCCTTCTCTCTACTTTCCTTTATCTTCCATCATCGCTGGAGTTCCTCTACCGCCATTTTGGAATCGCTCTGCGTGATGATGTCTATGAGAGAGAGCAAATTGGTGAGCTGGTGGCCCTATTCCATTCCTTCAACCTAGACCTGCAATATTGTGTTCAAAAGTGGGATCGACTTTTTGATTCTAGCCACAAAATTATCGTTGGTATCCTTAAGCAAAACTCCAATTCCACCTTCACTTTTGGAGATATCTGTCGCTTGATCAAACTGTATTCACAGTGTAGTAATGTTTCGATGGTCTCTCTCAGATGAGATACGTGCTTGGGTATTCCACTTTTCTCAATCTCCTCCGTGTGGAAACGCATTCTAAACCTCATCAAACCTCTAAAAATAAGCTATGTCCCGCATAGATCCTCAAATTTCTAATTCGAACTAGTTTCCCTATCCCCTGAATCTCGATTTTTATTCTTTAGCATTTGGTTAATATGCTTTGATTCGTGCCATTACGAGGCTTAAGTGATGATTTGTTTTTGGAATCATGTTTGCATTATGTTCTTAAATTGAAATTGTTAATTGGGAGACTTCTCGATTATAAAATCAGATCGATAAGTAGGCTAGAGATAGTAGTCGGTGGCGATTTCTAGGAACCCTAAGCCAAATACATGGAAGACCCCGAAATATCTATCCTCGTCAGATATATCATTCCAATTGAGTCGGAAGCACAATTAGTTTTTCATTGATCTCAATCAAATACTATACATAACCTAAAGAACCAATGAAGTGTCCTAGTCCCTCATTTTCTTATTCAACACTCCCCGTAGTCATTTTATTAATCGCACTTGTTTATGTTTAAGTCTCTCAGTTTTTAGTAGGGCCGGCAAAATGGGTATTGACACGAGGACCCGACACGAACACGACACGAAGTTATAGGGTTTGGGTTTAGTCATATGGGCTTGGGTCGTAAATCGGTCGACACGAAATAGAACACCCCACTTAACGGCTAATTTGTGGGTTGACTTGAAAAACCCAATTACAACCCGCGTAACCCGCACTTTTTAAACAAGTCACCACAACATGACACATTGTAACCCATATTAATAACCTAATTTATATTACATACTATATCACTAATATACTGGACATTCGAGCCCAAAATCATTAAAAAAGAAGTGACACGAAGAAAACACTCAAGAACACATCTTAGGAGAGGCAAAGAGGCTTCTTGAAACAGATAGAAGCCCGAAGTTCAACACAGTTGAGGGAGACAGGTTCAATAGGGTTGCTACGGTTTCCAAACGTTGAATTGAAGGGAAAATGTAGAAACCTGTTTGTTTAAATAGGTTCCTAATAACTTTTATTAAGATTAAGGAGTCTTTAAAGCATGAGTAATTTACCGCAATTATTTTTTAATGGATTCATGAAATTTGGGACTCTTGCAAACCAGTAACCACATGGATGCGATCTACATAGGAAACTGAAGATGAATTTATCAAATTTAAAGCAGATAATCCACTCTAAGCGGAAGCCGATGGAATCTCTAAAGCATGAAAATGGCTCCTCATGCATAAACATAAAAGTGTGGAACTACATAATCATTCCTTGCTAAATGTCAAGAAATAATGGGTGAAAACAATCATTTTCAAACCCTCACCCTGAATATGTTTTACAGATAGTTATGGTTTCAATTGCCTTGTTATGAATTTTATAAAAATGAATTTTATTTAGTGGATTCACGAAAAAATCCAGTGTTTTATTTCAATGTACTCATCTACCTAATTAATGAATTTGTAATTTCTAAAAAAATTACAGGTGATGATGTAAGATTCTTCAAAGCCAAGACTTTTTCAATAATTTCCTATCAAATTTAGATAAGATATATCATTTCAACCCACTACACTTGTCCCTATTTTTTTTGAGAACCTGTTAGATCAATTTTTATATATGAGCTTCTTCGCCTAGTCAATCTACATCCAGTACAGCTTTAGGCGCCTCAAGCTTTTGAAAGTAAATTCTTGGGCTAACACTCTTTAAAGCCCCTTTAGGAAATTAGCTGGCTGCCCTATTTCTTGACATACTTATACGTTGAACTCTATGGCTCTGCATTTTGTCTAAGAAGGAAAGACATCTCTTGAATTGGAACTCAAATGCATAGAACAATCTTTCCTTCTCTCTACTTTCCTTTATCTTCCATCATCGCTGGAGTTCCTCTACCGCCATTTTGGAATCGCTCTGCGTGATGATGTCTATGAGAGAGAGCAAATTGGTGAGCTGGTGGCCCTATTCCATTCCTTCAACCTAGACCTGCAATATTGTGTTCAAAAGTGGGATCGACTTTTTGATTCTAGCCACAAAATTATCGTTGGTATCCTTAAGCAAAACTCAAATTCCACCTTCACTTTTGGAGATATCTGTCGCTTGATCAAACTGTATTCACAGTGTAGTAATGTTTCGATGGTCTCTCTCAGATGAGATACGTGCTTGGGTATTCCACTTTTCTCAATCTCCTCCGTGTGGAAACGCATTCTAAACCTCATCAAACCTCTAAAAATAAGCTATGTCCCGCATAGATCCTCTAATTTCTAATTCGAACTAGTTTCCCTATCCCCTGAATCTCGATTTTTATTCTTTAGCATTTGGTTAATATGCTTTGATTCGTGCCATTACGAGGCTTAAGTGATGATTTGTTTTTGGAATCATGTTTGCATTATGTTCTTAAATTGAAATTGTTAATTGGGAGACTTCTCGATTATAAAATCAGATCGATAAGTAGGCTAGAGATAGTAGTCGGTGGCGATTTCTAGGAACCCTAAGCCAAATACATGGAAGACCCCGAAATATCTATCCTCGTCAGATATATCATTCCAATTGAGTCGGAAGCACAATTAGTTTTTCATTGATCTCAATCAAATACTATACATAACCTAAAGAACCAATGAAGTGTCCTAGTCCCTCATTTTCTTATTCAACACTCCCCGTAGTCATTTTATTAATCGCACTTGTTTATGTTTAAGTCTCTCAGTTTTTAGTAGGGCCGGCAAAATGGGTATTGACACGAGGACCCGACACGAACACGACACGAAGTTATAGGGTTTGGGTTTAGTCATATGGGCTTGGGTCGTAAATCGGTCGACACGAAATAGAACACCCCACTTAACGGCTAATTTGTGGGTTGACTTGAAAAACCCAATTACAACCCGCGTAACCCGCACTTTTTAAACAAGTCACCACAACATGACACATTGTAACCCATATTAATAACCTAATTTATATTACATACTATATCACTAATATACTGGACATTCGAGCCCAAAATCATTAAAAAAGAAGTGACACGAAGAAAACCCTCAAGAACATGTCTTAGGAGAGGCAAAGAGGCTTCTTGAAACAGATAGAAGCACGAAGTTCAACACAGTTGAGGGAGACAGGTTCAATAGGGTTGCTACGGTTTCCAAACGTTGAATTGAAGGGAAAATGTAGAAACTTGTTTGTTTAAATAGGTTCCTAATAACTTTTATTAAGATTAAGGAGTCTTTAAAGCATGAGTAATTTACCGCAATTATTTTTTAATGGATTCATGAAATTTGGGACTCTTGCGAACCAGTAACCACATGGATGCGATCTACATAGGAAACTGAAGATGAATTTATCAAATTTAAAGCAGATAATCCACTCTAAGCGGAAGCCGATGGAATCTCTAAAGCATGAAAATGGCTCCTCACGCATAAACATAAAAGTGTGGAACTACATAATCATTCCTTGCTAAATGTCAAGAAATAATGGGTGAAAACAATCATTTTCAAACCCTCACCCTGAATATGTTTTACAGATAGTTATGGTTTCAATTGCCTTGTTATGAATTTTATAAAAATGAATTTTATTTAGTGGATTCACGAAAAAATCCAATGTTTTATTTCAATGTACTCATCTACCTAATTAATGAATTTGTAATTTCTAAAAAAATTACAGGTGATGATGTAAGATTCTTCAAAGCCAAGACTTTTTCAATAATTTCCTATCAAATTTAGATAAGATATATCATTTCAACCCACTACACTTGTCCCTATTTTTTTTGAGAACCTGTTAGATCAATTTTTATATATGAGCTTCTTCGCCTAGTCAATCTACATCCAGTACAGCTTTAGGCGCCTCACGCTTTTGAAAGTAAATTCTTGGGCTAACACTCTTTAAAGCCCCTTTAGGAAATTAGCTGGCTGCCCTATTTCTTGACATACTTATACGTTGAACTCTATGGCTCTGCATTTTGTCTAAGAAGGAAAGACATCTCTTGAATTGGAACTCAAATGCATAGAACAATCTTTCCTTCTCTCTACTTTCCTTTATCTTCCATCATCGCTGGAGTTCCTCTACCGCCATTTTGGAATCGCTCTGCGTGATGATGTCTATGAGAGAGAGCAAATTGGTGAGCTGGTGGCCCTATTCCATTCCTTCAACCTAGACCTGCAATATTGTGTTCAAAAGTGGGATCGACTTTTTGATTCTAGCCACAAAATTATCGTCGGTATCCTTAAGCAAAACTCCAATTCACCTTCACTTTTGGAGATATCTGTCGCTTGATCAAACTGTATTCACAGTGTAGTAACATTTCGATGGTCTCTCTCAGATGAGATACGTGCTTGGGTATTCCACTTTTCTCTATCTCCTCGGTCTGGATATGCATTCAAAACCTCATCAAACCTCTAAAAATAAGCTATGTCCCGCATAGATCCTCTAATTTCTAATTCGAATTAGTTTCCCTATCCCCTGAATCTCAATTTTTATTCTTTAGGATTTGGTTAATATGCTTTGATTCGTGCCATTACGAGGCTTAAGTGATGGTTTGTTTTTGGAATCATGTTTGCATTATGTTCTTAAATTGAAATTTTTAGTTGGGAGACTTCTTGATTATAAAATCAGATCGATAAGTAGGCTAGAGATAGTAGTCAGTGGGGATTTCTAGAAACCCTAAGCCAAATACATGGAAGACCCCGAAATATCTATTCTCGTCAGATATATCATTCCAATTGAGTCGGAAGCACAATTAGTTTTTCATTGATCTCAATCAAATACTAAACATAACCTAGGGAACCAATGAAGTGTCCTAGTCCCTCATTTTCTTATTCAACACTCCCCGTAGTCATTTTATTAATCGCACTTGTTTATGTTTAAGTCTCTTAGTTTTTAGTAGGGCCGGCAAAATGGGTATTGACACGAGGACCCGACACGAACACGACACGAAGTTATAGGGTTTGGGTTTAGTCATATGGGCTTGGGTCGTAAATCGGTCGACACGAAATAGAACACCCCACTTGACGGCTAATTTGTGGGTTGACTTGCAAAACCCAATTACAACCCGCGTAACCCGCACTTTTTAAACAAGTCACCACAACATGACACATTTTAACCCATATTAATAACCTAATTTATATTATATACTATATCACTAATATACTGGACATTCGAGCCCAAAATCATTAAAAAAGAAGTGACACGAAGAAATCACTCAAGAACACGTCTTTGGAGAGGCAAAGAGGCTTCTTGAAACAGATAGAAGCAGGAAGTTAAGCACAGTTGAGGGAGACAGGTTCAATAGGGTTGCTAGGGTGTCCAAAAGTTTAATTGAAGGTAAAATGTAGAAACCTGTTTGTTTAAATAGGTTCCTAATAACTTTTGGTAAGATTTTGGAGTCTTTAAAGTATGATTAATTTAACGCAATTATTTTTTGAATGGATTCATCAAATTTGGGACTCTTGAAGACCAGTAAAAACATGGATGCAATCTACATAGGAAACTGAAGATGAATTTATCAAATTTAAAGCAGATAATCCACTCTAAGCGGAAGCCGATGGAATCTCTAAAGCATGAAAATGTCTCCTCTCACATAAATATAAAAGTGTGGAACTACAAAATCATTCCATGCTAAATGTCAAGAAATAATGGGTGAAAACAATCTTTTTCAAACCCTCACCCTGAATACGTTTTACAGATAATTATGGTTTCAATTGCCTTGTTATGAATTTTATAAAAATGAATTTTATTTAGTGGATTCACGATAAAATCCAATATTTAAATTCAATGTACTCATCTACCTAATTAATGAATTTTTAATTTCCAAAAAAAATTACAGGTGATGATGTAAGATTCTTCAAAGCCAAGACTTTTTCAATAATTTCCTATCAAATTTAGATAAGATATATCATTTCAACCCACTAAACTTGTCCCTATTTTTTTTTTGAGAACCTGTTAGATCAACTTTTATATATGAGCTTCTTCGCCTAGTAAATCTACATCCAATACAGCTTTAGGCGCCTCAAGCTTTTTAAAGTAAATTCTTGCGCTGTCACTCTTTAAAACCCCTTTAGGAAATAAGCCGGCTGCCCTATTTCCTGACCTACTTATACATTGAACTCTATGGCTCTGCATCTCTTGAATTAGAACTCAAATGCATTGAACAATCTTTCTTTTTCTCTACTTTCCTTTCTAAGCCAACATCGTGGGAGTTCCTCTACCGCCATTTTGGAATCACTCTGCGTGATGATGCCTCTGAGAGAGAGCAAATTGGTGAGCTGGTGGCCATCTTCCATTCCTTCAACCTAGACCTGCAATATTGTGTTCAAAATTGGGATCGACTTTTTGATTCTAGCCACAAATTTATTGTTGGTATCCCTCATCACAACACCAATTCCACCTTTATTTTTGGATATATCTGTCGCTCAAACTGTATTCACAGTGTAGTAACGTTTCGATGGTCTCTCTCAGATGAGATATGTGCTTGGGTATTCCACTTTTCTCTATCTCCTCAGCCTGGATATGCATTCTCAACCTCATCAAACCTCTAAAAATAAGCTATGTCCCGCATAGATCCTTTCATTTCTTATTCGAACTAGTTGTCTTATCCCCTGAATCTCGATTTTTATTCTTTAGGATTTGCTTGATATGCTTTGATTCGTGCCATTACGAGGCTTAACTGATGATTTATTTTTGGAATCATGTTTGGATTATGGTCTTAAATTGAAATTTTTAATCGGGAGACTTCTCGATCATAAAATAAGATCGATACGTAGGCTAGATATAGTAGTCGGTTGGGATTTCTTGGAACCCTAAGCCAAATACATGCAAGACCCCGAAATATCTATTCTCCTTAGATATATCATTCCAGTTGAATCGAAAGCACAATTATTTTTTCATTGATCTCAATCATATACTGTACATAACCTAGGGAACCAATGAAGTGTCCGAGTCCCTCGTTTTTTTATTCAACGCTCCCCGTAGTCATTTTATTAATCGCATTTGTTTATGTTTAAGTCTCTTAGTTTTAAGTAGGGCCGACAAAATGGGTATTGACACGAGGACCGGACAAGAACACGACGCGAAGTTTTAGGGTTTTAGTTTAGTCATATGGGTTTGGGTCGTAAACCGGTCGAAACGAAATAGAACACGACTCTTAATGGGTAATATGTGGGTTGACTTGCAAAACCCAATTACAATCTGCGTAACCCGCACTTTTTAAACAAGTCACCCCAACATGACATGTTTCAACCTGTATTAAGAACCAAACTTATTTTATAATATATAGCTAATATACTGGACAATTGAGCCCAAACACATTAAAAAGGAAGAGAGACGAAGAAAACACTCAAGAACACGTCGTAGGAGAGGCACCGAGGCTTCTTGAAACTGATAGAAGCAAGAAGCTTAGCACTGTTGAGGGAGATAGGTTCACTAGGGTTTTTAGGGTTTCCGAAAATTGAATTGAAGGGAAATCGTAGAAACATGTTTGTTCAAATAGGTTCATGATAACTTTCGGTAAGATTTTGGAGTCTTTAAAGCATGATTAATTTACCACAATGATTTTTATTAATGGATTCATGAAATTTGGGACTCTCGCAGATCAGTAACAACATGGATGCGATATACGTAGGAAATTGAAGATAAATTTATCAAATTTAAAGCAGATATGCCACTCCAAGCAGAAGCCGTTGGAATCTGTAAAGCATGAAAATGGCTCCTCTCACATGGTTATAAAAGTGTGGAACTACTGCACGGGACTTGTAGGGACTTTATGGGTGAAATCGAAATCAATGAATTTCAAATCCTCATCCTGGATATATTTTACAGATAGTTATGGTTTCAATTGCCTTGTGTAGATAGTGCTTTCTGAGCAGACAGATCTTGGCCACGTGGCAATCATCTAGCACACCATATTGTGCTCCACACACACTGGATCACCAGCCCCGCTGATCCACGTGGGGGCTGCGAGACAGGGCCCTCGCATACCACTGCACGGGACTTGTAGGGACTTAGTGGTCTGGAGGCTAGAGTAAGTCATGTCGTGTGCGAGCCAAGCCCGCGCGCGACCTTTAGTAACTGCTTTTGAGAGATTTATGGCACGAGCTCCATAAATCCGGTCAAACCCAGTCAACCCCATAACGGTTCCGGTATACGCAGATAACGTGCTGTAACGGTCCCTATATACGCGGACGAACGTGCCGTTGTGGTTAAGCTAATTAAGCCGCCATTGATGGGCGCATTAACCACACTACAACGGTCACATTCTCTGTTATATATAGGACGTTAACCCTTCCATACAAGAGGAACACACCAGGCATACGCGGAAGCTCTGCCAAACCCCTGTCTCTCTCTCAGACAGTGCTACTGCCTTACTCTCTCCCTACACACAACCCAACACTTCCTGTGCCATTTTCTATTCTCTGCCTTTGGTGTACACGAAGTTCTCTCTGTAGGATTCTCTTGTGCACATTTTGGTGAACCCGACGTGAACTTACCATTGCAAGCAACCATGTCTCATGAGGATGATGTCAGTAACAGATCGCCTTCCACGGAGACCACCTCGGGAGAGGAGACTCGCCACACTCCTACGGCCAGCGGTGAAGCTCCGACGCTAGAAACCTTGGACGCCACCATCCAGAATCAGGCGAAGGCTCTCAAAGCTCAATCTGCACAGCTAGAACGGATCATGGCTGTCTTGGGGACTCTCGCTCCAAACCCCGCACCAGCCACAACCGTCCCTCAGGGAGGAGGAGCCTCCACCACTCAAGGATTGGGAGTGTCAACCACACCACCCAACCCTAACCTGCAAACTCCACCGGCGACTACGCAGCTACCCTCAATTCAGGGGTCAACAGCTCAAATGTTGCCTCTCACTGCTCACACTCCTCAGCCTCCAGCTTTGGTACCTAATCCGACCTCACAATATCCCTTGCCTCCTCCAACGGCAATCTGGGGTAACGTGAATTCACAATATGTCCCTAGCCCTCCTGCGACGTATGTGTCGCCTCCGCCTGCGGCAACCCCTCCTCCTGTTGCCGAGGGAAGTGCTCCGGAGTGTAAGAAGTCGCTGCAACGGCGCATAGACACTATTCTGGCTCACCAATCGTTCGCGGATACCATCATCCCGAAGCTTGACAACGATCCACCTATTCCACGAGAGATCTATATCATGCCTAACCCTGCTGGGTACAAGGCTCCTAAATGGGACAAGTTCGAAGATGTCAATGGGAACGCCCATGAGCATGTCATGCGTTTCATTGATGTGATGGGGCCGTATGGGGCTGATCCTAAGCTGCTGATGCGCGAGTTCCCGAAATCTTTGGGGAACGTGGCTTACAAGTGGTACAGGACGTTGGAAGCCGGATCCGTGAAGACTTGGGACGAAATGGTCCAGAAGTTTTACACTAAGTTCTTCCAGATGGAGGAAAAGGTGACGATGATTCATCTCTCGCGGATGTATCAGAAGCGCGAGGAGGATGGGATAACATTCATCAAGAAGTTCAGGGCCAAGTCCTTGGAATGCAAAGATGTGATACTCGAAAGCAGACTCATGGAGATATGCCTGCAATGCATGCGAGACGAGTACAAAGGTATGCTTATCAACCTGCAGACGCCTACGTTTTCGAAGCTAATTGAATGCACGAAGAATATCAAGCCTATAGTAGAGAGGCACAAAAAGAGGAACGCCCCTGAGCGATCCTCGGGCGGTACTACTTTCAAAATCGGGAGATTCAGCTATAAGAGGGGACGTGAAGCTGAAGTGAATACTGTCTCGCCCCAAAAACAGCCGAAGGTAGTAAACTTTGATGCACCACCTCTGCCATGTTCGGTGGAAGAAGCAAGCGACCTTTGCAGACAATGGCGTAAGGACGGTGTCCTGCCGCCGCTCGAAAAGGCACCCTCCAGGGAGATGGTGAGGGACCCGAAGTGGTGCGAATGTCACGGAAAGGTCATGCATCCCACGGCGGACTGCAAGAAGCTCAGAATCTGTTGGGTTTTGACGTAGGTAACGCAGCGGAATAACAAAATTAATCCTACTCAAAGCCCACCAAGGATCACAGGAAGAGACATCATAACATGATTAAGGACATAGAAGATGTGTACCTTTTGATTTGTGAGATCACACGAAGAATGATGTCCTCGTCTCTACGGTTGATCCACGTCTAGAGGTGAGATCTAGATTCTTCCTTCAATCAAGTGCTAGCTTGAACCTTGGAGGAAGAGGGATGAAGATCAAAGCAACAAATCACCAAAGCACAAGGAGGGGGCGGCCCTCTCTTGCCGTCGGGTAGGGGGGCGGACGGGTGGCTAGGGTTTCGGCCCTAGCACCTTGTCTTGCTCTCTCTTTTTGCTCTCTCCCACTCTTTGTGTGTTATGACTAATAACTCATCATGTAGTGGGAAGGAAGCTAGAGCCTCCTTTATATATTCCAACAACTCCTTGTTGTTTCCATAAAAGAGTTTTCTTGTTCTAGTAGGACTAGAACTATTCCCTTCCTTGCAAATTAGTCCTACTAAGTTTGCAAGGTGTTGCACAATGATCCTTCTATTTAATTAATCCATATTAATTAATCCCAAATCTAGCTCTACTCTATTTGACGTGTGACCCCATAGGTTTCTATATAGTTGGTAGTAACTATTACTAACATGGAGCGGTGTCTAGCAACACATCCATGCAACCCAACCAATAGAAATAGTCAGTGATCCCGACAAACCTTTGTGCCCAATATGTCATATTGCATTATCCCTTTGTCTCCATATCCGGATTGGACACGAGACATAAATAGTCACACTCGTATATCCAATCCATAGTTCCTCGATCCTGGGAATATGCTTATGCTTGAAGATAACATTAATATCTCTATATTAATTTATCTGAGTCTGGCCAGACATTCAATAAGCCTCATCCCTCGAGTGGCCGTGGATATTTACCCCAATTATGTGGGAGGGACAAATCCTATCTACATCACTACGATCTCTAAGCTTGCTTCCTATCACGCCCGATAGCTACCTTTATGATTACCCAGTTACGGTGTAACGTTTGATAACATCAAAGCGCAATATTTCACAACGAGAGTATCTAGTTGTTTCAAGTCCAAGGATTGCAATAATATTAGCACTGCGAAAAGCGATTGTGACTTCACATAATATAATGTATCCTTTTCGTCGTGGGTCAATCCAGTATGCCATTACTCCTAATGCATACCCATGTGTTAGACTTGATATCTCCATATCAATCTACCCACACACTAGTCTATATTTGATTGTCCTATTAATCAATATAATGGACTAGGGATATTTAAGATAAATAACACAATTTATCTAAGGACTTCATTATATTAAATATCGCCATAAATAATAAATGAATATTCTAGCCAAAAATATTGTTCATACTAAATCTATGATTGCCTCTAGGGCATCTATTCCAACAGTCTCCCACTTGCACTAGAGCCAATCTGGCGCATCTCGTATGCCTATAGATCTGGCGTGCCCTTCATGCTTTCGCTGCACAAGAGGTTTCGTAAGCGGATCTGACACGTTGTCATCTGTCGGAATCTTGCATATCTTCACATCTCCTCGATCGATCATATCACGAATAAGATGGAATCTCCTAAGTACATGCTTTGACTTTTGGTGCGATCTTGGTTCCTTCGCCTGTGCGATTGCCCCAGAGTTGTCACAGTACAAATCTATGGGATCCACTATGCTAGGGACCACACCAAGCTCAGTGATAAACTTCTTTATCCATACTGCCTCTTTCGCCGCTTCCGCAGCAGCAATGTACTCAGCTTCTGTTGTAGAATCAGCAACTGTGCCTTGCTTGGAACTCTTCCAGCTCACAGCTCCTCCATTCAGGCAAAACACGTATCCACACTGCGATCTGTAATCATCCTTGTCGGTTTGGAAGCTTGCGTCAGTGTAACCCTTTACACTTAGCTCTTCCATTCCTCCAAATATCAAGAACACATCCTTAGTTCTTCTTAAGTATTTTAGGATGTTCTTGACAGCAATCCAGTGACTCTCACCCGTATTGGACTGATATCTGCTCACCATACTCAACGCGTATGATACGTCTGGTCTAGTACATAGCATGGCGTACATGATGGATCCTATGGCCGAAGCATAGGGTATCCTGCTCATGCGGTCCTTCTCCATCTCGTTGGAGGGACAGTCATTCTTTGAAAGAGAGACTCCATGTGACATGGGCAAGAATCCCTTCTTGGAATCTTGCATGTTGAACCTCTTCAACACCTTGTCAATATATGTACTCTGACTTAGGCCAAACAACCTTTTAGATCTATCTCTATAGATCTTTATACCCAGTATATAGGCTGCGTCTCCTAAGTCTTTCATTGCAAAGCACTTTCCTAGCCAATCTTTAACAGATTGCAGAGTAGGAATATCATTGCCAATGATTAGTATGTCATCCACATACAAGACCAGAAACACTATAGAGCTCCCACTAACCTTCTTGTAAACACAAGGCTCATCTTCGTTCTTGATGAAGCCAAACTCTTTGACCGCGTCATCAAAACGTCGATTCCAGCTCCTAGAAGCTTGCTTTAATCCATAAATGGATCTTTGCAGCTTACAGACTTTATTGGCATTCTCTGGATCCTCAAAACCCTCTGGTTGTGTCATGTACACATCCTCAAGGAGGTTCCCATAAAGGAACGCTGTTTTGACATCCATTTGCCAAATCTCATAGTCGTAGTATGCTGCAATGGCAAGCAAGATTCGAATGGATTTAGTCATGGCGACTGGTGAAAAGGTCTCATCATAGTCAATACCATGAATCTGTCTATAACCTTTGGCCACCAATCGTCCCTTTTAGGCAACTACCTTGCTATCCATGTCGGTCTTCTTCTTGAAGACCCACTTGCACCCTATGGGTCGAGCCCCTTCGGGTGGTTCCACCAAAGTCCATACTTTGTTGGTGTACATGGAATCCATTTCGGATCTCATGGCTTCTAGCCACTTCTTAGAGTCTGGGCCACTCATGGCTTCTCCATAGTTTGCAGGCTCATCATCCATGAGTGGTACGTCATCGGGCTCAGTCACGAGAAGTCCATACCTCTCTGGCTCATGACGCACTCTTCCTGATCTACGGAGTTCCTGTGTTACTTGAACAGGTTCTTCCACAACTTCTTGTGGTTCCCGTTCATGTTCCATTATCGGTTCAGTGGTTTTTGGTTCACGAATTTCTTCAAGTTCTACAACCCTCCCACTTGCTTCTTTAGAGACTAGTTCTCTTTCTAGAAACACGCCGGTCCGAGCAACAAACACTTTGTTTTCGGTAGGGTTATAGAAGTAATATCCTTTAGTCTCCTTAGGATATCCCACAAACTTACACTTATCCGCTTTAGGCCCGAGCTTGTCTGTTTGTAAACGCTTTACATAAACGTCGCAGCCCCAAATCTTCATAAACGACACTATGGGACGCCTCCCAGTCCATATCTCATATGGCGTCTTTACGACTGATTTGGATGGAACACGGTTAATGGTAAAAGCTGCCGTCATTAGAGCATGTCCCCAAAAGGATATCGGAAGATCTGTTTGAGACATCATATATCGCACCATATCTAATAGAGTGCGATTCCTCCTCTCAGATACACCATTCCATTGTGGTGTTCCGGGTGGAGTGAGCTGGGACACTATCCCACACTCTCTAAGATACTCATCAAACTCTTGGCTTAAGTATTCTCCTCCACGATCCGATCGTAGAGCTTTAATACTTTTGCCAAGTTGCTTCTCTACTTCACTCTTTAATTCTTTGAACAATTCAAAGGATTCGGATTTGGCCTTCATAAGGTATAAAAATCCATATCTACTGAAATCATCAGTAAATGTGATGAAGTAGGTATAACCACCTCTGGCAGGCGTGGGGAATGGCCCGCATACATCAGTATGTATGAGTGCCAACAACTCACTAGTCCGCTCGCCTTTCTTATTGAAAGGGGACTTTGTCATTTTTCCTAATAAACAAGATTCACATGTCTCATATGATTCCAAATCAAATGAGTCTAGAAGTCCATCCTTATGGAGTCTAGATATGCGTTTCTCATTTATATGGCCTAAACGACAGTGCCATAGATATGTAGGATTTAAATCATTAGTTTTAATCCTTTTAGTATTTATGTTATAGATTGGATTATTTAGATCAAGGATATACAATCCATTAGACAAATGCGCACTACAATAGTGCATACTATCAAAATAAATGGAGCAACACTTGTCCTTTATTGAAATAGAAAAACCTTTCTCGTCCAAACAAGAAGCGGAAATAATGTTTCTGCTCATAGCAGGCACATAAAAGCAATTGTCTAATTCTAAAATAAGTCCAGAAGGCAAAGATAGCTCATAAACGCCTACAGCCAATGCAGCAACCTTTGCTCCATTCCCGACGCGCAAGTCTATCTCCCCTTTTCGCAATCTTCTACTTCTTTTCAAATCCTGCACATTTCGACAAATGTGAGATCCACATCCGGTATCTAATACCCAGGATGATGAAATAGAAAGATTAACGTCTATAACATAAATACCTGGTGGTGGTGGAATCACTATTCCAAGCTTCTTATCCTCCAGATATTTAGGGCAATTCCTCCTCCAGTGACCCGGCTGGCTGCAGTAGTGACACTCACCTTTAGCCACGCCTCCACTAGGTTTTAGGGCTTCCTTTGATTTTGCAACTTTCTTGCGTTTTCCTTTTGAAGTAGATGCAACTGACTTGCCCTTCTTCTTGTGTACCATCATTATGGCCTTGCCCTTGCCTTTATTGATGCTTTGCTCAGCTGTCTTTAGCATGTTCAATAGGTCTGGCAAAGACTTGTTGATCTCATTCATATTATAGTTCATAATGAACTGATTATAACTGTCAGGCAACGATTGCAAGACGAGATCAGTCGCCAAGTCCTGGCCGAGTGGGAACCCCAGTCTCTCAAGGTTCTCTATGTACCCGATCATTCGGAGTACATGAGGGCCTACTAGATTCCCCTCTGCAAGACTACTTTTGAACAATGCTTTAGACACTTCATAGTGCTCATGCCTTGCCTGTTCCTGAAACAATTGTTTCAAGTGTCTGATCATATCATAGGCTTCCATGTTCTCGTGTTGCTTCTGAAGCTCACCAGTCATGGTACAAAGCATGAGGCAAGTCACGTCATTAGAATCATCAATATGTTTCTGACGTGCCCTTACTTCCGCTAATAGAGACTCATCTTGTGGTGGGTCTGGAATTGGAGTGTCCAAGACGTACATCTTCTTTTCTTGCTTGAGGACAATCCTCAAGTTTCTGTACCAGTCAAGGAAATTTGTTCCAGACAATTTATCCTTCTCAAGGACAGATCGTAGGGATGAATTCGATGCGTTGTTGTTTGCCATTTGGAATTCTACAAAACGAGAAATATGCAATTTAGTATTTTGAACAATTTAACTATATTTAACAATGGCTAGATCATTAAATATAGCTCCCACTATTTTTCTCGGATTAATAGCCCTCACTATTAAAGCGGAAAATATCTTTATATTTTCTAGTGGGTCCAAGATCCTTATTTCACTTCTTCTTGAGCTTGCTTTGGCAAGTCACCCAAGAATTGGTTATTTAGGTAGGAACCATTCCAATTGCATCCCATGCAACTCTTGGTCCAATTAGGTGAATAAATTCCTTTTATTCTTTATCCAATTGGATAACTCCTAATTGTCATGCCTCTAAGCTCATCAATCCAATTGACTCTTGCCTAGTTGCGTCCAACCTCTTGCTTTCAACATACACGCATTACTAGCTTGCGTCGTCCGCGACACATCATGAAAATTAAAATCGCCTTGCTTTGGCAAGCCCGAATTTTAATAGGCCATGATCATGAAGGGTGTTTTGGCAAGAGAAGGCAAAACGCAATATTTAATTGAGGGATTTCCTTTTAATATGTTTGGTTGATCTTATCAACATGGTCTACTTATTTGGATTGGGCCATCCACAATAAAAGACCAACTTTGTTTATTATTATCTTGTTATTGTTTTGCTTGTAGTGCCATACACACAAAATAAATAACAAGGCATGAATAATAAACATCCACAAAATAAAAAAACGTGGCATGGATATGGCCTCTAGACTAATGATATTATCAAGCCAATGATAATATCTAATTGCCCTAAAGTGCTGAGCTCATCTCCATGTGCTCCACCATAGCTGCTCGCCTAGGGATGTCTTTTGGCTCCTTTGGTTCTCCAGTCTTCTTCTCCATGTTCTTGGCTATCATCTAAATATCTCTAATTCTAGCCTAACGTCTAGAATAAATAAATAATAAAAGCCTCACATGTCGAGGAGAAAAAGAACGACTCGCAGACCGTAAAACTTAATTAATTATTACATTAATTTGATCAGCTCGCAGGCCGTAAACCAAACCACAAAAACAATAAACATCCAAATCCTAGGCCATATCCATCCACCATGCAATAAAGCACATAATACAGTTAAAACCAATTTTTAACGCGCTTGTTTAATTTTAATGAAATTGGGTAACTAGGGTTTCACAACGGTCCAAAGGGTCCAAGCCAACAAGTGGCCCGAACCCTAGGACCGCCACACGCCTAAGGGGCCGCGGCCTTGCTTGGCGCGCAAGGGTGGGGCGGGCGGCTAGGGTTTCGGCCCTAGTCCCCTTCCTCCTTCCTTGTTGCCCAAGCAAGGTTGTTTCCATATGGATTTATTTCCATAATTTTGTTTCCATAGTTGAAAACCCCTTTTCAATCATGTGCCCATGAACCCTAATTTTTAAGAACCCAATTATTCACATCCTATGTGATTAAACTCACCAATTCTAACATCCAATGTTAAATTGGGTCTTGTTTGATTGAATCAAATTCAATATTGCATCTACTATGCCAATTTTTCAGTTTTCGCGTAATAAACAATAATACGGTGTATGAACTGAAATCGTAAACACATAATATCATGTTATGCTCTACGACCTGTGGCTCTGATACCACTGTTGGGTTTTGACGTAGGTAACGCAGCGGAATAACAAAATTAATCCTACTCAAAGCCCACCAAGGATCACAGGAAGAGACATCATAACATGATTAAGGACATAGAAGATGTGTACCTTTTGATTTGTGAGATCACACGAAGAATGATGTCCTCGTCTCTACGGTTGATCCACGTCTAGAGGTGAGATCTAGATTCTTCCTTCAATCAAGTGCTAGCTTGAACCTTGGAGGAAGAGGGATGAAGATCAAAGCAACAAATCACCAAAGCACAAGGAGGGGGCGGCCCTCTCTTGTCGTCGGGTAAGGGGGCGGACGGTGGCTAGGGTTTCGGCCCTAGCACCTTGTCTTGCTCTCTCTTTTTGCTCTCTCCCACTCTTTGTGTGTTATGACTAATAACTCATCATGTAGTGGGAAGGAAGCTAGAGCCTCCTTTATATATTCCAACAACTCCTTGTTGTTTCCATAAAAGAGTTTTTTTGTTCTAGTAGGACTAGAACTATTCCCTTCCTTGCAAATTAGTCCTACTAAGTTTGCAAGGTGTCGCACAATGATCCTTCTATTTAATTAATCCATATTAATTAATCCCAAATCTAGCTCTACTCTATTTGACGTGTGACCCCATAGGTTTCTATATAGTTGGTAGTAACTATTACTAACATGGAGCGGTGTCTAGCAACACATCCATGCAACCCAACCAATAGAAATAGTCAGTGATCCCGACAAACCTTTGTGCCCAATATGTCATATTGCATTATCCCTTTGTCTCCATATCCGGATTGGACACGAGACATAAATAGTCACACTCGTATATCCAATCCATAGTTCCTCGATCCTGGGAATATGCTTATGCTTGCAGATAACATTAATATCTCTATATTAATTTATCTGAGTCTGGCCAGACATTCAATAAGCCTCATCCCTCGAGTGGCCGTGGATATTTACCCCCATTATGTGGGAGGGACAAATCCTATCTACATCACTACGATCTCTAAGCTTGCTTCCTATCACGCCCGATAGCTACCTTTATGATTACCCAGTTACGGTGTAACGTTTGATAACATCAAAGCGCAATATTTCACAACTAGAGTATCTAGTGACTTCAAGTCCAAGGATTGCAATAATATTAGCACTGCGAAAAGCGATTGTGACTTCACATAATATAATGTATCCTTTTCGTCGTGGGTCAATCCAGTATGCCATTACTCCTAATGCATACCCATGTGTTAGACTTGATATCTCCATATCAATCTACCCACACACTAGTCTATATTTGATTGTCCTATTAATCAATATAATGGCCTAGGGATATTTAAGATAAATAACACAATTTATCTAAGGACTTCATTATATTAAATATCGCCATAAATAATAAATGAATATTCTAGCCAAAAATATTGTTCATACTAAATCTATGATTGCCTCTAGGGCATATATTCCAACAGAATCATGGTAAGCCAAAAGATGAAGAATGGCGAACTGATCGTCAGTGATCAAATGCAGGATGTGCGTAACAATCCACTCCCTGCCCATGCGGAGCACGAATCGAAAGGCAAAGAGGTCGCTATGATCTCGATTGTGGACCTTGAAGAGGTTGCGGAGGATGGTCTACCCATCATTGCTGAGATCCATGATGACGAGGACTACAGCATAGACACGGAGGACGAACGTGCCGATCGAATGAAGGGATCGCATGGGTTCAGCAGGTTCTTCGATGAGGTGAAATTCTCAGAGAAATGCCGCAAGGAGATGACAAAGGCGATCCAGAGGATAGAAGAAGATTACGAGGAGGATATCGTAGTCTCCAATGGAAAGGTTGTCAGGGCGTCTCGCTCTACAGAAAAGGTCATAACCTTCTCCGCAAGCGACAAAAAGACAAATGCGAGCCATCAGAAGCCTCTGTATGTGACAGCCATCATCAATGGCGTGGAGTTCAAAAGAGCGTTCGTTGATGGAGGAGCAGCAGTTAACGTTGTTTCGCTCCATACTCTGAAGCTAGCGGGAATTCCAGAGCACAAGATTGTTAAGCGTCCATCCCCGCTGATGGGATTCGGAAGCGAATCCAGAATGACGATAGGATGGATCCGCCAGGGTGTCCAGATCGGCAAAATCAAGTGCTCAGCAAAATTCTATGTCATAGATGCGAACACTACGTATCACATGATCATAGGCCAGGCCTGGATTCATCGCTTTGATGCTGTCCTTTCAACAGCTCACCAAGTGATGAAAGCCATTTGGAATGACAGAATAGTTGAGATACCTGCTTCGACAAATCCTTTCAACATGGATGAAGCGCATCTCAGTGAGGCGGTGTGGTTCACTGAGATGTCAGATGAGCAAACGCCGGGACCATTCAACCCCACTCCTTTGCCCCGATGGGAGGACATCAAAGATCAGTCACCCGCGGGAGTGATGGTGACAAGAGAGGATGCCAAGGAAAAGTCGTCCACGCGAGAAGAGACGCCACGGATTGCTTACCAGCGAAAGAACGTGTACACTCTGAAAAGGATAGCAAAACATGATCCTGAAGGCAAGGAGATAGAGAGTTTCTACGCCAACGGGAAGAAATGCTATCGCATATGAAGGTGCGCGGGGGTGTCCTCACGCGAGCATGGGGACATCCCTGAGCAAATCAATCAAATTGAGCAAGTTTCGGAGACAGACAAACCAATGCCAAGCACTCTAGAAGAGAAACTCAAAGAAGCACCCGAATGCATGGAAGATAAACCCAGACCACAAAAGCAGGAGCTGAAGGAGGTATTCCTAAGCCCGAACGACGAAAAGAAGAGGCCAGTCTTTCTAAGTGCGGACCTCACAGGCGAAGAGGAGGAAAGATTGCTACAACTCTTGACTGAATACAAAGACGTGTTCGCATGGGAATACGATGAGATGCCCGGTCTGGACACGAGCATCACAATGCACCGGTTGGATGTAATTCCAGGACCCAAACCGGTAAAGCAGAGCACAAGAAGCTTTAGGCCGGAGCTCAACGTGAAGATTAAGCAGGAAATTGTCAAACTGCTTGATGCCAAATTCATAGAGCCCAATCACCATCCCACATGGTTGGCCAACATTGTGCCAGCAGTAAAGAAAAATGGGCAACTTTGCATCTGTGTAGACTTCCGGGGATCTTAATCTTATGCCCCAAAGATGATTTTCCACTCCCCAACATCGACTTACTTATCGATTCAACCGCGGGTCATCGCATGTTCAGCTTCATGGACGGCTTCAGTGGGTATAATCAGATCAAGATGGACCCCGAAGACGCACACAAAACCGCATTCATCACCCCGATAGGAGTATTCAACTATACGGTGATGCCTTTTGGCCTCAAAAACGCAGGTGCGACCTACCAGCGGGCCATGATGGCCCTGTTCCACGACATGATGCACAAGGAAGTAGAATTCTACGTGGATGACCTAGTTTTCAAATCCAAGGAGGAAGCAGACCATCTGGGGGATTTGCAAAAAAGTGTTCAACAGATGCAGAAGCTTTCAATTAAAGATGAACCCCATGAAGTGCGCGTTCAGAGTAAAATCAGGGAAGTTCTTGGGATGTGTGGTACATCGTCAAGGAATAGAGCCTGACCCTGCGAAGGTATCGGCCATCACTAGCATGACGGCGCCACATAACCAAAGTACCTTGAAAACCTTCTTGGGAAAGCTATCCTATCTGCGAAGTTTCATCCCAGCGATCACCAAAATCACCTTCTGTTTCAGTGATCTTCTCAAGAAAGATGCTGTACACAACTGGACTGCAGAGCACGAAGCTGCGTTCGGGAAACTAAAGGAGCTGCTGACATCGTCAAAAGTAATGATCGCACCTCATCTCGGATCACCACTCTTGTTGTATCTGACGTCAACAAGGAGGTCTATAGGAGCACTCCTAGCTCAGGAGTATGAGGGCCAAGAAAGGCCCATCTACTACATCTCTCGCATCGTGCAGCCCGCAGAATCAAGGTACACGGACATCGAACGTCATTGCCTTGCTTTATTCTTTTTAATAGAGAAGTTGAGACACTATTTTGCTTCGCACAAAGTGGTGGTGGTCACAATGAGCGATCCTATACGGTATCTTCTGACTCACACCACTCCTGGGGAAAGATTGGCAAAGTGGTATATGACCATTTCCCAATATGACATCACATGCGTTCGGCCGCGAGCGATCAAATCGCAGGCGGAAGCGGATTTGCTGGCGCAATTCCATGATAACAGTCATGAGCCTGTGATTGAAGAAGAATTGGAGGGACCTGAAATCTACGCAGTTGAACTGCCCTACTGGACGCTCCACTTCGATGGCTCGTCAACAAGGAATGGTGGAGGCATCAGAATAGTCTTAACCAAACCGGATGGAGAGGTCATACAGATGTCCGCAAAGCTTGACTTTGCAGTCACCAACAATGAAGCAGAGTATGAGGCTCTCATCGCAGGTCTTCGCGCAGCAAAAGGCATTAGACGTAAGCAATCTGACGGTTATGGGGGACTCCAAGCTAATCGTCAAACAAGCCTCGGGCAAAAATGGTTTGAAAGAGATAAACCTATTACCCTACCGGACTTTGGTACAAAAATTGGTGCAACAGTTCTGCGACGTTAGGTACGAGCACAAACCTTGAGCGGACAATAGGCATGCTGATGCTTTAGCTACCTTGGGATCCAAGGTTAGTGCAGACAAATGTCCCGCGAGAATCTCGATTTAAGTGCGAACATCCTCGGCGTTGACAGAGGACGCGTACGACGATGAATGCATGGATGATGCGGACTGGAGAAAGTCAATCTTACGGGCCATCGCAAAAGGCACGAGCAGCGAGAACTGGGCATCCACAAAGGGGTATTGCATACATGACAACACCCTCTACTACAAGGGCCCCGGCGGAATACTCATGCGATGCGTCTCGGAGCAAGAAGGGCAAGCGCTGTTAGAAAAGATTCACCAACATGCTTGCGGGGAAAGTGAGGTGTCAATCTATCGGAAAGCCCAGAGGTATGGCATTCATTGGCCGGACATGTCAACGGCCGCAGCATTGATTCAAGGAAATTGCGAGAGTTGCGCACTGATCAAAGACTCTTTATCCATTGCTCTGACCGACGATGATGCAGATTGGAGGAAACCACTCTTTGACTTTCTCACCCAGAGTATTGTACCCGAGTCGAGAAAAGAAGCCGAAGAAACTAAAGAGAAAAGCAGCCCGATATGTGGTGCAAGAAATCTGCTTTGGCGAAGGGGCCATGAAGGTAACTTGCGGCGATGTCTAGACAGCAAGGAAGCACAAGAAGTGATGGACCTTTCTCATCAGGTGGAACATCAGGGAGGTGCGAAATTATGCAGACAGATCCTCTCGATTGGATACTTCTGGCCCACCATGGAGGTTGATTGCCGCACCAAAGTAAGACGCTGCCAGGAGTGTCAATTCAAAGGTAATCTAGTGCACGCCCCTGCCGTAGATCTACATGCATTGGGAACACCGTGGCCGTTCCATACGTTGGCTCTAGATTTCGTTGGTCCCATTCGACCGACCTCGCACGGGAATCATTTCATTCTCACCGCGACCGAGTTGTTCACCAAGTGGGTAGAAGCAATACCACTGAAGACAGCAAATGCTTTAGCCGTGGTCCATTTCATCCAAGAAAGCATTATATGCAGGTTCGGAATTCCAAACACCATTCTTTCGGATAATGGTAACCCCTTTGTCAATCGACAGGTGGCTGCAAAGCTAGCAGAGTACAACATAAGACAGATATGCTCCACTCCATACTACCAGAAGGGGAATGGGCAAGCGGAAGCAACCAACAAGACGTTATTGAGAATCCTGAGCAAGATGCTCGCAGATGACCACAAGAAATGGGCTGATTCTTTGAACATGGCCTTGTGGGCCTATCGGACTTCTCCAAGGACGCCCACAGGGGTCTCGCCGTTTCTTTTATGCTATGGAGCTGAAGCTGTGGTACCTGCGGTAAAGATAAACTTTGCAAGGTTGGCTTTTCATGCGTTATATGACAACCAATGCGATCATGACTTGGTCCTGTTAGAAGAAAAGCGGGAGCAAGCTAAAAGGACTAACAAACGATACCAAGAAAGGATCGTTAATGCGTACAACAAAACAGTCCAACGTCGAGATTTTGCAGTTGGAGATTTGGTCTTGCGCGCGTCTGACCACTGCATGCGAGAGGCAGCTAACCCAAAATTCGCAGCCAATTGGGAAGGACCCTTTGAAGTTACAGAAGTCTTTGATAGTGGCTACTGCAACATACGGAGGTTACATGGAACGACCTCGACCCCAAGCTCAGTCAACATGCGCTGGATTAAGAAGTATTATCCTTAACTTCTCTCATTATATGCGTTAGATTACAACGTCTGCTCTATGCTCTGTATTGCTATAACTCGTGCATCTTCTCTCCCATATGAGAGAATTGTAATCTCATCTCTCCAATATGAGAGTATTTTATAATAAAAAGACTTCTCCCAAATGAGAAGAACTTAACAAATGAGAAGAACTTTATGCTTTCAGCTGTCTTTATTGCTCTGCTTATTTCATTATTTCCCAGTAGCGAAAGCCTATCCGCCGTGATAACAGCCTATGGGAATACGATCTTAAGTGATCTTCTAAAGCCTATCTGCCATGATAGCAGCTTATGCGAATATGATCTTAAGTGATCTTTTCAGCTTATCTGCCATGATAGCAGCCTATGCGAATATGATCTTAAGTGATCTTTTAAAGCC
This sequence comes from Linanthus parryae, assembly GCA_023055425.1. Lineage (NCBI taxonomy): Eukaryota > Viridiplantae > Streptophyta > Magnoliopsida > Ericales > Polemoniaceae > Linanthus > Linanthus parryae. Next base: position 22,801,858 of record JALGPY010000006.1, on the reverse strand, counting down.
TATCTTACACGATAGCAGCTCATGCGAATACGATCTTAAACGATCATAAAAGCCTATCTGCCACGATAGCAGTCTATGCGAGTATGATCTTAAGTGATCTTTTAAGCCTATCTGCCATGATAGCAGCCTATGCGAGTATGATCTTAAGTGATCTTTTAAGCCTATCTGCCATGATAGCAGCCTATGCGAGTATGATCTTAAATGATCTTTCAAGCCTATCTGCCACGATAGCATCACTACACGAATGCGATCTCAAAATGATTCTTAAGTCTATCTGCCATGATAGCAGCATTATGCAAAATGATCTTAAGTGATCTACAGAAGCCTATCTACCGAGATAGCACTCGTACTTGAGTCTAATCTTAAGTAAATCTCAAGCCTATCTGCCAAGATAGCAAAGCTACGCAAATACGATCTCAAACGATCTACAAACATATCTGCGAATCTATCCGACAGATGGCAAATCATAGCAACGATGCAAAGTATGAATACAGCACTACAGAGGGCGAAATTTGCCAATACGCATGCGAAATCGTAACTTTTTGTAACGAAAACAGTAAATCATACAAAGCGATTTATCATTATGAGTCAAAATGACTTACAATTTATCTGTCTAGATAGCAGCCTACAAGCGAAAAGCTCAGATCAAGCTAGTTGCACAGCCAACATGGCTTACAATGCATCTAAATAGTAACTTACAAGCGGAAGTTACACATCGAGGAAATCCTAACTGGAAAAGGATCGACCTAACGGTCCTAGCAGAAACTATGCGATACAACGATCTGCGACCAAAGATCTGTAGCAAGTAGGGTGTTCCTGCGAAAAGAACAGCCCTCCATGTCTACAAGACCTATGCGATGCTATGCTCAAGATCTCTGGATCTGACAAGGCCATTCTCAGGTCTTATGCCCAAGAGACGTGCCTGAGGAACCACCTGTTCCGGCGTATGCGGCTGTGAAGAACAGGCAAGCAGCAACTCCTAGGGCAAGAGGCTCCTTGTCCACGTAGACGAGCACAATGGCTCGCCACCCTGAGCTCAAGAACGTGGTGGCGAATGATCAACCTTCGGGCAAGCTAGAGGAGAAATCCGCCGTTCTTTACGAGTCGGTAGCAAGGTTAGTACAACGCTGCACCTCACCGGGAGGCGGCCGGAAACATGACCTGCAAACATAATAGACGAAGAAAATTCTTCGAGCAAACATGAGGTATTCTCTGCATCTTCTTTATGATAGTTATAAAGATCAATACGCTTTGCGAAGCAGATCTTGGAAGCTATTTCTATGGCACAAAGCACAAACTCAGGTTTCACAACTTGAAGCTGCCATGAATCAACGAAATACAAGCGTTGAAGCCAACAGTCGTAAGGACTCACGGCAAGCCACATTGTGGGATGAAGAACCCAAATAAGCAAAAGGCAGGGTTTATATAGACCCTGTTGAGACTGTTCAGTTGCTGAGATGAGTCAGCAAAACCTGAAAAGAGGGTAAGAGTCAATCACTTACGCCTTGAAAAGAGGTAACAATCAATTACCCTACTAAAGGCTACGACGATTCGGTTGCGTATCCTAATTAATGACAGATGGTCATGATACGGATGGACTTCCCAAGGAAAGCGTGCTTATCTAATGAGCAATTAGAGCGAAAATCAAGGCAGAATATCAATTGCTCACGTCATAATTGATATGCACAGAGATATTCGAGCAAATCCCGGGAAGGGCAAAACAGGCATTCAAATTCTTTTTGAAAAAAAAGGGGGAGAAACCCTAGCAACATTACAGTAATGTTTTAGCATTTTTCTCCACACAGATTTGCTGCTTTTCAAAAAACGCCTTTGACCAGGGATTCATTTGGAGTAAATTGACGGGACAGATTTTCCACTTGCTCCACTTCTTGCTTCAACTGCTCATATTTGGCGTTCATCTCATGGAAGAGCTTCACAGCCTCTTCAGCCTTTTGCTTTTGCTACTCCACCTTCTGCTCCTCAGCTGCGAGGTTATGGTAGTCGCGTTTCAAATTCACGGCCACGCGAATCCGGGTGACTCTTTTGACAAGAAACCCAAAGCCCAGCTTGCCTTGAACTTTGGCGAGAAGGTTTTGACACATGCCAAAAAGCAATTCCGCGCTCTGAGGAGAAATGGTCGCAGGTGTGGCAGCGGATAGCTGCTCCAAAATCCAGATGGCTTCAGTCAAAAACAGCCTCCTGTCGAAGGGCCCTATCTCCAGAGACCTCACAAATGATTGGGGATAGGAGAGGCGCATTCGAACTAGCCAGTCCACGTCAGCTTGCTTCAACCCTAAAGCAATGTTAAACCAAGTTAGACTATCGAACTTGCAAATGAAGAATGCAAGATGCGAACAACAATCACGACATACCAGTTCCTTCAAGGATCTCGCGCAAAGAAGGAATGCGCATTGCTGGGGAAGCTGAGGGCTGTCCTCGCTCCATTTCTCTTCTATCAGCTGCGACCTCTAACTCTTAATAGTTGGTAGGAAGAGTATAAGCCGCTCCAGGTGCGACTCCAGCCCCGACCTGCGAACTCCAAAATTTCCACGCAGGAAGAGGCGCCGCAGGTTCAGTCATTGCCGGAGGCATAGCAGCGGTAGAATTTGCAGCTTGATCAGGAAGGCCTTCAGGCGCGATAGCATCAGCAGCGTCTGTTTCTGTTTCCTCAGCACCAGCATGGGCATCTTCCTCCATCAACACGGTGTCAGTTTTGACATCATCAGAAAGTTCAATGACGTCCTCGAATGGCTCTCCCGCATATTCAGCAGCTGCGACGGGCTTCTCAGTATGAGAACTCGGCACCGGGACATAGGATGCAGAAGGTTGACTCCTTTGTTCCAACATGGCTTCATCAGCGTTGCCTGCGATACAAGATACGATGATGTGAGGTAACTTGTGCTGCATAATATTTTATTAGCTGTGGTAAGCTAAGAGCGAGCACCTCCACGCAAGGGTGGGATTGCAGTATCTTCGTCATATGCTAAGGACGTGGAACCTTTCCCTATTGATGTATCTTCAGTAAGCATATCTTTAAGATGAGCGTGACCTGGGATGCGAAGAAACCAGTCATGATTATGTTTGGGTTACTAAGCCTAGTTCACACATGTTGCTCAAATGATTACCTGAAGGTTCACCGCACTTGCCTACTAGCCAGCGGCGAATGTCAGCTTTTGACAAGCCGTGCTTTAACGCACCGACAATCACATCTCGGTAAGTTACTGGGAGATTAAAAATCTCACCTTCGTTACCACCTGTGATTTCTTCGAAGTCCGCTTGGACTTGCTCTAGAGCTGCTGCATCTTCTTCTAGAGCCGCATCCTCCTCGTCAATTTCAGGAGCGTCCTCTTCTGGAACCGCACTTCCCTCATGGGTTGGACGAACTAAGTCGTCGACGTGTTGTTCTTCTAGGCTTCTTTGCTTCACGCGTTCGAGCTCCTCTTCTTCTCGCTTTCTTCTTCTTTCAGCAGCCTCTGCAGCTGTTCTCCTGGACTCGGCAAGAATGTCCTCGCTTATGGTTTCGTCGGAAACACCAGAATGAGAACCCCTCTTCTGCTTCTTGGTCAAAAGGCCACTGATGGTATCATCGTCATCATCTGCTAAGAAACAATTCGTTCAGATAAGATTGCGAAAAAGTTAAGATAATGAGAAGAGAAGTACGATTGAGATACCTCCTGACTCTTCCTCTTGTATCTCATCTCTCTCTCTGTCTCTGACATCTTCAATTCTTTCCTCTTCTTCATCTCTTTCTCTTGTCTCCCTTCTCTCCTCCTCTTCCTCCTGGCCAAACGGAACAAAGGTCTCCACTGCGAGCTCCTTCTGCGCTTTACTGGGCATGCGACCTTTACCTTTATCCTTGGCAGTAAGGGATCTCGCAGGAGGGGAAGTTGGAGCGCTCCTAGGGGAAGAGATTGTGATTCCTCTTTGTCTGGGCCTCTTCGCTCTCGGAGCAGCAGTCGCTGAGGAGATGGATCATTCCTGGGTGGAGACAAGGCTGGAGTGTTGTCTATCAGCGAATCAGCAAAAGCATTCATAATCTCGCGAATTTCGGTCTCAACCGCGGGATCCATTTTCGAAGCTAGCCGAACTGGTTGTCCCTGCCTTCTTGCAGTAACAATGGTAGTAATCAGCGATTTGGAATGCTCACCAGATGCAAACCTCCTCACATAGCACTGCGGCAGAAAATGAAGCATGAAGCTTTCGACATATTGGAATAAGGAAATTTAGCACATGCAAGAGAAATTGCTTACCCTAGCGAAAGTTTCGCTGTATCTCATGACATGCGAATCACCCCTCTTAACCGCGGCTATCTTTTCGTCGAGAATGGTCGAGGGACAAAGGTGATTCTCGCGATCCAGCAACGAATAGCAGCCATATTCAGACTCGTCCAGGCTACAGTTGGGACGAAAAGGGAAAGAATTCCTTTTGATCACAGGATCTCTGCTTGGTTGAGGGGCCGACTGCGTCTCAAACCTTGTCTGCTGGGCATTCCAATAAGCGATCCAGTTTCAGGAATAGCCACCTTCGCGGTTACCTGGAGGTTGCTCGAAGGGAAGATTGCTCCTCAAGATTGTTTTACACTCCCCAGACAATAACCGCTTGTAGCAGCCTCTTATGATAGACTGCGGCCAGATTGATGGTGCTACTGCGTCGAAGCCAAACTGGGGAGAAACGCGAGTGGGATCAACATCCACGGTAATCCTCTCGTACCTAGGGGCGAGCTCACGAACATGATTTGCAAGAGCAGGAAGAGAACCTCTCAAACACCAGCAAAAGAATTCGCGATAGCGCTCGTGGAAATGCTCCCCGCCCTCGAAAAGGAGCTCTTCTGAGAAAGCAACAGCCTTAGAGGGATACAGTTTTGGGAACCATCGCACATTCTCAACGTGCGTGGCGTAAGGCCTGGCTATAAACTCTTCCCGATTGTCGCATATCAGGCTCCAAACGCACTAAGGAAAGTGAGTTCCGAACCACCTCGCAGCCCTACCGCTATTACGCTCCTCCTCCACACCTGGGGGACACCTTTTGCTGGGCTTAGAAGGAGTTGGGGCATAAGAGGGCCATCGCTCTAAGACCCACATTTTCAAGAAAGCAATGTTGATGTAAGTCAGTACGTCGAGGCGACCACGCGATTCCTTCATTGCCACGATCAGCTGATCCAACCTGTGGTACAGCGTGCCCAAGACTAAGGGTCCAAGTGCGACTTTCTGACCAAGGGCCAATTTCACAGCAAGAGGCAGAACACGATAGCAGACCTCATCATGCGGATGACCATCAATTAAATACCTCGACAGCCAGGCACAGAGGAAGGCGCATAGGGTCAAGTGATAACCCTTTCCAATCACATAGTTCTTAGCCTTCGGGTTTTGGCTCTGAAGCTTCTTAGTGATACTGCTGTTCGCATAATCGCGAAAGAAATATCGCACCCACTTATTCCAAGTGTTCTTCGTAGATGTTTCAACCAACTGCCAGTCGGGGAGGACTTCTGTAGGAATCCATCGGGTGGAAATTTTCTTCACTTCTAACAAGCACTCCTCCATCTGCTTGTACAAAGCGATCTCCGCATCAGTTCTCAAGGGACTCAAAGGATCCACCTCGCCCACGGGAGACAGATCATATAGCATGTGCACATCTTCAAGCGTGGGAGCAGCCTCGAACTCAGCAAAATGGAATGTGTGAGTCGCAGGCGAGTAACGAGAAAGAAGGTTTAGAAGCATGGATGGTCCAGCTTCACGGCAGCACCCTTCATAGCACGAACTGCGAAGTATATGCCAGCATCGTTTAAAGTCATGGCATGATGGGTCAGTACATGGTCAATCCACTCATCCATGAAGTCCAATTTCTGAACAAACGCTTGAGTGGAAATCGCAGTGTACGGGAAGTACCCATTTTCGACTCCCAATCGAACCACGTCATCGGAATCGATCAATTCGAGCAGGGCCGAGTTAACTGGAGGGGTTAACGTTTGCAATTCTTCAGCAGAAACAGGGATTGGAAGTTTCTTCGCCTTAACCCTAGCATGGTAGAAGTCTTTGCCACCCAGATAGGGGGCTTTTCGCCATAAGGCCCGGGGAAGATCAGGTATTTCTTCGACCTCCTTAATGGGTTTGGTTCCTTTTGTCTTTGCCATTCATGCGGAAAAGCAAGAAAAAAGGGGGGAGAAATACGCATACTTTAGTTTGAATTTCAAGATTCAGTTCAAAGCATACGAGGATTTATTGGAAGAAAGATGAACAGTCCAGTGGCAATCTTCAAATTTAGAGATTAGAATCGTTTGCATTATCAGGGATTTCAGAAACCCTACATTCAAGATCCTTATCATCTGGGGATTAAATCAAAATTGGATTCAAAGAGCAAGATCTTCTTCATAGTTTTCAATGGATAAAATGTTTCAGAAAGTTATGGGTTTGCAGATCCAACGCAGTTCAAAGCATATATCAGTATATTAAACAAAATTGAACAATGCCAACCTTGTTTTGGTAAAGTTTGCTTGGATGCGCACAGTTGAAGAAGATGATTGATAAGAGAAAACTGGTGATTGATTATCTGAATCTGCTCTTGAAGGCTTCCGGGTATCATTCACTTTAAGATAAAGAAGTGATGCTTTTGCAACAATGGAGAGTACAAAGTATTTATCCAAAAACAATGAAGGGTTGCGTCCTTTCAGTAGTCGAATCGCAACCGTCACCGTCGAATCGCGCAATCACAGGACAAGCTGACGTCACGCCTAAAACCCTAAAAGACCAGACGGCACGACTCTAGGGGTTTAGGTCATAATGGCACGCACAGGGGCTGAATCTGCACATATTTGAATTGGTGCGTGGCGGCGACGCGTACGTTGGTTCATGCGCATGGAAGCCTATCCGGCTATGAGTCTTCACGCGCAGAAAGGGGGCTAATGTAGATAGTGCTTTCTAAACAGACAGATCTTGGCCACGTGGCAATCATCTAGCACACCATATTGTGCTCCACACACACTGGATCACCAGCCGCACTGATCCACGTGGGGGCTGCGAGACAGGGCCCTCGCATACCACTGCACGGGACTTGTAGGGACTTAGTGGTCTGGAGGCTAGAGTAAGTCCTGTCGCGTGCGAGCCAAGCCCGCGCGCGACCTTTAGTAACTGCTTTTGAGAGATTTATGGCACGAGCTCCATAAACCCGGTCAATCCCGGTCAACCCCATAACGGTTCCTGTATACGCGGATAACATGCTGTAACGGTCCCTATATACGCGGACGAACGTGCCGTTGTGGTTAAGCTAATTAAGCCGCCATTGATGGGCGCATTAACCACACTACAACGGTCACATTCTCTGTTATATATAGGACGTTAACCCTTCCATACAAGAGGAACACACCAGACATACGCGGAAGCTCTGCCAAACCCCTGTCTCTCTCTCAGACAGTGCTACTGCCTTACTCTCTCCCTACACACAACCCAACACTTCCTGTGCCATTTTCTATTCTCTGCGTTTGGTGTACACAAAGTTCTCTCTGCAGGATTCTCTTGTGCACACCTTGTAATGAATTTTATCAAAATGAATTTTAATTAGTGGATTCACGAAAAAATCCAATTTTTAAATTCAATGTACTCATCCGCCTAATTAATGAATTTATCATTTCCAAAAAAATTACAGAGGATGATGTAAGATACCTCAAAGCCAAGAATTTTTCAATAATTTCCTATCAAATTTAGATAAGATATATCATTTAAACCCACTACACTTGTAGTCCAACACTTACATGTGAACCTCAATATCATTCTTTGAAATAACTTCCAAAATCCTCGAATTCCCTGGAATTAAGCTGCAAATTTGGAAGTGATGAACCAAAAACTTGGTAGCTTAAATTTTTTCTAAGTGCTGGAAAGTTGTGTGGAAACAACCATGTTCATTCACCCTTAATACCTCATTCTTTCATGAAATTCGGAGATCTTAGGTTCTTTGTATTCCACACATTTGATACTTCAACCCTCATGTTGGATGGACCCTCGTATAGACAGCCCAAAACAATCTCTGAAGTTGCCGTCTTAAACTTGTTTTCTGAAGTTTCCAAAATAATTCTAAGTGTTAGATTTGAGCTGAAACTGTCATCTTTGACACATCACATCTCACTGGCTACAGCTTAAAATGTCCTTCTGCTTTCTCTAATGAATAGATCATATTAAATATTTCAAGTCATGTTCTGTGAGTTTCCTTAAAATTTCTTATGAATTTTCTCCAAATCTAGCTCAAAGTAGTTCAGCAATAATAAAATCACTAAGAATTGGTTCTCAAGCTGTCAAATTATGTCAGTCATAACCCTGAGTATATATTGAAACTGCGTACTGGTTTCTCCTATGGGAAGCTGACCAATAATAGTCTAAGACATTCCTAGAGGAGAACATCTCAATTCCTTGACAACGCTGAAAATCAAGTCCAAAGTGACTAGCTATAAATTGTGAAATATCTCAATCATATTCTATGTGTTGGACTATTGTGTTTCAATTAACTTTTTTTTAGAAACTTATAGATCAGCTTTTATATATGAGCTTCTTCGCCCAGTAAATCTACATCCAATACAGCTTAAGCCGCCTCATGCTTTTGAAAGAAAATTCTTGGGCTATCACTCTTTAAAGCCCCTTTAGGAAATACGCCGGCTGCCCTATTTCCTGACCTACTTATTCGTTGAACTCTATGGCTCTACATCTATATTATATATAAAAACAGACAAGTGCTCAGGATGAACCTCAGAACGCCATTTGTCAACTACTATTTCTTCATGTAAATACATGTAATCGCTTATTTGGAGTCTTAGACCAATAATATTCATCCAAATGTCATTCTACATAAATAAATTTGCAACATGGCATATTAGTCATCACATAACTTCCAAATTAATAAGTGCTTGATTACTCCTCATTTATTTCATTTCAAATTTAGACTTATGCCAACTTTCCCAAAACTGTAAGTTTCATACATTGACATTGGCGTCCTAAGAAGAAATAAATAAATGAGCTGTAAGAAATTCAAATAAACAGCAGTTTATCGTAGTATTACTTTTTGAGAAAAAGTATTAAGTTTGTTTAAATAGTCAAATTGGAAATTAAATATAAGAACATGGTAATTTAAAAAAACTTATAAAATAATTTTCAAATTAAATATAAAAACAGGTTAATTGAAAAAAAAATTATAAAAGAATTTTCATAAAATCATAAGTTTTATAGACTGACATCGACGCCCTAAAAGAAAACAATGTTTTTAAATAAGCAGTAAGAAAATTTAAATAAACAGTAGCATTAAGTCTTTTTTTTAAATATAAATAGTCACAAATAGATGTGTAACGTATAGTTAGTTATAAATAGTCACAAATAGGTGTGGAAAAAAAGAGAAAAGTTGCAACTGAAACGTAAAAAATAATTAATGCTGACAATAAAAAAAAGTTTGAACTGTTCATGCATGATAGAGGTGTACAAATGGGTGCGGAGTCAAAACCCCCAAACCTTCTCACAGAATTTTAGATTTGATTTCATACAAAAAAAAGTTGCCAACAAAAGTCACCATAACCAGCTCTGTTTTTCGTCTCCAGTCCAACTCCGAAAGAATTCGGAAATCAAAAGAGAAGACTATAACTGACGAGAAGAAGGGATGATTTCTCTTTCAAAAGGAAATAAAATATTCAATTAGAACAAACCAAACGTTTCAAGGTGAACCAATCTACTCAAGGTCCTATCATCCCAATTTACTCGAGCAATAGATGGTTGTTGCTGTAGCTCATACACGTGCTCTATCTCAAATTGCTTGCACTTCTCCCACTCTGCAGCACTCCTAACTTTCCCCGTGTTCTTTCTTTGAAGATTATCGAGATCGAGCATTTTGCTACAGGATAATCTTTTCTCCTCTTTAGAGGTACCAAATATCGGTCGAGTGAAACTATTTTTTCACTTTTTTCAGTTTAGATGATCATGATTTATTTTTTATTTCTTTTCTGCAGGTGCCAAATCATTTCATCCATTCCCTTAAAGGCTTAAATGTATGCTATGGTAAGCCTCAATTGTTTATCGGTCGATTGAAATTTGTTGCTCCCTTCAGGCGAAACTGTTTTTATTTACCTTTTTTAGTTTAGATGATAATGATTTATTTCGTATCCCTTCTCTGCAGGTGTCAAATCATTTCATCCATTCCATTAAAGGCTTAAAGGTATGATATGGTAAGCCTCAATTGTTATCGGTCGATTGCTTCCATTCCCTTAAAGGCTTAAATGTATGCTAATGTAAACCTCAATTGTTATCGGTCGATGGCTTCCATTCGCTTAAAGGCTTAAATGTATGCTATGTAAGCCTCAATTGTTTATCGGTCAATTGAAATTTGTTTCTCCCTTCACGTGAAACTGTTTTTATTTTTTCAGTTTAAATGATCATGATTCATTTTGTATCTCCTCTCTGCAGGAGATAAATCATTTCATGCATTCCCTTAAAGGCTTAAAGGTATGCTATGGTAAGCCTCAATTGTTTAATTGCATTCCCGTCACTTCTATACTTTGACTTAACCTTTCGACTTTCTCAGGTCCAATTTTCACAAGAGAACTTTAGCAACATAAAATATCCCGTTAAAAATTATTGTTGCAACAATTCATGTGACCTAACAAAGGAAGACTGTGTTTGGCGAAGAAAAATTGGTTCATTCTTAAATTGTTAGCTTTTAAAGATTTCTGTTGTGACATTCATATGCATGATCATGATGTTTCTTTGTCTGGAAGCCTCCGCGAAGTGTTGACTTAATCCAAGAAAAGAAAACGAAAAATAATTTCAAAAGCAATGAAAGACAAACATTGTATTTGAATTTTTTCAATCCCGTGAAATCATATAGCCTACGGTTCTTAGTTTGGAAGATTTACATTGGTTTATTTTATGCAGGCTAAGGATGTTGCTTTATCGGAGAGCTTCTTCGTAGGTATACGACAAACAACCAATGGAATAACACAATCAGAATAACAAATGCAACATGGAAGGATGCAAACAAGATACCTGATAGTGTCAGTATAGCTTCACTTTAATTCCATCAATAATTTCCTTATACTTTCCTGTTTCAAAGCTTTATTTTATTAAGTTTATAAAAAAGGATCGGGATGTTATTTTGTGGGGAGACTCTTTGAGATGGTGGCCAAAACACGAAAAAGGAACGGACATCAGATTCAAAGGTGAAGGGATCAGTTGCAAAAAATGTGAATGAGATATGTGATCTTTTGGGTATGGTTGTGTTTTAATTATATTTCATTTTCATTGCTCTAAATTGTTCAACTTGAAAGATTACTTTTGGTACATTTTCATGCAGGATAATGATGTTGTTCTAATTGGGAGCCTCCCCGAAGCTCTAACCTAAAACACACAAAGGAAACAAAGATTAAGTTGAAAAGACAACGTAGCTACGATGGATGTCAACGTAATATCAAACAGTGTTAGCATACTTTCGGTTTTAATTCATGAACCCATTGCGCTACATTGTCAATTTGAAAGGTTCCCATGGCTAAATCTATATGCACGATTAGGATGATACTTTGTTGGATAGCCTCCCAGAAGTTATGACCAAACGAAAATGAAACGAACATTAAATACAAAGAGGAAGGTAGCTTCGTGTGATGCGAACATGGTATTTGAAACTATTAGTATGGTTTTGTTCAATTCTAATAAATTGTTATCTATGATTGAAATATTTCTATTGATACTGTAACATGCAAGATCAAGATGTAGCTTTGTTGGGCTCCCTACCTAATGTCAGGGCTAAAAATCGCGAGACAAAAAAACAATCTTCAACTAATGTTTAGAGAGATGACGTCCCTATGTGCATGCACACGCTCCTATTTTACTAACTGTTGGCAACAAGCTTGCATTTAATTATATATTTACTTCACTCTTGGTTGATTTACATTACACAGAGAAGAAAAATTAAAGTCAATTGTGGTTGACCGCTATTGACGAGCAACTCTCGCTGAAAGGCATAAAAAGAAACAGTTAAATCGGAAGGCCAAGTATGGAATGATGCGCATTACATTGTTATTCTAGCATCATTGTAGAGATCAGTCATCAAAAGTTTTAAATTTATCGATATGTGAGATAAGTGATCTTTGATGCTCATTACAAAGTGAGTTCAATACGTCATCCTAAAGTTGGAAGCCCATGATTTCATTACCTCATGAATGAGTCTAAAACTACGTAGACGATTCATATTTTAACCACATCTCTATTAGATCAATCACATGACTGGTACTATTTATGAATACAATCACTGGGTATCCCCATGTCTTGATTATTTTTTTTTTTTGTGTAATAAGAGAAAAAAATATGATAAAATACACTCGACCAGATTATGTGTTGCAAAAATATGATAAAATACGTTCTGGTGAAATCATGTTTTCATTGTTAGGAAATAAGCACTTATATGCTGAAGTTTTGCAATGGGGATCCAAACTTTTACACTTCATCTTTTTTTTTTTAGACTTCATCTTTTGATATGCCTGAAGTATATTTGTTGTTTGATATTAATATGTTCAATTGGACGTACGATATACCAAAGCCGCCCGCGCGGATGCGCGGGGTGTCGTCTAGTTTTATCTAATAAGGAAAGACACCTCTTGAATGGAACTCATATGCATTGAAAAATCTTTCCTTCTATCTACTTTCCTTTCTCTGCCAACATCGTGGGAGTTCCTCTACCGCCATTTTGGAATCTCTCTGCGTGATGATATCTTTGAGAAAGCAAATTGGTGAGCTGGTGGCCCTCCTCCATTCCTTCAACCTAGACCTGCAATATTGTGTTCAAAGGTGGGATCGACTTTTTGATTGTAGCCATAAAATTTATCGTTGGTATCCCTTATCACAACTCCAATTCCACCATTATTTTTGGAGATATCTGTCGCTCAAACTGTATTCACAATGAAGTAACATTTCGATGGTCTCTCCGAGATGAGATATGTGCTTGGGAATTCCACTTTTCTCTATCTCCTCGGCCTGGATATGCATTCTCAACCTTATGAAACCTCTAAAAATAAGCTACGTCCCGCATATATCCTTTAATTTCTAATTCGAACTAGTTGCCTTATCCCCTGAATCTTGATTTTTATTCTTTAGGAGTTGCTTAATATGCATTGATTCATGCCATTACGAGGCTTAACTGATGATTTGTTTTTAGAATCATGTTTGGATTATGTTCTTAAATTGAAATTGTTAATCGGGAGACTTCTCGATCATAAAATCAGATCGATACGTAGGCTAGAGATAGTAGTTGGTGGGGATTTCTAGGATCCCTCAGCCAAATACATGGAAGACCCCAAAATATCTGTTCTCCTGAAATATATCATTGCAATTGAATCGAAAGCACTATTAGTTTTTCATTGATCTCAATCAAATACTATACATAACCTAGGGAACCAATGAAGTGTCCTAGTCCCTCATTTTCTTATGCAACACTCCCCATATTCATTTTCTTAATCGCACTTGTTTATGTTTAAGTCTCTCAGTTTTTAGTAGGGCCGGCAAAATGGGTATTGATACGAGGACCTGACACGAACAAGACACGAAGTTATAGTGTTTGGGGTTGGTCATATGGGTTTGGGTCGTAAATCTGTGGACACGAAATAGAACACGACACTTAACGGGTAATATGTGGGTTGACTCGCAAAACGTAATTACAACCCGCGTAACCCGCACTTTTTAAACAAGTAACCCCAACATGAGGTGTTTTAATCCGTATTAAGAACATAATTTATTTATAATATATAGCTAATATACTGGACATTTGAGCCCAAAATCATTAAAAAAATAAGAGAGACGAAGAAAACACTCAAGAACACGTCCTAGGAGAGGCAACGAGGCTTCTTGAAACCGATAGAAGCAGGGATTTCAGCACAGTTGAGGGAGACAGATTCACTAGCGTTGCTAGGGTGTCCGAAAATTGAATTGAAGGGAAATTGTAGAATCCTTTTTGTTTAAATAGGTTCCTAATAACTTTCGGTAAGATTTTGGAGTCTTTAAAGCATGATTAATTTACCGCACTGATTTTTTAAATGGATTCATGAAATTTTGGACTCTCGTAGATCAGTAACAACATGGATGCAATCTACGTAGAAAATTGAAGATGAATTTATCAAATTTAAAGCTTATATGCCCGTCCAAGCGGAAGCCGTTGGAATCTCTAAAGCATGAAAATGGCTCCTCTCAAATTGATATAAAAGTGTGGAAATACAGAATCATTCCTTACTAAAGTTCAAGAATTTATGGGTGAAATCAATGAATTTCAAACTCTCATCCTAGAAATGTTTTACAGACAATTATGGTTTCAATTGCCTTGTTATGAATTTTATCAAAATGAATTTCATTTAGTGGATTCACGAAAAAGTTCAATGTTTAAATTCAATGTACTCATCTACCTAATTAATGAATTTGTCATTTCTGAAAAAATTACAGATGATGATGTAAGATATTTTCAAGCCAAGACTTTTTCAGTGATTTCCTATCAAATTTAGATAAGATATATCATTTCAACCCACTACACTTGTCCCTATTTTTTTTTTTTTTGAGAAAATGTTAGATCAAATTTTATATATGAGCTTCTTCGCCTAGTAAATCTAGATCAAATACAGCTTTAGCCCCCTCATGCTTTTGAAAGTAAATTCTTGGGCTAACACTCGTTAAAGCCCCTTTAGGAAAGAAGTCGGCTGCCCTATTTCCGGACCTACTTATATGGTGAACTCTATAGCTCTGCATTTTATCTTAGAAGGAAAGATATCTCTTGAATTGGAACTCAAATGCATTGAACAATCTTTCCTTCTCTCTACTTTCCTTTCTCTGCCATCATTGTCGGAGTTCCTCTAGCGCCATTTTGGAATCGCTCTGCGTGATGATGTCTCTGAGAGAGAGAAAATTGGTGAGCTGGGGGCTCTCTTCCATTCATTCAACCTAGACCTGCAATATTGTGTTCAAAAGTGCGATCGACTTTTTGATTCTAGCCACAAATTTATCGTTGGTATCCCTCATCATAACTCGAATTCCACAATTGTTTTTGGAGATATCTGTCGCTCAAACTATATTCACAGTGTTGTAACGTTTCGATGGTCTCTCTCAGATGAGATATGTGCTCAGGTATTCAACTTTTCTCTATCTCCTCGGCCTCGATATGCATTCTTAGCCTCATCAAACCTCTAAAAATAACCTATGTCCCGCATAGATCCTATAATTTCTTATTCGAACTAGTTGTCGTATCCCCTGAATCTCGATTTTTATTCATTAGGATTTGCTTAATATGCTTTGATTCGTGCCATTAGGAGGCTTAATTGATGATTTGTTTTTGGAATCTTGTTTGGATTATGTTCTTAAATTGAAATTGAAAATCGGGAAACTTCTCGATCATAAAATCAGATCGATACGTAGGCTAGAGATAGTAGTCGGTGAGGATTTCTAGGAACCCTAAGCCAAATACATGGAAGACCCCGAAATATCTATTCTCCTCAGATATATCATTCCAATTGAATCAAAAGCACAATTAGTTTTTCAATGATCTAAGTCAAATACTATACATAAACTAGGGAACCAATGAAGTGTCCTAGTCCCTCATTTTCTCATTCAACACTCCCCGTAGTATTTTTATTAATCGAACTTGTTTATGTTGAAGTCTCTTAGTTTTTAGTAGGGCTGGCAAAATGGGTATTGACACGAGGACCCGACACGAACACGACACGAAGTTATAGGGTTTGGGTTTAGTCATATGGGTTTGCGTAGTAAACCGGTCGACACGAAATAGAACATGACACTTAACGGGTAATATGTGGGCTGATTCGCAAAACCCAATTACAACCCGCGTAACCCGCACTTTTAATACAAGTCAACCCAACATGACTCGTGTTTTAATCCGTAGTAAGAACTTAATTTATTTTATAATATATAGCTAATATACTGGACATTTGAGCCCAACCTGATTAAAAAAACAAGAGACACGAAGAAAACACTTAAGAACACCTTCTGGGAAAGGCAACGTGGCTTCTTGAAACCGATAGAAGCTAGAAGTTCGTCACAGTTGTCGGAGACATGTTCACTAGGGTTGCTAGGGTGTCCAAAAATTGAATTGAAGGGAAATCGTAGAAACCTGTTTGTTTAAATAGGTTCCTAATAACTTTCGGGTACGATTTTGGAGTCTTTAAAGTATGATTACTTTAACGCAATTATTTTTTTAATGGATTAATGAAATTTTGGGACCCTCGTAGATCAGTAACAACATGGATGCGATGTACGTAGGAAAGTGAAGATGAATGTATCAAATTTAAAGCAGATATGCCACTCCAAGCGGAAGCCGTTGGAATCTCTAAAGCATGAAAATGGCTCCTCTCACATGGATATATAAGTGTGGAACTATTGAATCATTCCTTGCTAAAGGTCAAAATTTTATGGGTGAAATCATCAAATTTCAAACCCTCATCCGGGATATGTTTTACAGATAGTTATTGTTCCAATTTCCTTGTTTTGAATTTTATCAAAAGGAGTTTTATTTAGTGGATTCTCGAAAAAATCAAATGTTTAATTTCAATGTACTCATCTACCTAATTAATGAATTTATCATTACCAAAAAAAATACAGAGGATGATGTAAGATACTTCAAAGCCAAGACTTTTTCAATGATCTCATATCAAATTTAGGTAAGATATATCATTTCAACCCACTACACTTATCCCTATTTTTTTTATAAACTGTTAGATCAACTTTTATATATGAGCTTCTTCGCCTAGTAAATCTAGATCCAATAAAGCTTTAGCCGCCTCATGCTTTTCAAAATAGGGATCGTTTTTGTGATTCCAGCCACAAATTTATCGTTGGTATCCCGTATCACAACTCGAATTCCGTCTTTATTTTTGGAGAAATCTGTCGCTCAAACAGTATTCACAGTGTAGTTACTTTTCGATGGTCTCTCCCAGCTGAGATATGTGATTGGGTATTCCATTTTTCTCTATATCCTCGGCCAGGACATGCATTCTCAACCTTATCTAACCTCTAAAAATAAGCCATGTCCCGCATAGATCCTTCTATTTCTAATTCAAGCTAGTTGCCTTATCCCCTTAATCTTGATTTTTATTCTTTAGGATTTGCTTAATATGTTCGTGCCATTACGAGGCTTAACTAATGATTTGTTTTCGGAATCATGTTTCTATTATGTTCTTAAATTTAAATTGTTAATCAGGAGACTTCTCGATCATTAAATCCGATCCATAAGTAGGCTAGAGATAGTAGTCGGTGGGGATTTCTAGGAACCCTAATCCAAATACATGGAAGACCCCGAAATATCTATTCTCCTCAGATATATCATTCCAATTGAATCGAAAGCGCAATTAGATTTTCATTGATCTCAATCAAATAATATACATAACCTAGGGAACCAATGAAGTGTCCTAGTCCCTCATTTCTTATTCTACACTCCCCTTAGTATTTTTATTAATCGCACTTGTTTTGTTTGAGTCTCTTAGTTTTTAGTAGGGCCGGCAAAATGAGTATTGACACGAGGACCCGACACGAACACGACACGAAGTTATAGTGTTCTGGGTTTCGTCATATGGGTTTGGGTTGAAATCGGTCGACACGAAATGGAACACGACACTTAACGGGTAATATGTGAGTTGACTCGCAAAACGTAATTACAACCCGCGTAACCCGCACTTTTTAAACAAGTAACCCCAACATGACGCGTTTTAACCCGAATTAAGAATCTAATTTAATTCATAATATATAGCTAATATACTGGAAATTTGAGACCAAACTCATTAAAGAAGAAAAGAGACGAAGAAAACACTCCAGAACACGTCATAGAAGAGGCAACGGGGCCTCTTGAAACGATAGAAGCATGACGTTCTGCACAGTTGATGGAGACAGGTTCACAAGGGTTGCTAGGGTGTCCGAAAATTGAATTGAAGGGAAATCATAGAAACATGTTCGTTTAAATAGGTTCCTAATAACTTTCGGGTAAGATTTAGGAGTCTTTAAAGCATGATTAATTTACTGCAATGATTTTTTAATGGATTATGATAAAATTTGAGAATCTCACAGATAAGTAACAACATGGATGCGATCTGTGTAGGAAACTGAAGATGAATTTATCAAACTGAAAGCTTATATGCCACTCCAAGCGGAAGTCTTTGGAATCTTTAAATCATGAAAATGGCTCCTCTCACATGGATATGAAAGTGTGGAACCACTGAATCATTCCTTGCTAAAGGAATTTCAAACCCTCATCCTGGATATGTTTTACAGATAGTTATGGATTCAATTGGCTTGTTATGAATTTTATCAAAAGGAATTTCATTTAGTGAATTCACTATAGAATCCAATGTTTAAATTCAATGTACTCATCTACCTAATTAATGAATTTATCATTTCCAGAAAAAAATTACAGAGGATGATGTAAGATACTTCAAAGAGAAGACTTCTTCAATGATTTCCTATCAAATTTAGATAAGATATATCATTTCCACCCACTACACTTATCTCTATTTTTTAAAAACTCTTAGATCAGCTTTTATATATGTGCTTCTTCGCCTAGCAAATCTTGATCCAATACAACTTTAGCCCGCTCATGCTTGTGAAACTAAAGTCTTGGGCTTTCACTCTTTAAATCCTCTTTAGGAAATAAGCGGGCTTCTCTATTTCCTAATTCTGCGTTGAACTCTATGGCTCTACATTTTATCCAAGTCGATAAGACATCTCTCGAATCGGAACTCAAATGCATTGAACTATATTTCCTTCCCACTACTTTCCTTTCTCTGCCATCTTCGTCAGAGTTCTTCTTCCGCCATTTTAGAATCCCTCTGCGTGATGATGTCTATGAGAGAGAGCATATTGGTGAGCTGGTGGCCTTCATAAGTGGGATCAGCTTTGTTATTCTAGCCACAAATTTATTGTTGGTATCCCGTATCACAACTCGAATTCCGCCTTTATTTTTGGAGATATATGTCGCTCCAAGTGTATTCACAGTGTAGAAACTTTTCAATAGTCTCTCTCAGCTCAGATATGTGCTTGGGTATTCCATTTTTCTCTCTCTCCTCGGCCAAGATATGCATTCTCAACCTTATATAACCTCTGAAAATAAGCTATGTCCCGCATAGATCCTTCTATTTCTAATTCGAACTAGTTGCCTTCTCCCTGGATCTTGATTTTTATTCTGTATGCTTTGCTTAATATGCTTTGATTCGTGCCATTACGAGGCTTAACTGTTGATTTGTTTTTGTATTCAAGTTAGGATTATGTTCTTAAATTGGAATTGTTAATCGGGAGACTTCTCGATCCTAAAATCAAATTGATACGTAGTCTAGAGATAGTAGTCGGTGGGGATTTCTAGGAACCCTAAGCCAAATACATGAAAGACCCCGAAATATCTATTCCTGAGATATATCATTGCAAATTAATCGAAATCACCATCAGTTTTTCATGGATCTCAATCAAATACTATACATAACATAGGGAACCAATGAAGTGTCCTAGTCCCTCATTTTCATATTCACCATCCCCGCAGTCATTTTATTAATCGCGCTTGTTTATGTTTAAGTCTCTTAGTTTTTAGTAGGGCCGGCAAAATGGGTATTGACACAGAAGACCCGACACGAACACGACACAAAGTCATAGGGTTTGGGTTTAGTCATATGGGTTTGGGTAGTGAACCGGTCGACACGAAATAGAAGACGACACTTAACGGGTAATATGTGGGTTGACTCGCAAAACCCAATTAAGTAACCTGCACATTTTAAACAAGTCACCCAAACATAACACGTTTTAACCCGTATTATGAACCTAATTTATCGTATGATATATAGATAATATACTGGACATTTGAGCCCAAAATCATTTAAGAATAAGAGAGACGAGGAAAACACCCAAGAAGACGTCCTAAGAGAGGCAACGAGGCTTCTTGTAACTGAAAGAAGCAAAAAGTTCTGCACAGTTAAGGGAGACAGGTTCACTAAGGTTGCTAGGGTGACCGAGAATTGAAAAATTTTGTTTAAATAGGCTTCTAATAACTTTCGGGTAAGATTTTGGAGTTTTTAAAGCATGATCAACTTACCGGAATTAATTTGAGTCATGATAAAATTTGGGAGTCTCACACATCAGTAACTACAACAAGGATGCGATCTACGTAGGAAAGTGAAGATGAATTTATCAAATTTAAAGAAGATATGCCACTCCAAGCGGAAGACGTTGGAATCTCAAAAGCATGAAAATGGCTTCTCTCACATGGATATAAAATTTTGGATCTACTGAATCATTCCTTGCTAAAGGTCAAGAATTTATGGGTGAAATCAATGAATTTCAAACCCTCATCCTGGATATGTTTTACTAATAGTTATGGTTACAATTGCCTTGTTATGAATATTATCCAAATGAATTTCATTTAGTGAATTCACGACAAAATCCAATGTTTAAATTCAATGTACTCATCAACCTAATTAATGAATTTATAGTTTTCAAAAAGAACTTACAGAGGATGATTTCCTATCAAATTTAGATAAGATATATCATTTCCACCCACTACACATATCTCTATTTTTTTAGAAACTGTTAGATCAAATTTTGCATATGTTTTTCTTCGCCGCGTAAATCTAGATTCAATACAACTTTAGCCTGCTCATGCTTTTGAAAGTAAAGTCTTGGGCTTTCACTCTTTAAAGACTCTTTAGGAAATAAGCGGGCTTCCCTATTTCCTGATCTACTTCTACGTTGAATTCTATGGCTCTGCATTTTATCCAAGTCGGAAAGACATCTCTTGAATTGGAACTCAAATGCATTGAATAATATTTCCTTCTCTCTACTTTCCTTTCTCTGCCATCTTCATCGGATTTCCTCTACCACCATTTCGGAATCGCTCTACGTTATGATGTCTCTGAGAGAGAAAATTGGTGAGATGGTGGCCCTCTTCCATTCCTTCAATCTAGACCTGCAATATTGTGTTTAAAAGTGTGATCGACTTTGTGATTCTAGCCACAAATTTATTGTTGGTATCCCTTATCACAACTCTAATTCCACCTTTATTTTTGGAGATACATGTCGCTAACTGTATTTACAATGTAGTAACCTATCGATGGTCTCTCTCAACTGAGATATGTGCATGGGTATTCCACTTCTCTCTATCTCCTCGGCCTGTATATGCATTCTCAACCTAACCTCTAAAAATAAGCTATGTCCCGCATAGATCCTTCCTTTTCTAATTCGGACTAGTTCCCTTATCCCCTAAATCTTGACTTTGATTCATTAGGATTTGCTTAATATGCTTTGATTCGTGCCATTATGAGGCTTAACTGACGATTGGTTTCTAGAATCATGTTTGGATTATGTTCTTAAATTGGAATTGTTAATCGGGAGACTTCTCGATCCTAAAATCAGATCGATACGTAGGCTAGAGATAGTCAGTGGGGATTTCTAGGAACCCTAAGCCAAACATGTAAGACCCCGGTATATCTATTCTCTTGAGATATATCATTGCAATTGAATTGAAAGCACGATTAGTTTTTCAGTGATCACAATCAAATACTATAGAAACTTAGGTAACCAATGAAGTGTCCTAGTCCCTCATTTTCTTATTTAACACTCCTCATTTTATAAATCGCACTTGTTTATGTTTAAGTCTCTTAGTTTTTAGTAGGGCCGGTAAAATGGGTATCGACACGAAGACTTGACACGAATACGACACGAAGTTATAGGGTTTGAGTTTAGTCATATGGGTTTGGGTAGTGAACCGGTCGACACGAAATAGAACCCGGCACGCACTTTTTAAACCCAATTACAACCCCCGTAACCCGCACTTTTTAAACAATTCACTCCAACATGACACGTTTTAACCGGTATTAGGAACCTAGTTTATTTTATTTTATTTAGCTAATATACTGGACATTTGAGCTTAAACTCATCAAAGAAAAAGATAAACGAAGAAAACACTGAAAAACCCGTCCTAGCAGAGGCAACGAGGCTTCTTGAAACAGATAGACGCAGGTAGTTCTGCACAGTTCAGGGACACATGTTCACTAGGGTTGCTAGGGTGTCTGAAAATTGAATTGAAGCGAAATAAAGAAACCTGTTTGTTTAAATAGGTTCCTAATAACTTTTGGTAAGATTTAGGAGTATTTACCGCAATTATTTTTCTAATGGATTCATGAAATTTGGGACTTTTGCAGACCAGTAACAACATGGATGCGATCTACATAGGAAACTGAAGATGAATTTATCAAATTTAAAGCATATAATCCACTCCAAGCAGAAGCCGATGGAATCTCTAAAGCATGAAAATGGCTCCTCTCACATGGATCTAAAAGTGTGGATCTACGTAATCATTCCTTGCTAAATTTCAAGAATTTATGGGTGAAATCAATGAATTTCAAACCCTCATCCTGGATATGTTTTACAGATAGTTATTGTTTCAATTGCCTTTTTATGAATTTTATCAAAAGGAATTTTATTTAGTGAATTCACGACCGAATCCAATGTTTAAATTCAATGTACTCATCTACCTATTCAATAACTTTATCATTCCAAAAAAATTATAGAGGATAATGTAAGATACTTCAAAGCGAAGACTTATTCAATGATTTCCTATCAAATTTAGATATGATACATCATTTCCACCCACTAGACTTGTCTCTATTTTTTGAAGAAACTGTTAGATCAACATTTATATATGTGCTTCTTCGCCTAGTAAATCTAGATCTAGTTCCACTTTAGCCCGCTCATACTTTTGAAAGTAAAGTCTTGGACTATCACTCTTTAAATCCTCTTTTGGAAATAAGCGGGCTCCCTATTTCCTGACCTACTTCTACGTTCAATTCTATGGCTCTGTATTTTATCCAAGTAGGAAAGACATCTCTTGAATTGGATCTCCACTGCATTGAACAATCTTTCCTTCTCTCTACTTTCCTTTCTCTGCCATTTTCGTCGGAGTTCCTCTACCGCCATTTTGGAATCGCTCTGCTTGATGATGTCTCTGAGAGAGAGACATCAAATTTGTGAGTTGGTGGCGCTCTTCCATTGCATCAACCTAGACCTCCAATATTGTGTTCAAAAGTGGTTTGGCTTTGTGATTCTAGCCAAAAATTTATTGTAGGTATCCCTTATCAAACTCCAATTCCACCTTTATTTTCGGAGATATCTTTCGCTCCAACTGTATTCACACTGTTATAACTTTTCGATGGCCTCTCTCATCTAAGATATGTGCTTGGTCATTCCGTTTCTCTGCTCCTCGTCGGCCTGGATATGCATTCTCAACCTAATCTAACCTCTGAAAATCAAGATTCTCCCCGGATTCTTGCTTTCTTTTTCTTTAGGATTTTCTTAATATTCCCTTATTCGTGCCATTACGAGGTTTAACAGATGATTTGTTTTTGGAATCATGTTTAGATTATGTTCTTAAATTGGAGTTGTTAATCGGGAGACTTCTTGATCCTAAAATCAAATCTCTCTATACTACTGAGATATACAATTGCAATTGAAATGAAAGCACGATTAGTGTATCATTGATATCTCAAATACTATAAATAAACTTGGGAACCAATGCATTGTCCTAGTCCGTCATTTTCTTATTCAACACTCCCCGCAATCATTTTTCATCACACTTTTTTATGTTTAAGTCTCTTAGTTTTTAGTAGGGAAGGAAAAATGGGTATAGACACGAACAACCAACACGAACACGACACGAAGTTATAGGGTTTGAGTTTAGTCATATGGGTTTGGGTCGTAAACGGGTCGACACGAAATAGAACACGACACTTAACGGGTAATATGTGGGTTGACTCGCAAAACCAATTGCAACCTGCGTAACCGGCACTTATTAAACAAGTCACCCAACATGAAATTTTTTAACCCGTATTAAGAACCTATTTTATTTTATAATATATAGCTAATATGTTGGATATTTGAGCCCAAACTCATTAAAATAAGAAGAGAGACGAAGAAAATACTCAAGAACACCTCCTAGGAAAGGGCACGCGGCTTCTTGAAATCGACAGAAGCAGGAAATTCTGCACTGTTGAGGGAGGCAGGTTCACTGGGGTTGCTAGGGCGTCCAAAAATTGAATTGAAGGGAAACCGTAGAAACATATTTGTTCAAATAGGTTCCTAATACTTTTGGGTAAGATTTTCGAGTCTTTAAAGCATGATTAATTTACCGGAGTGATTTTATTTATTGGAATCATGATAACATTTGGAAGTCTCGCAGATCAGTAACAACATGGATGCGATCTACGTAGGAAAGTGAAGATGAATTTATCAAATTTAAAGCAGATATGCCACTCCAAGCGGAAGACATTGGAATCTCTAAAGCATGAAAATGGCTCCTCTCACATGGATATAAAATTTTAGATCTACTGAATCATTCCTTGCTAAAGGTCAAGAATTAATTTATGGGTGAAATCAATGAATTTCAAACCCACATCCTGGATATGTTTTACTAATAGTTATGGTTACAATTTCCTTGTTATGAATTTTATCAAACCGAATTCATTTAGTGAATTCACGACAGAATCCAATGTTTAAATTCAATGTACTCATCTACCTTATTAATGAATTTATCATTTCCAAAAAAAACTTACAGAGGATGATGTACAATACTTCAAAGCTTAGACTTCTTCAATGATTTCCTATCAAATTTAGATAAGATATATCATTTCAACCCCAACACTTGTCTCTTTTTTTTGTTTTAGATACTGTTAGATCAGCTTTTATATATGCGCTTCTTCGCGTGGTAAAGTTAGATCCAATACAACTTTAGCCCACTCATGCGTTTGAAAGTAACGTCTTGGGATTTCACTCTTTAAAGCATCTTTAGGAATTAAGCGGGCTGCCCTATTTCCTGACATACTTCTACGTTGAACTCTATGGCTCTGCATTTTATCCAAGTAGGAAAGACATCTCTTGAATTGGAACTCAACTACATTCAACAATCTTTCCTTCTATATTCTTCTCTTTCTCTGCCATCTTCATCGGAGTTCCTCTACCGCCATTTTGAAATCGCTCTGCATGATGATGTCTCTGAGAGAGCAAATCATTGAGTTGGTGGCCCTCTTCCATTGATTCAACCTAGACCTTCAATATTGTGTTCAAAAGTGGGATCGTCTTTGTGATTCTAGAAAGAACTTTATCGTTGGTATCCCTTATCGCAACTCCAATTCCATCTTTAGTTTCGGAGATATCTGTCGCTACAACTGTATTCACAGTGTAGTAACTTTTCAATGGTCTCTCTCAGCTGAGATATGTGCTTGGTAATTCAGTTTCTCTCTCCCTCCTCGGTCTAGATATGCATTCTGAACCTTATCTACCCTCTAAAAATAAGCTATATCCCGCGTAGATCCTTTGATTTCTAATTCGAACTAGTTGCCTTCTCCCCTGAATCTTGATTTTTTGCTTTAGGATTTGCGTAATATGCTTTGATTCGTGCCATTACGAGGCTTAACAGATGATTTGTTTTTGGAATCATGTTTCGATTATGTTCTTAAATTGGAGTTGTTAATCGGGAGACTTCTCGATCCTAAAATCGGATCAATATGAAGGCTAGAGATAGTAGTCGGTGGGGACTTATAGGAACCCTACGCCAAATACATGGAAGACCCCAAAATCTCTGTTCTACTGAGATATATCATTGAAATTGAATCGAAAGCACGATTAGTGTTTAATTGATCTCAATTAAATACTATAACTATCCTAGGGAACCAATGCAGTGTCCTAGTCCTTCATTTTCTTATTCTAATCTCCCCGCAGTCATTTTGTTAATCACACTTGTTTATGTTTAAGTGTCTTAGTTTTTAGTAGGGCCGGCAAAATGGTTATTGACACGAATACCAAACACGACATGAAGTTATAGGGTTTGGTTTAGTCATATGGGTTTGGGTCGTAAACGGGTCGACACAAAATAGAACACGACACTTAACTGATATAACAAGCAAGGAGAGAGACCAAGACAAGGCCGGGCCTCACCCGTTCGCCCCTCCCGGTGCGCCATATGCCTCAAGGAGGCACGCCGACCCTTTGCTCCGTTTGCGTGATCTTATTCTTTCTCATTCCATCAATTGCTAGCACAAAAGAGTCGAAGGATTCTAGACTTGATCCTAGGCATGGACTTCCATAGAGACGTCGACGCTATTTCACGTGAAGTCATCAAAGAGACAACCAAGGTACATGATGATTATATCCCTTACCATCGTTATGATGTCTAGTGTAGTGATCCTTGGAGGGTCTTCAACGGAGATTATTATTGTTTATTCTGCTGCGTAATCCGTATCAAAAACATGTAGTGGTATTAGAGCCACATGTCGTAGTGCATAACGTGGTTTATGTATTACTCTTTAGTCAGTTATTACACCATAATTATGATTTATCGTAAAACTATTTTTGGCATAATGATGCAATTTGAATATGATTCAAACGAGAATGAGCCAATTTTACATATGACGTAAATATTAGTGATACTGCATCACATATATATGCTGTGAAATTTTGGATCGAGAAAAAAAATTGTCTTTTCTTAATTTGGAAACTAGAAAACTTGGGAAAGAAGGAAGGGGAGGAAGGAAACAACCATAGGGCCGAAATCCTAGGGTCATCCGCCCCCTCCTTGCGCGTCGAGGATGCTACGATCAAGGGTCCGAGCCAGCCTAGCGCGTGGCTTTGCTGCGTGGGCTAGGGCCGACCGGCCCTAGGCCTTGTGGCGGTCCATTAGGGGTTGGCCAAGCTAGTTGGTGGGCCCTCTTGGACCGTTTTGACTCTAGTACATCCAAAATCAACTAAAATTTACCACGCGCGTTAAATTTGGATTTACAACTGTATTATGTCCATTTGCATGGTTATTGGATATGGACTTAGATGTGGATCTTGTGAATGTTTATTTGTGTGGTTTGGTTTTATTGTAATAATTAATTAATTAGGTTTTACAGCCAGCGAGCCGGTCTTCTCCTCAACTTGTGAGGTCTCTCTATTTAGTATAGATGCTAGCTAGTATTAGATAGAGTAGACGATAGTCAAGACTTGGAGAAGAAGCCTAAAGAATAGAAGAAACCACAAGATGGCGGAATTCCACAAGTTAAGGCGCATGTACTAAAAGATGGAGGAACATGGAGATGAGCTTGCTATTTTTTGCAGGGCTTATAGATATTCTCATAAGCTTGGGAATATCTTAGTTTTAGGAGGCCATATTTATTGTTATGGTTGTTTAAATTATTGTCTTCTTATTTATTGTTGGTGTATGAATGATGCATGCAAATTGGTAACAAGATAATACAACCCGAATCTTTTATTTTGGGATTGCCCAACCCAAATAAGTAGATCAGTTGACATGAATCAACAATAAAATTAAAATTAAATGAAAAAATCCCTCAAATTTAAATATTGTATTTTTAACTTCTTGTTACTTAACACTCGTCATAATCATGATTTATCAAGTTAGGGATTGCCAAAGCAAGGAGACTTGATTCATCGTGATGTGGTGCGACGGCACAAGCTAGTAATGTACGATTGATGAAGTAAGAGGTTTGATGCAACATGGCTACTTCAATAGGATTGAAAGCCTATAGGCAAATAATTGGGACTATCTTCGGGATAAATAAATAAAGAAGTTATTTGCTTAATTGAACCAAGATTTGCATAGGATGCAAGGAATTGTTCCTACCAAAATAACTAAATTTTGGGTGACTTGTCAAAGCAAGCTCAAATGGAAGTGAAACATGGATCTTGGCCCACTAAAAAATGTAATGATATTTTAATATGGAGGATTATTAACCTGAGATAAATAGTGAGAGCTATGTTTAATAATCTAGCCATTATTAAATGTATTTATTTGTTAAAAAAATACTAGAACTTGTATATTTCTCATTTTGTAGAATTCCAATGGCAAACAATTTATCAAATTCATCACAATCCCTACGATCTGTCCTTGAGAAGGACAAGCTTTCTGGCAAACTTTCTGGACTGGTACAGGACCTTGTGAATTGTTCTCAAGCAAGAGAAGAAACTGTACAATCTAGAGCTGTAAGTTCTTCAGGTACTTGGAGAGTCTCACACGACTGGGGTTTCCGGTGGGTCAAGAGTTGGCCACCGATCTCATCTTGCAATCGTTGCCTGATAGTTATAGAAAGCAACAAGCATGTGCCAGATCTACTCAATATGTTGAGGACATCTAAATAAAGTATCAACAAGGGAAAGGGAAAGGCCACAATGATGGTGAGCAAAGGAAAGAGCAAGCGAGTTGCTTCTACCTCCAAAGGGAAAGGAAAGGCAGTTGCAAGACCCAAGGAAGTTGCCCTTAAACCTGCTGGTGGCGTTTCCAAGGGCGTGACTAAGGGTGAGTGTCACTAATGCAGTCAGCCTGGAAACTGAAGAGGAACTGCCCAAAGTATCTGGAGGATAAAAGGCTTGGAATAGTGATTCCACCACCACCTGGTATTTTTGTTATAGATGTCAATTTAACTATCTCTTCATATTGGGTATTGGATACTTGATGTGGATCGCACATTTGTCGAAATGTACATGACTTAAAGAGAAGTAGAAGATTGGCTAAAGGGGAGATAGACCTGCGCGTTGGGAAGGAAGCAAAAATTGGTGCATTGACCGTAGGCGTGTACGAGCTATCTCTGCATTTAGGATTAGTTTGAGAATTAGATAATTGCTATTTTTTGCCTGCTATGAGCAGAAACATTATTTCTATTCCTTGTTTGGACGAGAAAGGTTTTACTATTTCAATAAAGGAAAAGTGTAGCTCCATTTATTTTGATAGTGTGCTATATTGTAGTGCGCAATTATCTAATGGATTATATATCCTTGATCTAAGTAATTAATCCTGTCTATAACATAAATACTAATAGGATCAAAACTAATGATTTAAATCCTACTTACTTATGACATTGTCGTTTAGGCCATATAAACGAGAAACGCATTTCTAGACTCCATAAGAATGGATTCCTAGACTCATTTGATTATGAATCATATGAGAAATGTGAATCTTGTTTATTGGAAAAATGACAAAGTCCCCTTTCAATAAGAAAGGAGAGAGGACTAGTGAGCTATTGACTCTCGTTCATACTGATGTATGTGGTCCACTTTTCCACGCCTGCCAGAGGTGGTTATCTTTATTTTATTACATTTACTGATGATTTTCAATAGATATGGATTTGTGTACCTTTTGAGGGCCAAATCCGAATCATTTGAAAGGTTCAAAGAATTCAAGAATTAAGTAGAGAAGCAAATTGGTACGAGTATAAAGGCTCTATGATCGAATCATGGAGGAGAATACTTAAGCCAAGAGTTTGACGACTATCTTAGAGAGTGTGGGATCTTGTCTCAACTCACTGCACCTGGAACACCACAATGGAATGGCGTGTCCGAGAGGAGGAATCAAACACTGTTGGACATGGTTCGATCTATGATGTGTCAAACTGATCTTCCATTATCTTTTTTGGGGCACGCTCTCAGGTCAAGGAGCCAAAACAGAGTCCGGATGAAAAAGATACGGCCATGCGAAGTTGAAGTAGTGGTTTTTTGCGTGGCTTCCAGTAGCCACGCAGCAGAGCGTAGAAATGTCAATTTTGGCCACTGTTTGCTTGGCTGGTAGTAGCCATGCAAGTCGAGGGTCTTGAGCTGATTTTGGACAGTTTTTGTTGTTTCTGCGTGGCTGGCAGTAGGCGCGCAGATAGCCACGCAAGCAGAGAGTTCATGACCATTTTTTGGCTAAGTATGGAAGAAACAGGCCGATGTCTGCCTGGCTTCCAGTAGCCACGGAGCCCGAGAGGAAGAAGAGAGATAAACAAGGCCAGAAGACCCCCTCTCTGCGTGGCTGGTAGTAGCCACACATCAGCCATGCATGCAGGGGAGAGAGAGACTTTTTGGAACCGGGCAGGGCCACTGTCTGCATGGCTAGCAGTAGCCACGCAGGCAGTGGGAATTTCTGAGGTGGTTTGGCCAGTGGCAGTTTCGTAAATTCAAACACTTTTCCGGAATTTTCTCAACACTATATAAATGAACGTCCAGAGCTCGTTGTTGACACAGAATACACCCAAAAAAAGGCCAAGCATTTTGGGAGAGCACGAAAGCGCAGATTCAGAATTCAAGACACTCGTTTGATCTCAATTCTCTCTTTATTTCAGAACTTTGTTATTTAATTATGTCTTTCAGTAGCTAAACTCTTTACCTAGGTTCTCGGTGAACCAAGGGTTTCGTATTCAGTTTCTAGTTCTACTTTGTTTATGTATTCATGATCTTCAGATCTTAATATCAGCAATTTTTATTTGTTATTTTGTCTCTAATTTTACTATTCATGCAAGCTCGGCTTGATCACCCAGAATTGCAACAGACTCAACCCGGGAGATAAAAGTGACTGGTTAGGGTTACGAAGAGAAGACATGATTTAGCACCTTACCTGGATGAAATCATCAGAGAAGGGGAGATAGGAATAGCCCAAGCGTTTGACCAACTGTTGGCGGTTTCTACCAAGTCCTTTAGGAGAGGTTAGAAACCCTAGCAGCCTCAGAACGAGACTGCATATTTAGGTAGCTTAACAGGATCGGAAAATTTGCAAGATTGTGACGTGTGGGAACTGAAAAGCTACTATACTACTGGTATGTGGCACAAATAAACGAACTGCTGTGTGTTTTCATATAAAAAAGAGCGAAAAGCTGAAGAGACCCGAGGGGATCCTGGAATCTAGTATCTCAAACTCTAAATTTACAACACTCAAGATTATTCAGAAAATTCCCATAGAAAGATTTACTTTTAGTAATTTACTTCCAATACTTTGTTCATAGTCACAAAATCAAACAATTCATCTTGTTTTACACTCTGCCGGTTAAAACTGATTACTCGAGAAAATCTGATAAAGTCCTCGTGGGATCGATAATCTGAGTTAAAATACACTCTATATTACTTTATTCGTATACTTGCAAATAGCACGCTAAATTGCGCATCAATATGAGATCCAAAACGATGGAACTTGGAATTGGAAATTTATCCTTTACATATATGTTGTTGAATCTGACTATTGTCAATGCATATCCTCCATGTTCCATCCTTCTTACTCACCAACATGGCTGGGGATGAGAATTGACTTGTACTAGGCCTGATCACCCCTGTATTGCATTTCTTGTACTTACTTGTCTATCTCATTCTTTTGTAGCATTGGCATCTGTAAAGTCTAGCATTGACAGGATGACAGCCTGGTATAAGGGGTATTTTGTGATATGCTCCCTCTTTGGTAGTTGGGTTGGCTCCCAAAACACTGGTCCCTCTTTGGTAGTAGTTGGGTGGGCTCCCAAACAATTCATTGTGATATTTCAGCACTTCTTGTATCTCCTTTGCTAAGTTATTCTTGGTTAGCTTCCTTCTCCTCACTGTCCAAGTAGTATAACATAGCTTCATATTGCGACTGCAAAACCTTTGTAATGTCTTGCAACATATCCAAATGTCATTTAAAAACCCGTAATTATAAATTTCCTATTTCGTTGTCCCAATTTTAATTGCCAAACGGAGTAAAAGTAAAGCCTAGCATCTATAATTTCGGTATTTGCAAAATTCCCTCTTAACGTCCTTCATCCAAACACACCAAAGGAATAGCCTTAGACCTCTGAGAGTCTGTCTTTTAGTCCTCACACAATATGAAATCCACCACCCTTACCCAGCATACCGTCAAAAGAGACCAGCCAGGGAGTTTCCTCGACAAACAAATAAAACATCTATTCACCCCCATAAAATTATTCTTAGTATTTTCATTTACCACTTTAACCACAGCTTCTTTACTCTGTAAGATGTTACTCACAACCACTTAAGACAATATAATTGATATTGATAACTATCCTCTTGATAGGAAAGCCTCACGACGACGGAACAATTAAAAAAAAAATGGACGAACCAAACTAATATGCAAACTAACTACTCCAACTTCCTAGCTCCACGGCCAGTTTAAATTAACATCATAATTCACGGAAGATTTCAATCTTCTTTGCTCCATGTCCAATTTCCTCCGTTTCGCGTTCGACAACGGTGCAGATTCCTCTCTGACGCTTCCTTTATTATTTACAATAGCCTGAAAATGCTCTCTATTGTACTGCATGGGCAGAGAAAAAAGCAAACGTATAAGAGTTTTTGAAGTGACAGTGGTTTTTCTCAAAAATAGACTTGCAGTTAGCATAAGCATAATACTGTTGCCGCTTCTTCTTTTGAGCTGCGCACGACTTTTAGTGTACAGTTTATCTATTAAAATAAAAACAAAACAATACCAAACAATTTCTTTTAGAAGGGGAAAAACTAGGACAAACTGGAGAATACCAAACTACACAATCACAGGCCTATGATGACTAAACTCCTCTATTTTCTTACTACTAGGGAATTGCCCGTGCCCGAGGGCACTACCCAAAAAATAAATTTCATAATCGATTTTGCTGGAGGAGAAGATGAAAATGACGTCTACGGTAATTTTATATGATATCCATCAAAGCATGTTCTTACACATTTTTGATAATTACGTAAATTAATTCGAGAGAGGGTATATTTTCAAGTAGTGGATAGTTAAGTGGGTGGTAGGTGAGATCTAAGGGCTGTGATTGATTTATTTAATCTAAACCTGAAAAAGTCATAAGTTAGTTAAACCATGCTATTTTATGGAATAGATGCTCAAAATCCGAGCTATGAATAAACTTGAAAAAAATAGTTCTCTCCAAGGTATAATTTCTTAGACTGAAAGATTCATTAACTCGGAATTGGTAAAGTCGTGCCTGGGTCATTATTGCATAAAATCAATCTTAAAAAGGTGTTCTTTTCCAGGAAAACATCAAAAAGGCCCATAAAACAGAACAAAAACTTAGAACAAAACAAGTGCACTAGTAAAGAAGAAAGCCACGAGACTTCCACATCTGAAGATGGACTTCCATCGATTCACTTCCATCGATTACCAAACTCCTCCGAGCCAACCAATGAGCAGACCTATTTCTCTCTCTAGGAATGAATTCAAGTCTGATCTTCATCCCTTCTTCAACTGTAGCAAGTTTCTCCCTCAGGTCTCTGACAACCGACCTTTGGTTTTCGGGATCTTGGCCATCTCTTAGCAATTCGATTAGGATCTGAGCATCCCCTTGGACTGACAGTTCTTTTATGTGGAGCTCCATCGCCATTTCTAACCCGAGGTGGAGAGCTTGAGCTTCGGCCTCCAAAGCTCCAACACCCGATCGGAGCCGTCTCGCTTGGGCACCCATGAGTACCCCGTGAGGATCCCAAATCGCCACTCCGGCACCGGCAGATTTTCGAAGATATGACCACGCACCATTGAACTGTAGCTCCGCAGATTTTTAGGTCGGTAAGAAGGTGTTGAAACAAATATTTAGCATGGACACCGATGGAAGTAGCACAAAATAACATGCTACTACAATGCAATGTCAAAGTTCTCTCTGAAGGAGAAATAGAACCGTTCTTGGATGTGGTAAGTGATTGTAATCAGATTTCTCCATCCTTTTTCAGATTGTTCATACTAGACTATCCCCCGCATATTTGTACTTGTTTTTGCCTTTTATAAAAAATTACCACAATTTACCCCAAATAAAAGAACAAATAAATAAAAAATGCTGGAGTTTCTACCTTCAAAACTGTATCTTGAACCTTGTATTCCTCCAAGTGGAGGGACTTGGTAGTTATCCACTTGTTTCCTTTAATCACGGGGTTACCACCTGATGAAATACCCAACAACGGAACATAGATGTTAGCAAAATAAGGCACCTAGAAAAAACACGGGCATAACACAAAAACGCATATAAAAAATGCTTATATCCAAATTCATTATCACTTCCATTTGTAAGTTCCAATTACAGATATGTTTCATTCGTTCCTCCCTTCATAGGTGTGGCCATAATATTCTTTTTATCTCTACTCTGTGGGGTATCTCGATCAGAAGGAACAGTTTCATATTCAACAATGAGGTTGAGTTGTAATATGTGTCTGTGGGAAAAAAAAGTTAGACAAGGCATCCAGAGCATTCTCAAAAACTTTTAATCTTTCTGATTTCCAGCTTCTGTCTAATAAGTCAATAGGAGAAAAAATTCAAAATAACCCCTGTTTGTACTTCAAGTACTAAAATTACACAGTTCTAAATAAAATTCCCAAAATGCCACCGTTTTGAAACCTCGTGTTGATTTTGAGGTTTCTATAATCGTTTTCAACTTGAGGTTTCTGTTTGTGATGATGGGATAAAAAAGCACAAAAGCCTCTTGACGAAAACGAGATTTTTGAAAAGCTATTTTCGAGTTTATTTTTTTCTTTCATTGACTAATATAAATTAATGTTGACACATAATTAAATCAGAATTTAATCAAAAGATTGATACATTACATAATTTCTAAAAAGAAATTGCAATGAATCCTACACAAATTATACTATCAACATGTGAAAATCTTAAAAGAAGTTTGCGAAGATAGTCAATACACGAGATTGATACAAACAAATAGGGGTTAATTGATTTTACCCACGTGGTTATGCGAAACAACTTCGTATTGTCTCAAATTTTTGAATTTACTTTCTTGTAGGTTCGTCTTTGTGCGGTTTCATCAAAACAAACTGAATCTGACAAAAAAAGGAGTTTAAATATCACTTGTACCCTTGGTCTCAAAATATCTCCACGATGATGATGATGATGATGATGATGATGATGATGATGATGATGATGATGAATAGGAGTAACCTTTGGTTGATTTCCATGATTTTCTGACGATCTTAATTTCAAAGAGAACGTCTTCATACAGTCAAGCTATTAAAAAAAAATTGGCATCTGCTAGATTTGAAATTTCAAATAAAACTTTTCCATTACTTTCAAAGAAACTTCTTCAGTTAGTTTTGATTAGCTTCTGCTGAAATAATTTGTTGTAGTTATGCGTCAACATTTAATCAATCTGAAAAAAAAAAACTAAAAAACAGCCTTTGTAAAAACCTCATTTTCTCTTCTAAAAAAACTATTTTTTATTTTCTCTTTGCTTTGATTAGCAAAGCTTACCCAAAAGTGTTGAGTTGAAAACAAGGTTCCAATGCTTAGAAACCTCATGATCACAATGAGGTTTTAAAACAGTGGCATTTCAAGATTTTCTACCTGAAGAGTAGTATTTTGGTATTTTTGGTACAACATAGGAGTATTTTGGGTTCTTCCTCGTCTAAATAGTTGCCTCCAATTGCAGATAATGATAAACTCAATGTTGATCGATGTCTGAGGATTGGTAGCAACACCGCATAGGAGGTATTTTCATAAGAAATGATGGCTCTTGGATTATTGGGTTCACTGGAAAAATCAAAGCAAATTCAAGTCTTGAAGCTGAGATCTGGAGTATCTATAGAGGTAATACTATTGCCTTCCACAGAATCTGGCAGCATTTGAAGGTGGAAAGTGATTGCTCGGATGCAGTGAGAATCTTAAATGGGAGATTAATGGTCCTACAAGCATGGAAGACGAGATCAGAGATGGCTGTTACCTCCTCAATAGGCTGCATGGTATGGTGGAAGGTACTCCTAGGGACAACAATGAAGTTGCCAATGCTATGACAAATATGGGGTTACCAGAAGCAGATGATTTGAAGATCCAGGCGGAAATTCCAGATGCTGTGAAAGTTCTGCAGAGAAATGATAGTATGGGGATAGGTAGTTTCATGTAGTTGTGGTCTTGGGTTCTTTTGTTAGTTTGTTGCTATGTTTAATTTCCGAAGTATCAAAAATAAAAATAAAAATCTCTACTATATAAAAGGTTGAGGAGGTTCCTAACCAAAAAGAGTTCCTAACCTTTTCAGATTGACAAAAATACCCCTAATTAATTACCTTAATGTCTATGATACCCGTTCGCCATTCATAAAAGCCAAACCTTAAATTACACCACTCCGTGCGAAACGGTTTCACGATACGACGCAACTCAAATTACGGAGTCTTTTTGGCTTATTTCATCTCATCAAATTCCTGCGAAGCGTGGAGGCCGATTACGGGTTCAAAGATAACTGCAACGTTTGCTGTCAACCAACACAAAGCGTTTGGAGTTTTTATTGATATTGAAGACGACAATGCTTGATGGGGGGACCTCTCAACGCTGTGTTGATAGTTCAACTCTTCGCTGCATCCCGGCCTACTCAACCCTAAAGAGCAAAGGAAACTCCATATCAAACCTTATCCAGCCGGTCTCTCTTATATGTGTAAGTTCTTTTTCAAGTTTGAAGGCACGCAACATATTTCAGAGAGATCATACAATCTATTCGGTTCAAACAATCACTTGGCGCTACGATCGCTTCTTTATTGCCAATCTAGAGAGCTTCCTGCAAAAAATATAGGGCCAATCGGCACACCACGTACCAGAAGGCGATTTCCCTCTGAGTAGGGCATGTTCCACAGAGGTTCTAAAATCTCTCC
This sequence comes from Linanthus parryae, assembly GCA_023055425.1. Taxonomy (NCBI): domain Eukaryota; kingdom Viridiplantae; phylum Streptophyta; class Magnoliopsida; order Ericales; family Polemoniaceae; genus Linanthus; species Linanthus parryae. The sequence continues at coordinate 22,765,472 of JALGPY010000006.1, read as the reverse complement.
TCAGAGTCCAATTCACTTCAGTTTGTTTCTTTTAGATTCAGGTATGTATTGTTCTGTTGTTGCATATGTATCATGCATGGAGGTTGTTACTGAATTCACATGGTACCAGCCGAAATTGCTGATATAGTTCTTACTATTTCTTCTTGCGTTGCATATTGATGATTGTTATACAATCCACAATGGATTGACCATCTGTTGGTATTTCAGGCAGAGGAGGGCTGTAATAAAACAATATATGTAAGACTACGGTACTATCTTGTGGCAATAGAATGAATATAAGGACAGTGTTACGAAAGCAAAAGTCAAAAGATATTAACTTTCAGTCTCTGTTGCAGTTGATACTCTTCGACCGTGATCAAATCCGTGACATGAAGAATTAAAGGTATTATCTTGCTCAATATTTTCCTTCTGCAATAATCAATGATCAAGTAATTGTGTTTCTCCAAACTAACTGCCGGGTGTAAAGTCAAATGTTTATTAGGTCAGAGTTGTTAACTATACAGCGTGCAAGCCTCTTCTCTATATGTTTCTAATCAAGTTTGTATTATAATATGATATCATGCGTGTAGTAGCTCACTTTATATATTTATTTTCTATTCATTGATTGCTTCTCCCAAAAATTGTTTCTATCCAAGACATCCTGAATAAGTATTTGAGTTCGTCGTCTTGAATGAACCAAATCATAATTCCTACATTATACTGATTTTAATGGTTTATGCTTTGAGTTCTACATTGAATTCGCCGCCTTGGATGAACCAAAGCATAATTCCTACATTACAGTGATTTTGTGGTTTTATGCTTTGAGTTCTACATTTACCCTTTGCTCAAATTTTTATATCTTTCCCCAGTTCTATCAGTTTCTACGCTCAAGTAGTCTCTCATCGTGTGGTGTAAGCTATATTAGGGAAAGGCAGATATTCTTTCATGAACATTCATTTGCAGTTTCATACATTTTGAATTACTTACAAAAAATTCTAGATGAGTTACTTTTTTCTTTACATATTTGCATTGCGTGCTTTAATTGTATCCCTACCCATTTCGTTCATCCCCATTATTTTCTGTTATGTCACAATTTATGCTATATCGAATATCTGGTGTGGGATATTAGTGGATCGACGCAAGCTAATTGGCGCTATCTCATTGGGAGTAGAGCGAGGCTGACTCCGTTGACTCTATACACACAAAATTAGTATTCTGATTATCATTTTTTACAATAGATCACGGGAATAAAGATTGAAGCTTTTTTCGAAATGTAAAATTTGAGATGACTATTAAATTTTAAGTTGTTTTCCTTTCTGGTCAGAGTTTCACACTATGTGAGCTTCTTCAGTAGTAGTGCACCAAATGCGTGCACATTGGATTTGAAACACCTCACTGCTCAGCATAGAGACTCCACATGACCAATTGCCTACCAGATGTTACCAATATTAAGGCATGAAGAATGTGCAGACAACTTGATATTTAGGGGAGAAACTGTCCTCGGAAATTGAATTAGGGTCTTTCTATATTTTCTCAGACATGCTTATTGTTTCATTGGATTATCTGCTATAGCTGCACATGCTTTCAAGTCTTTGGAAATGGTTGTTAAGAATACTCACTAACTGATAACATTATGTAAGATGATTAAGAGTGAACTTTGATTAGAGTCTTAAGCTCTTCTGCTTGGGTTCTTTGCATAAAATCAATGAAGAAGGAAAAAAAAAAAAAAAAAACTCTCCTTAAGTTTCACTTGATTTTTTTTAGATTATTTCTTGTTAGGCTCCAAGTTCACCATGATTGGAACTGAAAAATGTTGTTGTAACTGTTGTTTGCCACTGGTGTCTTACCTTTGCGGTATGGCCTTCAGCCAGGGGAAGTAAGGCAAGTAGAGTCAGCGACTTTTTATGTCTTTGAACAAAGGCAAGTATGGTCGGCATCCTTTTAGGTCAAACAATCAATTAACAAAGAATATATATCAGAGGGGAAAACAGGTAGATGATGTTGTGATATAACATTTTGATACGCCCTGCTTGAAGGGTCGCCGAGTTTTTTCTACCATGGCATATTTATGTAGATAGAATTAGAGGAGGGAACAGATTGTTCCCCTACTGGTACATACCAAAAATGTGACCGTCTAATATAAGAAGTCTTGCACACCATACGTTTAAATTGAACCATATTCAACAAGAGTCAGAATCGTGAAGGAACCATGATTATTATGTTTGTGTACTAAACTTATAATGTGGAATTTTGAATTTCTATAGAGATTTTATTATTTTAATTTGTTGGCTTTGCTTTGTATTTTATAATTTCTTGGCTTTGCGCTATAGCCGCTTTTGATTTTTGTGTACCATAATATCTGGATTTTTTGGAACATCGGAAGAAAACACAACTGATGACGTTAAATCAGGCACGAAAATAGATGTTGTAATGATGATCTACCAACTGAGTTGAGGGAGAAGTAACTGGTTGTTTTTTTATCAGTCTCGAGATTTGGCGCACTTTTTGGTTGAAATATGGTTAGGCTCTTTTCGTTCTTTTTTTTCATTATCAACTTAGTTTAAGAGGTATGAATGTTCATTTATAGATTTAACTGAACATTAACGTTCTTAATTTTCTAATGGTTGTGATATTGTGTATTCTATTTAAATATGGTTAGGCTGTTTTTGTGGACCTTTCTTCACTCTTTTCCTTCTTTTTTTCATTATCAACTTAGTTTAAGAGGTATGAATGTTCATTTATAGATTTAACTGAACATTAACGTTCTTAATTTTCTAATTGTTGTGATTTTGTTTATTCTATTGATTATTTACGAAGTGATGTAGCTTTCTAGCCGATATTTATTTACCACGTAGATGGGCTTGTGCAGATATAGAAAATATATCTTCGGCCTGCTCAAACTCGATCCTTAATCCATGTTTAGCACACATGATGCTTTTAAGTCAATGGGGTGAGCTGAAGAAGAAAAAGATCACTATTCTGAATTGTTGTACTCTAAAATTTTAAAGGTGACAAAAACTTAAAGAGGGGGAGTTGATGATACGCCACGTGCACCGCACGTGCTACTTACTAGTAAAAATAAAAATAGGTGTGAGAGTGTAACGGGGCCATTACCATGCAAGCTGTATTTGTCTAATGTCGCATCCGGTTTTATGGTCCAAAAAAGTAACGCATCGCCTGTTTTAGGCTTCACAGAGAGATCCTTTTTACCAGACTCCAATGGCTCGTTCCACCATGGAAGCCATTCAGTATTGCCCTTAGCTGCAGGGAAGTAAGTCTCACCACCTTCTTCTACATCTGACCTACATCAATAATAGTAAATGAAATTTAATTAAAAGAAGATAACACGAGGTAATTATGTATTGCATGGATTGTAATATAACACAATAAGGGCGCTCAGGTCAAGGGGGCATCAGCCAAAGCTGCGTTGTTTCATTAATCGAAGGTGACTTGCAGGAGTTAGTTACATAACTCATGCAGGTAAAGCAGGAATCTGCCAAAGTTTCTTTGTTAATTCTAAATTTTATAATCTTCTACAAAATAAGTTTTGTGTTTCATTCTACAGTTGCCTCGAAATGAAAAGCCCTAATTCCTAAATCATTCTTCAGGTATTCTCTCTTCACCGTCATCTTCATTTCTCTCGGAACTTTGAATCTCACAAATTTCTTGTAACGAATTCCAACTTCGATTAGCAAATCATCTGAGATCCAATCTAATCAGTGACAAAAAGAAAACACATTCAACAAAAACCTAACTTTACTTCTTATGTTGTCACCCAAACACACAAGTGTTGTTTGTTCTGCCCTTCTCCTATAATGGGGATAAATGGTTTAATGGGTGGGCGATGAGGTTTTGCAGGCGCAACTCAACATTAACGGTTGAGCACCAAAACAGATGAAAGCTCAAATTTCTCAAAACTTCTAGTTGTCTTATCTTATTCTTAACGTTTAGGCTCTTTTTGGTATCAGCTAAAAATCTAAAAGATCAGCTTAAAATAATATGGGTGAAAAATTCAAATGAACCAAAAATCACAATACGTTTGGTATGAGTAGAAATTATAGATCACTAACTTGATCCATTTAAAAATTTGAAGAGTTCTATAGTCAAGTAATTGAATACACATATTTGTAATTGAACTCTAATCATGCTAATGTAAAAAAATTATCAAAATTATTTTTTTAGAGATTTCCAGCTACATAATCTCCAATTTTGAAGATTTTATAATTGCACATATATTATTTTATTCTGTAGATTATCAGCTTTAATTGTAGTCATAACAAATCAAATTGATGAAAAGAGGCAAATTTTAATTTGGATTAAAATCGGCGATGCCAAACAGGCACTTAGGCCTTGCTTTCTTTGTCTAATTAGAGATGACTTTTTAACATTTTTTAAGTCATAAAAAAGTTATAATTTACTCATTTTCTTTACAACATATGTAAGGTAACCTTTTTACCTTTTTATAAGACAAAAATATTAGTAAGAATTAGTTTTTTTTCTAACTTCAACTTTTCCTACTTTTTAATCATAAAATTTACTTTTTAGGAGGTAAAATAAAATTTCCCAAGTAGTTAAAAAAAAAAGGAGGTAAAATATAACATTAGTGATCAACCTTTTTCTAGAAAAAAGCTGCCTGAAATTTTTTAGAAAATTTTACAATACCCAAAGCAAGCAACTTCTTTATCTTTTTCTAAAAAGGACTAAAATGTCACCCAAATTAGGTAAAGAAAGTAGGGCCTAGTATTGACGTGTAAACATGAAAATGAGCAAAGAAGGTACAAATAAAAACGAAGTCTTACAAGTACATGACGACTGTTGCAATTATTGGGCCACCATTTTTAAGATATTCGGGCCCCTTATCATAATGAGGGACAACCTTCTGCCCAATTTCATAGTGGATAACACCCAGTCCTTCACCATGCTCTGCAAGTTGTAAAGTCGTCTCAGTCACGCTGTCAATCAAGTGATTTGACATGATGATACTAGAACTTACTACTCTGTCTCAGCTCTTTCCCACCATCTTGAATATTTGACTCGTATATGGATCACTTTAACCAGATGATTTCGATAGTGGGATTTTCTGGTAACTTTTTCACCGTGTTATAGAGCAACTTATACTCTACAACACCATGAAAAAATTATCAAAAAATTACATTACTTTGCTATCCAAATAACCGAGTCAAAGTGACCCAGTAAATAATGGTAAAAATCAAATTGGTGGGGAAGACCTGGGACAGAGTGGTAGTAACTCCATATGAAGGGGGAAAGTTTAAACCAAAACCCGTACAAGAGAGAAGTGAAAATATATCCCAAGTGTGCGTACCTACAGGTATAAATGTCAAGTCAGCAATCCTCTTTTCTATGTCTGCGATGATTTTATCTTTTCCTCTAGTAAAATAAGTTGAAGTACTATTTTTCACACTGAACAAAAAGAACAAAACAGAAATCAGACGTCCCTTCTTCATAGAGTATATCACTAAATAAGCAATTTGAGCATGGGTGGGAGTAAGAAAGCCAAACCTGCCATCATAATATCTCCTACCAGTTTTTCCATCCGCAACTAAGGACTGAGTCATGTAAGGTTTTGCAAGATTTATTATGTATTGACATTCCTCCTTGGACTGTTGAAAATAGCATCAGATTCAATATCGACATCACTTAGAAACATGAAACTTTTGTTGTTTCAATGGATATTTTTGCCTTTATTGTTCTCTACATATCCTTTCCTCAATTTCATGCTAACTCCATTTAATCCTATTGCAATAATATAAAGAGCAGATTACAGTCCGGCATTCAAAAGTGTCCATGAAAACAACAGCAATGATATTGAAAGAAACTCACCAGAAAGTTGTGAGCCAGGAAAGTTCTAGGCTCCCATGAAAGAATTTCCGTCCACTGGTCCTCTCGCTTTCCCAGCCCTTCCTCTTGGCTCCTGCAGTAGAACCCTTAAAAATCCTAATCTTCAAAATCGGCAGGGCGAAGACTAAACAAAAAAAACCTAGTTTTGTGACCGAAACCGACATAATCCGGTAGAAGTGGAGCACCAACACAATACTAGATATGACACTCGGTATGCTGTGCTGTTGAGAAATGAGATTCTATAAATCAGAGATACCTTGGTCACATGTTATGGCCATTTTTCCTCAAATTACGGCCACTAGAAAAAGAAAATGTCGCAACATAATTGTGCATTCGAGTTCAATTCACCTGGGAAGATTCTTTTACATGAGAATAAGGAATTGAGGTTGGGAAAATACAGCTTTATAATAATTTACGGTAATATTTAGATTAAAGTATGTATCGCTATGTTCATAATTCAATCGACTCGAACGAGCTCCAAATCACGTACTTTGACCAATTTTCAAGATTGATCTAATTGGTGGGCGATTAACCGTATGTATTTTCTGGTCCAGTACTGAATGCCATCACTCTCTATGTAGAACTACTACATAATGTCAAAGAGATAAACATAATGAATCTATGTTTTAACAAATAGGGACTAGCAAAGTGGTTCTGCTTTCTTTGAGGATAGATAGATATTGTCACCTCATATTAGGGGGTCCAATATCCCGAAACAAGTGAGAATATGGATCAAATCCCTTCCAAAGCTCTTTTGTACCGGTGTCAACTGACTTGCTAAGTTGTGGCCCCACGACCACGGAATCTACGTCGGACTTCTTTTTTTTGTTGTTGTTCATGGAATCCTAAAACAAATAAAACTTTATCTGTTGGAGCAAGAATGTTTTCGATAGAGTTTCTCAAAAAAAAATGTTCTCAATGGACATGAGAAGCATAAACTCAAGGATAAAAAAAAAAAAAAAAAAAAAAAAAAAAAAAAAAAAAAAAAAAAAAAACCCAACCATGACACTATTGGAATGCATTTTTAGTGCAGCATCCGGTAAAGGGGAATAGTCAAATTCCTTCCGAAACCCTTCTGTATCGCTGACCATTGAGTTTTTAAGTTGTGCTTCCACAATTTTGGGATCCCCACCACCGAAGTTGTTATCATCATTCATGAAACCCTAGAAACATTTATCAACGTTTGTCTGTTAGAGCAAGAACGTTCATGATACATAACAAGCTAGAAACTAACATAAAAATAGAGTGAACTGAAGAAAATAAAAATAACCATGACACATTTGGGGTGCGTTTTTAGTGCGACATTGCAGGAAGTAGAATGGTCAAATCCCCTCAAAAGCCCGTTTTGAAACATATATCAAACTTTGTTTGCTAGAGAGCAAGAATATTAAGCGCTAGCTATTAGCATAAGAATAGAATTTAAAAAAACAAAGGATAACCATGGCAAAATTTGCAAGCATTTTTAGTGCGGCATCGCGAGAATCCGTATCGTCAAATCCCTTCAGAAGCCCTTCTGTACCGGCGACCATTGAGTTGTTGAGTTGTGCTCGCACAATTTTGGGATCCTCCTTGGCGAAGTTTTTACCACAATCTATGAAACCCTAAATACATATATGCAAACCCGTCTGTTAGAGAAAGAACGTTTTTTAATAGACATAAGAAGCTGCTGGAAATTAACATAAAGAATAGAATAAACTGGACAAATAAAATAACAACCATTGTACTGGCGGCCATTGAGTTGTTAAGTTGTGCTCCCACAATCCTGGGATCTACACCGGCAAACTTTTTTGTACAATCATCATTCTTCAAACCCTAGAAAACAGATACCCAAACGTGCCTGTCTGTTAGGGTATGCAAGAGCGTTTCCAGTAGACATAATAATAAGAAAAAGAAAAAGAAATCACCTGCATGTTTCCCCGGCAACGAGCTAACTCGAGTTCTCCGGTAAGTGCTTCCTCCACATGAGCTTCGTCGAGTTCCTCCGGTTTTCAAGAGCCTAGTGTTTTGCTAGGACACAGACTATAATATTTCCTTTGTGTCAATTAATATCATCGTGTTTTTTTTTTTGTTTTTTTTTTTTTTTTTTTTTTGTTTTTTTTTTTTTTTAGAGAAAAACTGAATATGCATTAGGGGGAAGTCAACCCCGAAAGGTCAAAAACGTTTACATCTTGCGCCCAACTTGGCGTTTGCTCATAATAACTAATATCATCGTCATCTATAGCTTTTGATGCTACTAAGTGTGCAAACGAATTGTACTGTTTCATCACTTATTAGCTTCACTGCCATCAACGAATCCATTTCCAACTGCACCTTTTTATAGCCCAGTTCAAGCGCCATCTCCATCCCTGCCGTTGCTGCTGCTATTTCCGCCATTAGAGGGGTTCTCAATCGATGTACCCTTCTTTGCCGTGCTGCAATGAATTGTCCATCTTCTCCTCTCAGTACCGCATCTAACCCCGAGGCTGGGAAGTGTTCTCGCCATGAAGCATCAACATTTAATAAAGCTTGACTTCGGAGTTCTCCATATACTACTGCTGTTGACAAACTGGATTTGGTCTTCATAATGTCCCGATGCCATAGCTTCTTTGTACCACTGTAGATGCTCGAAAATCTTCGTCACCAACTCCTCTAGACTCCCTCCTTTGTCGTTGAATACCCTGTTGATCTTCCATACCAAACCCTTCTTGATCAAATTCCTACCTTCTAATATGCTCCTAAAAGCGTAGGAAATTTGAGTAGTTTTCTTAGCTTCGTAATGAAGAATAAAGGAGTCCCGAAAATACTTGGCCTTAAAAACCCTTGCCACCAACGATTTCGGATGTCGCAAAAACCTCCAAGTTTGTTTAGCTAGCATAGCCTTGTTAAAGTCCTGAAAATCACGAAAGTCTAGTCCGCCATCTTCTTTCGCCTCCTTCAACTTTGAACAAGCTACCCATGCTATTTTCCTCGTTTGATCGTCGTCCCACCAAAACTGTCTGATTACTTTCTCAAGATCCTGGCAAGTCTTGACGGGCAAAATAAAACAACTCATCGTATAAATTGGAATCGCTTGTACTACAGTTTTGAGCAATTACCTCCTTCTGGTGGTTGAAAGAGAGCCCCCCTTCCATCCCTTCATCTTCTTGGCCACTTTCTCTACTATTGGATTGGACGTAGCTGTTCTACTTCTGCCTACTTGGGTGGGAAGCCCCAAGTAATTATCGTGATGATTTTCCCATTGAACTCCGCAAAGAGTACTAAGAGTCGCCCGCTCCTCAGGTGACACATTTTCTGAAAATATCACTGAGGACTTCTGCAAGTTCAACATTTGTCATGACGCCACTTCGTAGTCATGTAAAATAAGCACTCCGATTTTCTGCAATTGTGGCTTTAGTAAACAGTAGACTATCATCTGCAAAAAACAAATGTGATATCTTTGGACCTCCACCAGAAGCACACATTCCTGATAAAATTTTGTCCTGCACCGCCGCTGTTAGTCTTCGAGATAATGTTTCACTTACAAGCAGAACAAATAAGGAGATATTGGGCACCCATGACAAATCCCCTACCTTGCTTAATCAGCCCACTTACTTTGCCATTCAGAATCAAACTATAAGTTGCCGTAGAGACACACTTCATGACTGAATTAATCCAGTTGGCACCAAAACCCATTCGTTCCATAACAGCACGTCAAAAACCCCATCCAACCCTATTGTACGCCTTACTCATATCAACTTTCATTGCTAAAAAACTCTTGTTACATTTTTTCCTAGTTTTCATAGAATGAAGCATCTCAAAAGCCACCAATATATTATCATAAATCAAACGACCCGGAACAAAAGCCGACTGATTTTCAAAGATAATCGAATTTAGGACAACTTTCAGACGATTAGCCATTGTTTTCATGATAATTTAATAAACAGTAGAACATAGACTGATCGGGCGGAAATCAGTTGAAAATCTAACCTGTATGGTTTTTGGAATCAAGGAAATGAGGGTGTCATTGAAAGCGAATATATCACCTCCCACGTTAAGGAAGTTGAGACGTAACTCTTCAATTTCACCTCCAACAATGTTCCAAAAGCGCTGAAAAAAGCCAGCTGGGAATCCATCTGGACCCGATGCTTTACTTGGGGCTAATTTTCGCATAGCTATTCGAACCTCCTCCGAAGTGTAATGTTCCTCTAGAGTCGTGCACTGCTCATTCGAGACCAGGCTTCCTACACACGCAAGCATAGGTTCCATCTGCGCACGTAACGGGTTCGAAGATGAAAATATATCTCTGAAGTATCTTTCAAGGACTTCTGTGATTTGTTCCTTTCCAGTAACCCAGGCTCCATTCTCGTTAACTAACCCGCTAATACGATTCCTATTACGTCTGATCGAAGCTTTCCGATGAATAAACGTCGTATTCCTATCACTCTTTTTCATCCAAACTTCCCTACTGCGGTGTTTCCACATCTCTTCTTCCATAAGCAAAATCTTCAATATCTGCTGCCGTATTAACCGAGTCTCGGCCACCACTGCAGCTGACTGAATGCTCTCGGCTAGTTTTGAAAGCCAAGCTCTCAAATTCTTCAACTTGGTCTTAAGGCTACCAAACACATCTCTATTCCATCCCACAAAGGATGCCGCCATGCATTTTAACTTTCTACTCACAGAGGCATCTTGTCCCTTCCAATTATCTTCAACAAATCCGGCACATTGATGATCATGTAACCACATAGATTCAAACTGAAATCGTCTATTCACTTTAACATTCCTCACCACACCCGAAGGCCATTTTACCTGAAGGGGTACGTGGTCTGAAACTTCTGCGACAAGGTGCTCCACCTTGCCCCATCCAAAAACATCAATCCAGTTATCTGTAGCCAGAAACCTATCGAGCCTTTCTCTAATCGCAGCATCATCGCTTTGATTATTTGACCAAGTAAAACGAACACCAGAAAACCCCAAATCCCTGAATTGCAAACGATTTATAACGCCATTAAATCCCTCTATCTGACTGAAGGAGACTGATCTCCCTCCCTAATTTTCAGATAACGACAATAAAGCATTAAAATTGCCTATTCACACCAAGGTTGGTCGTTCGGCCGTAATCGTTCCAACAAGGTCCATGAATTATATCTCAGATTTCTATCCGGATCACCATAGAAACCAGTTAAATCGCATACTTTTCCTCACTAACAATAGAGAAGAAACAGTGTATGTAATACCTTGACTTCCTTGCTAGGGAGAAATCCACGTCTTCAACCCACATCAAGGCTAAACCACCCCTTCGATCCTCGCAGTCCTGGAAAATACCGTTCCGAAACCCCAACCTGTTTCTAATACGAACCATCTCCGTTGCATACAGCTTCGTCTCCATCAAGAAGACTATGTTGGCTTTCTGTCTCCTTACTAGATCGCAAAGAGAAATAACGCAACGGGGGTTCCCAAGCCCCCACACGTTCCATCTTAAAAGACTCATTGCGAATGCCTGGGCTGTCCCCCAGCCTCAGCCAAAAATTGTGATGGGTTCTTTAAGGCTCCCCCTTCCTGTGTCGGAATCCGCAAAGCAGAAACGTATGATTCAGACTCGCTGGACTTCCCGTTCCTTGTTCCTAATTAATACTCGGGTTTCTATGAACAGTGTTTGTGGCTTGAACATTCCTGCGACTATCTTGTCCCACCCCGCTGCCTGGATTTTGATTATGAGTTGTTCTTCCTTCCTCCACTTTCCCTTCCTCGTCCCCGTTGAGTCGCTTCATTCACAACCCTGCCCCCCACCCCCCCGAACTGTTCGCATTACCCCGACCGTTGACAGGTATGCTTGCTATTCATCTTCTCGTTGGGGTTAGGACTAAATTTTAACTCACTCATCTTCCTCTTCGTTCCCAATTCCATATTTTTATCACTAGTAGCAATTCCCATTCCCTTCTCCTTGTTTGTTAACCGAGCAGATTCCTCTTTTAGAGCAAGAGGGTTATCAATTATTGTCACCCCATCAGTCTTCGCTGCCTTCGCATCTTTACCCGAAGCCCCAGTGTCTACAACTGTCCCAACGTCTGAATCCATATTAAAAGTGTGAGTATGCAGTTGTATAAGCAGATAAGATACTCTAGAGGGGGGGGTTGAATAGAGTATGCCAAATTTTTGCAAGACTTGGTAGGAAGACGAAAAACTTATGCAAACAATGAATTTCAAGGCCTTGAACACAAATTCAAGCCTTTGAATTAGATGCAGAGAGTTTAGAGAAAGTATGCCTTTTTCAAGGCCTTGAAAATAAGTTCAAACCCTTGAACAAAACCAGTTTTTGTATGCTGAAAAAGCTCTGAAAGAAAATGAACTGAAAAAGCACAAGACAAATGATTTATAGAGTTCAGTCCACTTGGACCTACGTGTCTACCTCAGGGATTAGATCCCTGCAGGATTTTCAACTCAATTCTTATTAATCAAAAGCTAAGCCCTAGAACTGAAGCACAGAGAGTTCCCTTACTCTGTTACAGCTTGTGGTTTTCCCTAACCTGTCTAGTACCTGCTCTAGCTAACTGATTAACTAAGAATTCTCTATTGTTCACTTTGAACAATCCTTGAGAATGAAAGTAGAAATAATACAGGAATGATCTACCAATATAGCTCTGTACAGAATGACACTTAAGAGTAGAAAACTGCAGTGAATTGCAGTGAACTTCTATGAATGAATTGGAGTAGATGAAGAACTTCTTTGATGCTCGTCAATCCAGAATACTTTCTCTGTATTTTCCCGTTGAGTATTGTGTCTTGTTGATTCGAATATGAGCTATATATATACTTCAAACAGCTCTGCAAATCTCTCCAGATTTTCAGCAACAACCTTCCTAGTTTATAGGAAATAGAGTTTGACTACTTTGAAATCTTATCCAACGGTTGGATGATCACAATCTTCAGAGATATTGTTGTAATATTTCATTTAACCATCATGAGAAGCTGTCATACACGTCTGATCGATCACAGGATCAAAGTGTTCAAGAGTTTCCAAATCTGCAGCAATTCAGTTTAGGAAACAATCCTGTAAAACTAAGAAACAAAATTTCCTGCATTATCATGGTCAAACAGATGATATATTGCGATTCAAAACATGTTCAACAATTTTTCTTTCATCATCTAATAACAGATAATCAAGCATACGAAGGAAAGAGAGTAGATCAAATCAAAGAGTTAACATAAAAACTCCCCCTGAGAATATGCATCAGGTTAAGCAGTTTCAAGGCTTTGAATCCAGTTTCAAGTCCTTGAAAATAGCCAAAATATTTTCAAGCCTCTGAAGCTGATTCAAGGCGTTGAAATCTGATTCAAGGCCTTGAAATAGTCAAGCTATTTCAAGTCTTGTACAACCTGAGCTTTCAATCTCCCCCTTGATGAAAGACAAAACCAAATTTTGTTTGATCCTTAGTCTCTTCAAAATAAACTGATTAGTCCACAATTTAAAATCATAGTATTTCCAAAAACATCCAACTTATTTAAATACCAACAAAAACACATAAATAGTTCAGCAGATAAAACCAAATAATCCTAAGACTAGAAACTAAAACCTAGAATTTTCTCCCCCTTTTTGACTTTCATCAAAAAGATAGAAGATGTTGGATCAAGTGTCTGGAAAATTTTGAAAGCTTAAAGAAATATTAAAAGCAGAGAGAATGTGGAAGTAAGAATAGGCAAGATTAAGGGGTTTGATCTTCATCTTCATCGTGATCTTCTTCCTCTTTCTCATTGTCTTTTTCATCAGTCTTGTCCTTTTCAGCAGCCTTTGGAGATTTCTTCTTCTTCAAAGTGATCAGCAGCTCATCTGAATCTAGACTATTGGCTTCATCTTCTGCCTATTCTGCTAGAAGGGGGGGGGGGTTGAATAGAGTATGCCAAATTTTTGCAAGACTTGGTAGGAAGACGAAAAACTTATGCAAACAATGAATTTCAAGGCCTTGAACACAAATTCAAGCCTTTGAATTAGATGCAGAGAGTTTAGAGAAAGTATGCCTTTTTCAAGGCCTTGAAAATAAGTTCAAACCCTTGAACAAAAACAGTTTTTGTATGCTGAAAAAGCTCTGAAAGAAAATGAACTGAAAAAGCACAAGACAAATGATTTATAGAGTTCAGTCCACTTGGACCTACGTGTCTACCTCAGGGATTAGATCCCTGCAGGATTTTCAACTCCATTCTTATTAATCAAAAGCTAAGCCCTAGAACTGAAGCACAGAGAGTTCCCTTACTCTGTTACAGCTTGTGGTTTTCCCTAACCTGTCTAGTACCTGCTCTAGCTAACTGATTAACTAAGAATTCTCTATTGTTCACTTTGAACAATCCTTGAGAATGAAAGTAGAAATAATACAGGAATGATCTACCAATATAGCTCTGTACAGAATGACAATTAAGAGTAGAAAACTGCAGTGAATTGCAGTGAACTTCTATGAATGAATTGGAGTAGATGAAGAACTTCTTTGATGCTCGTCAATCCAGAATACTTTCTCTGTATTTTCCCGTTGAGTATTGTGTCTTGTTGATTCGAATATGAGCTATATATATACTTCAAACATCTCTGCAAATCTCTCCAGATTTTCAGCAACAACCTTCCTAGTTTATAGGAAATAGAGTTTGACTACTTTGAAATTTTATCCAACGGTTGGATGATCACAATCTTCAGAGATATTGTTGTAATATTTCATTTAACCATCATGAGAAGCTGTCATACACGTCTGATCGATCACAGGATCAAAGTGTTCAAGAGTTTCCAAATCTGCAGCAATTCAGTTTAGGAAACAATCCTGTAAAACTAAGAAACAAAATTTCATGCATTATCATGGTCAAACAGATGATATATTGCGATTCAAAACATGTTCAACAATTTTTCTTTCATCATCTAATAACAGATAATCAAGCATACGAAGGAAAGAGAGTAGATCAAATCAGAGAGTTAACATAAAAACTCCCCCTGAGAATATGCATCAGGTTAAGCAGTTTCAAGGCTTTGAATCCAGTTTCAAGTCCTTGAAAATAGCCAAAATATTTTCAAGCCTCTGAAGCTGATTCAAGGCGTTGAAATCTGATTCAAGGCCTTGAAATAGTCAAGCTATTTCAAGTCTTGTACAACCTGAGCTTTCAATCTCCCCCTTGATGAAAGACAAAACCAAATTTTGTTTGATCCTTAGTCTCTTCAAAATAAACTGATTAGTCCACAATTTAAAATCATAGTATTTCCAAAAACATCCAACTTATTTAAATACCAACAAAAACACATAAATAGTTCAGCAGATAAAACCAAATAATCCTAAGACTAGAAACTAAAACCTAGAATTTTCTCCCCCTTTTTGACTTTCATCAAAAAGATAGAAGATGTTGGATCAAGTGTCTGGAAAATTTTGAAAGCTTAAAGAAATATTAAAAGCAGAGAGAATGTGGAAGTAAGAATAGGCAAGATTAAGGGGTTTGATATTCATCTTCATCGTGATCTTCTTCCTCTTTCTCATTGTCTTTTTCATCAGTCTTGTCCTTTTCAGCAGCCTTTGGAGATTTCTTCTTCTTCAAAGTGATCAGCAGCTCATCTGAATCTAGACTATTGGCTTCATCTTCTGCCTATTCTGCTAGAAGGGGGGGGGGGGTTGAATAGAGTATGCCAAATTTTTGCAAGACTTGGTAGGAAGACGAAAAACTTATGCAAACAATGAATTTCAAGGCCTTGAACACAAATTCAAGCCTTTGAATTAGATGCAGAGAGTTTAGAGAAAGT
This sequence comes from Linanthus parryae, assembly GCA_023055425.1. Taxonomy (NCBI): domain Eukaryota; kingdom Viridiplantae; phylum Streptophyta; class Magnoliopsida; order Ericales; family Polemoniaceae; genus Linanthus; species Linanthus parryae. The sequence goes on along the minus strand of JALGPY010000006.1, from coordinate 22,749,913 downwards.
ATGCCTTTTTCAAGGAATTGAAAATAAGTTCAAACCCTTGAACAAAAACAGTTTTTGTATGCTGAAAAAGCTCTGAAAGAAAATGAACTGAAAAAGCACAAGACAAATGATTTATAGAGTTCAGTCCACTTGGACCTACGTGTCTACCTCAGGGATTAGATCCCTGCAGGATTTTCAACTCCATTCTTATTAATCAAAAGCTAAGCCCTAGAACTGAAGCACAGAGAGTTCCCTTACTCTGTTACAGCTTGTGGTTTTCCCTAACCTGTCTAGTACCTGCTCTAGCTAACTGATTAACTAAGAATTCTCTATTGTTCACTTTGAACAATCCTTGAGAATGAAAGTAGAAATAATACAGGAATGATCTACCAATATAGCTCTGTACAGAATGACAATTAAGAGTAGAAAACTGCAGTGAATTGCAGTGAACTTCTATGAATGAATTGGAGTAGATGAAGAACTTCTTTGATGCTCGTCAATCCAGAATACTTTCTCTGTATTTTCCCGTTGAGTATTGTGTCTTGTTGATTCGAATATGAGCTATATATATACTTCAAACAGCTCTGCAAATCTCTCCAGATTTTCAGCAACAACCTTCCTAGTTTATAGGAAATAGAGTTTGACTACTTTGAAATCTTATCCAACAGTTGGATGATCACAATCTTCAGAGATATTGTTGTAATATTTCATTTAACCATCATGAGAAGCTGTCATACACGTCTGATCGATCACAGGATCAAAGTGTTCAAGAGTTTCCAAATCTGCAGCAATTCAGTTTAGGAAACAATCCTGTAAAACTAAGAAACAAAATTTCATGCATTATCATGGTCAAACAGATGATATATTGCGATTCAAAACATGTTCAACAATTTTTTTTTCATCATCTAATAACAGATAATCAAGCATACGAAGGAAAGAGAGTAGATCAAATCAGAGAGTTAACATAAAAACTTCCCCTGAGAATATGCATCAGGTTAAGCAGTTTCAAGGCTTTGAATCCAGTTTCAAGTCCTTGAAAATAGCCAAACTATTTTCAAGCCTCTGAAGCTGATTCAAGGCTTTGAAATCTGATTCAAGGCCTTGAAATAGTCAAGCTATTTCAAGTCTTGTACAACCTGAGCTTTCAATCTCCCCCTTGATGAAAGACAAAACCAAATTTTGTTTGATCCTTAGTCTCTTCAAAATAAACTGATTAGTCCACAATTTAAAATCACAGTATTTCCAAAAACATCCAACTTATTCAAATACCAACAAAAACACATAAATAGTTCAGCAGATAAAACCAAATAATCCTAAGACTAGAAACTAAAACCTAGAATTTTCTCCCCCTTTTTGACTTTCATCAAAAAGATTGAAGATGTTGGATCAAGTGTCTGGAAAATTTTGAAAGCTTAAAGAAATATTAAAAGCAGAGAGAATGTGGAAGTAAGAATAGGCAAGATTAAGGGGTTTGATCTTCATCTTCATCCTGATCTTCTTCCTCTTTCTCATTGTCTTTTTCATCAGTCTTGTCCTTTTCAGCAGCCTTTGGAGATTTCTTCTTCTTCAAAGTGATCAGCAGCTCATCTGAATCTAGACTATTGGCTTCATCTTCTGCCTATTCTGCTGGCTGTTTTCCCTTGTCTGAAACTGGAGTAGCTTCTTCCTGGTCTAAAGGCTCACTAGGCAAACCCTTGTCTGAATCTCCTATCTTTGTTTCTTCAGGATCCTCAGGAACATCAAGCAAGGTCATGCTTCTGAAGATACTTTCCACCATATACTTGACTTGTCCCATATCACTCTCTAGTCCAAAAACAGTAGCTTTGACATCCTCCATGTCAAGTTCCAAACCATCAAATCTTTGATTGTCTATTGGCTGAGAAGTCTGACTTGAAGTGGGAGTCAAGGGCTTAGAAAATTTCTTTGCACCTAGTTCTGCTTCAGTCAGGTCTGAGTAAAGTTTCCAAACTTTATCTTTTGTTTTCACAACTCCAATTTTTTAAAGGCTTTCTCATTGAGTTCCCCAAAACCAGATATGACTGATTCTTCTCCAGTGAAAGGGATCTCAAAATGCTCAAAGAACAAGGTGAGCAGGTTTGCATAGGGTAGGGGATATATTAGACAAATATCTACATAGATATCACCCAGTATAGAATGATCCAAGTTTATTGACTATTAGTGTAACAGATTCATTTTCAAGGCTTTGAAAAGACTTTCAAGGTCTTGAAATACTGTAACACTGCAACAAGTAAAATTCAAGGCCTTGAACCGATTTTCAAGGCTTTGAAACTCAGTTCAAACCTTTTTAAACACATACAGCTTACCTTTCTTACTTTATGCTCCCCCTAAACCAATTCAGTCTTATTTAACATTTCCAATTCCAATCTTACAGCTGAGAACCTTTCATCTGCTAATGGTTTGGTGAAGATATCTGCAATTTGCATGTTAGTAGCAACAAATTCAAGAACAATATCACCTTTCTCAACATGATCTCTGATGAAGTGGTGTCTGACATCAATGTGCATGGTTCTTGAGTGTTGCACTAGATCCTTTGTAATTGAAACTGCATTGGTGTTGTCACACTTAATAGGTATGCGTATGAAGTCAAATCCAAGGTCTCTAAGTTGTTGAGCAATCCATAGTACTTGTGAGCAACATGCTCCTGCAGCTATATATTCAGCTTCAGCTGTTGATAGAGCAACTGAATTCTGTTTCTTGGAATGCCAACTAATCAAGGATGATCCAATGAATTGACAGGTTCCTGAAGTACTTTTCCTATCAACCTTGTAACCTGCAAAGTCAGCATCTGATAAACCACTCAAAGAGAAGTTAGAATGTCTTGGATACCAAAGCCCTAAGGCTTTGGTACCATTGAGATATCTGAATATTCTCTTCACAGCATGTAAGTGTGAGTCTGTTGGATCAGCTTGAAATCTAGCACACATGCATACACTAAACATAATATCTGGTCTGCTTGCTGTCAGATAGAGTAATGATCCAATCATGCCTCTACAATCTTTTACATTGACACTCTTACCAGATTCATCCTTGTCTAAGTATAGTGTAGAGCTCATTGGAGTCTTGACTCCCTTGCATTGAGCCATGCTATACTTATTCAGTAAGTCTCTTGTGTACTTGCTTTGATTCAGAAATAAGCCCTTCTTCAATTGATGTATTTGAAGTCCTAGAAAGAAGTTCAATTCTCCCATCATGCTCATCTCAAATTCCCTGCTCATAAGACTTGAGAATTCTCTGGCAACAGGAGCAAAATTTTCCTCATAATCAATACCTTCTTCTTGATTGTAACCTTGAGAAACTAACCTTTCTTTTTTTCTGATTACATTGCCACTTTCATCCCACTTGTTTCTGAATACCGATCTGGTACCAATGACAGACTTGTTTGTAGGTGCAGGAACCAGGTTCCAAACCTTATTCCTTTCAAACACATTGAGTTCACTTTGCATAGCAATGATCCAGTCTGCTTCTTGTAAAGCTTCCTTCACACTTTTTGGTTCTACAAGGGAAATAAAAGCATTAAAAGCACATAAGTTCTTCAACTGTGATCTGGTTTGTGTACCAGTGGTTGGATATGATATGATATTATCAGCTGGATGGGATGAGAGATATTTGAATCTCTTTCTTGGAGACCATGGTTCAGGTTCTCCATAGATCTTCTCTGGTCTTGAAGTAGTGGTTTTGTAACTTGAATCCTCCTGATCATCTTTTTCAGGCCTTTGAACTGTATTTTCAAGGCCTTGAGAACTATCTTCAAGGTCTTGAAAATGTCTCCTATTTTCCTCTGAGCTTTTCTTGAATCCAAGTGGATTCTCAGTCTCTTCCTCTGATTAATGCTTGTTCGAATTCAAATCTAAAAAACTTTCACTCAAAGAACCATCATAGCTTTCATAAAAAAAAAACATGAATGCTTTCTTCTACCATTTTGGTTCTTTTATTGTAAACTCTATAAGCTTTGATATTCAGAGAGTAACCAAGAAATATACCTTCATCACTTCTTGCATCAAACTTACCAAGATTGTCTTTTCCATTATTATGGATAAAACAAGTACATCCAAAGGGTCTAAAGTAAGAGATGTTTGGCTTCCTCCCTTTGAATAGTTCATAGGGGGTCTTCTTTAGAATAGGTCTGATCAAGTACCTGTTCAAAATATAGTTTGATGTATTCACAGCTTCTGCCCAGTAATGTTTTTGGCAACTTGTTCTCAAGAAGCATTGTCCTTGACATATCTTCAAGAGTCCTGTTCTTTCTTTCAACAACACCATTTTTTTGAGGAGTTTGTGGAGCAGAAAAGTTGTGAGAAATACCATGCTTATCAAAGAATAAATCAAATTCTAACTGAACAAATTCAAGCCTTTGAATTAGATGCAGAGAGTTTAGAGCAAGTATGCCTTTTTTAAGGCCTTGAAAACAAGTTCAAACCCTTGAAAAAAAAATAGTTTTTGTATGCTGCAAAAGCTCTGGAAGAAAATGAACTGAAAAAGCACAGGACAAGTGATTTATAGAGTTCAGTCCACTTGGACCTACGTCTCTACCTCAGGGATTAGATCCCTGCAGGATTTTCAACTCAATTCTTATTAATCAAAAGCTAAGCCCTAGAACTCAAGCACAGAGAGTTCCCTTACTCTGTTACAGCTTGTGGTTTTCCCTAACCTTTCTAGTACCTGCTCTAGCTAACTGATTAACTAAGAATTCTCTATTGTTCACTTTGAACAATCATTGAGAATGAAAGTAGAAATAATACAGAAATGATCTAACCAATATAGCTTTGTACAGAAGAACACTTAAGAGTAGAAAACTGCAGTGAAATGCAGTGAGCTTTTGTGAATGGATTGGAGTAGATGAAGAACCTCTTTGATGCTTCTCAATCCAGAATACTTTCTTTGTATTTGCCCGTTGAGTATTGTGTCTATTGCTTCAAATTTGAGCTCTATAAATACTTTAAACAGCTCTGCAAATCTCTCCAGATTTTTAGCAACAACCTTCCTATTTTATAGGCAACAGAGTTTGACTACTTTGAAATCTTCTCCAACGGTTGGATGATCACATTCTTCTGAGATATTGTTGTAATGTTTCATTTAACCATCATGAGAAGTTGTCAAACACGTCTGATTGATCACAAGATCAAATTGTTCAAGAGTTTCCAAATCTGTAGCAATTCAGTTTAGGAAACAATACTGCAAAACTTAGAAACAAAAATTTTCTGCATTATCATGGTCAAACAGATGATATATTGCGATTCAAAACATGTTCAACAATTTTTCTTTCATTATCTTATAACAGATAATCAAGCATAAGAAGGAAAGAGAGTAGATCAAATCAGAGAGTTAACATAGAAACTCCCCCTGAGAATATGCATTCAGGTAACCAGTTTCAAGGCTTTGAATCCACTTTTAAGATCTTGAAAATAGCCAAACTATTTTCAAGCCTCTGAATCTGATTCAAGGCTTTGAAAGCTGATTCAAGGCCTTGAAATAGTCAAGCTATTTCAAGTCTTGTACAACCTGAGCTTTCACATATCATCACCCGTATCATGGGCTGCATGGGTATTTATTTCCATATCATCTTTATTACTTTCGGCGTTTTGATCTCTTAGATGTTCATCCTTGCTAGATGGATGATCATCGGCTTCGTTGAATGCGTCAATAAGTCTTCTATTTGGAGGTGGTCTAAAGAGAAACCACTCTCCCAACCCCGGCCTTCTTTTCTCTTTCTCAACATCATTCCCCAGAATAAAATTATCACTGACGTGGTGTATCATTCCACACCAATTACAAAGGCAAGGAATTCGCTCGTACTTGTAATACAGCCATATTTTCTTTCCCAACACCTCAATATATCTTCCTCTTCGTGTTGGCTTGTTGATGTCTAGCTTAAACCTAGCTCTCATATAATCTCCCCCGGTCCAGAAGATATTTTTGAATTGATTCCGAAAATCATCCCCATATTCTTAAGGATTTTCCGGAGATCTTCCTCCGTTTGATGGTACATGGGTATGTTCTTAACCTGCACCCATACACCAATATTGTTAAACTTCATCTTCTTTTGATCCTCAAGTAAATCCCACGGCTTTAGGATCAAAAGATTGTCATAAAAAATCCATGGCCCCCCTCCATAAACTTGGTCTAGAACTTCTTTGCTTGGGAACTAGAAAGAAAATACGTTCGAGTCTAGTTCATGAATGCTTATCTCCTCATCTTCAACCCAGATATTCTTGAAGAGCATCTTCATAGCCCAGATATTAAATCTGATAGGGAGTAAAAACTTACCTATCAAGCACGGTCCTCTTCCTTTAATGGCTGCCAAGCTATACTCCCTGTCAAATACCTCAACTTCTTCCTCCTCTAAGGAGAGTTGCCCGAAGTCCAGTGACGATCCCAGACCTAACACCATTCTTTCCGTTGCTAACTCCGTTGGAAGGACTGATCGTCTAGTACTCTGCCGCCTACTGTCGTACGCCACGAGAAACCCTAGCTTCGCCCTTGGTCGTCTCCCACTTTTACGGAGGTCTTTTCCTTGCGAATTTTACGGAGCTCTTTTCTAAGACACATACTGTAATATTTTCTTTTGGTCAATTTAAATATCATCTTTTTCTAGACTTATATATACGGTTATCATTTACAGGGGGTTTCAAACGCTCTACCACTTGAGCTAGCACCCATTTGCAATATCATTGGTTTCTCTACAAAATATTTAAACATCATGAAATGTGATTTTTGCCGAGATAAACCAAATAGGCTCATGTTGAAGAGAAATCATCCTTGTTCCATGCACAATCTTTATTGAAGAAGGCATGCAAAGTTAGTGGGACTTTTATATATTTATATACTGTCATTGATTGTACCACAGAAATACCATAGCAACCATTTGATGACATTTCAATTCTTAGTAGTAGAAGGGTGCATGTACTGGGGGAGCTTATTACTTCAAAACAAATACCAAGCCTCGTAATCAAGAGGGATTGAAGACTGTCCACAACAGTCCGGTATTCCGTGCGATGAACCATTGAAAATCCAGAGTTCAAATCCAACGACAGACTTGTAGAAATGGGAGTAAGAACAAGATTCGTTAGATATATGAATTCAAGTAAGAATGTCTATGATGTAGCGCCTTTTAGAGAGCAAAACACCATGCTTGTTAGGGACTCTGCATCCAAATATAGGATAATGATCCTATATTTTTCTGGGAAAATTGTTGTGCACGAGTGTTGGTAAATGAGTCAACCATTTCAGCAATGTCACCAGTGACTATTATATCATCACTATACACTAAGGGACATATGCCACCAATACACGAAAACAGATGCATCAGCATGGGATTTTTTTAAACCTAACTCTATAAGAAAGATTTGAGGCCCAATGTATCAAGCTCGAGGTGCTTGCTTGAGGTTCTCAGAGAAATGAGTTTTGAGAAAGGCGTTTTTTACCATCCACGGGGCACATCAAGACATAGTACAATACTCATCGTGGTTAGTTTGAAAACATGGCTGGAAGGTGTGATGATAGTCAATGCCTGATTGATGATTAAATAAGGTGGTACAAGCTCCCATGTGCCATTCTTGACTAAGTTATCATATTCATCTAACATAGCCCGACACCGCTTTGGATCCTTCCAAGATTGAGAAACAGTGGTTGGCTCACAAGCAGTTGACTCTGAGAGTTGGGTGTTAAGGTTCAATTTTTGTACGAGTTTGTGGATATTATTATTTTCTTGAGTAGTCATATGGTGTATAGGACCCGCTTGACTTGTGAGAGATGGGGGGAGGGAATTGGTGGCGTAACACCCTGAAATTGTAGAGGGGTTAAAATGTAATAAATTAAAAGTTTGATTCAATTTTGAAATCACTTTTTTAGCGTGCTTGTTGACACTTGTGCAGAAGGGAATAACCATGAATTATAATTCAAGTAGGGGAAATTCTATAACCAGTGAGAGTGTTGGAAAAAATATGTAACGTCTTCAAACTGAGTTTTTGGCTGATCCTGTCCATGCTGGACCACAGGAATTGGGAAGTTGCTTGACAAAAAACTCCCTGAACGTAATATCACTGCTTCTCCAAGCTCCCAAGGCAACATAGCTCAGACCGAAGTGACAGGCGCAAGTGATCGAATCCGCAAGATGAGAGAACGATGGACAAGAATGGTAGGAAGCCGGATCGCTCATTTAGCTCTCCCATTTTGGGGCTGGATGAGCAGTCTCCCTATGATCTCCTAAGGGTGTGTCTTATATGAGTAATTTTCCTCTTTATTCGTCGAAGAATATTAAAAGGAAGAAGGGGATGTTGATGCTGGTAAGGGTATTGTCAAGTAAATCCCTATAAACAATTCAATTTGAGAGCAATTCCTGGGTGTTAAAAGTGAATTTTGATGAAAACATAATTTATCTTTAATTACACTTACAATCCCTCCCCTGATTTTTATGGAACTCACAACTTGACCCTCATAATATAAGATTGCCACATATCGAGGAAATTACCACCTCATCATTAAGGTGGCTCTCTCTCCCCTATCATCTTAATTGAATGAGAACATGTTATCTTCATCTTCTTCATCCTTCTTATTCCTCGTCTCCACCACCATGACAAACCACCGAAAACACCATCTGAACCATCTCCACACTTTACCTCGTCGGGACCTTCTGTAAAAAGCAGTAGCCTTCAACTAGGAGGTCCGAAGCCCCAAACCCATTCGTGGTTTCAGCCTGTAACGAGAGAGAATTTTGAGGAGTTCCAGTTATAGGCTTCAGATTGTTGTTTCCCATCCCAGTCGCCAGAAATTGGGTTGTGCTTCGCCGGATTCTGCGTATTTCCACCGGAGCTACTGTGTGTACGCGGGAGACTGGGAAGTAGACTGACACTTATGATTATATACAAGATATCATAGTAAGTTCTTTTAATTTCATTTTCCTTAATTCTGTCTTGTAACAGAACTGTTAGGGCTAGACTCCTTGCTGAGCATTTCCGTGCTTAGCAGAGCACATCTCTGGAGAGTCTGGGGGATCCAAGTGTAGTTATCCAGTACTCTTATATGGGGTGTTACAGATGGTATCAGATCATTGGTTCTGTGAAGAGATAGAATTGGAAACTCAAGATAATAGGTCGATGGCGTTTTCAAAACTAAAACTTGATAGGAATCAAGAATAAAATTGGAATACGGTTGGATAGAGCAATGGTGAGAGAGCGATGTGTCCATGAGTGGGATAAATAGGCTTAAGAAGTGGGAATCTCATGCTGAGATTCATAATTGTGTTTCATCTCTTTGCATGTTAGGTAAAATTGCATAACTCTGAGAATAATTATAAATGAAGAAGCAGTACTTGAATGGTGTTTCTACCGGAATGATCAAGAAATTGGATGAAATGAAATGGTATGGTGGAAATTAGTCTAACATAGAAGTCAAGATGTTCTCAGTATCTTTTTTGTCATCCAGAGAGCTGACATATGGCTGTAGCAAAATCATATGGAATAGCACAAAAACTAATGCTAGTTGCATATCTTAACTTGAACTAAAGTGGTAAAGTTGGGATATAATCTTGTAGTGGGGTTACCTTTCTAGGCATCCCATCCTAAGGATATTACTTGTTCAAGAACCGAATAAGTAGGGGTGAATGATGCGCTGGAAAATGAACTAAAAATATAGGTAGAACATTAAGACGTGACAGTAGATTGTATTAAGGATAAGAGATGTGATACGTGTACTTCATAAAATCGAGAGATTGGGGATATTTTCTCAAGTATATTCATGAGGTAACATATAAAATCAGGAGAGGATTGTGACAAGGAAGAGAGGCTTGTGTTAAGTGGTGATAACATGAATAAGGAAGCAAGGGTCGTTTGTACATTGGGAAGGTTAGGTAGGAGGGGTGCCAGTAAAACTAAAAGAGAAGATATGTAGAGAGCCGATGTCAAGGTTAAGTTCTAAGTGTGTGGGATCAAAATATTATGAGTTTTGGAATTGGGGTAAAGGAAATGAATGGAACATGGTGGTATTAGTAAAAGGAAGTAATGGTTTACTTTTAAGTGTTAAATGGCAAGGAGGTCACAATATTCTTGGCAAGACAAGAAAGCTAGCATGAGGATGGGCTGGAAAGAAGCTTCAGGAGACCTTAAGAAGGAAAGAGTTAGAACGATTTAAATAGGATTAGTGGCACTAAGGAACAATACGAGCATATATTGGATTAAATTTTTGGAATAGAGTAATAGAATTAGGTAAGGATTCACCAGACATCTACTGGAAGACATAAGAACTAAGGCAGAAGAAGATAACTCTTAGGGCATGCATCTTAGACTAGAGATGAAAAGGAACGTACGAGGTCAAGACTTGAGTCGTATAAGCTCTAAGGCATGGGATACGAGTAAAACTATTTTAGTATAAAGGAGTCTGATGGAAGTACACTTATTAGATTAGACTAGCCAAAGAGTTGGACGATTTTAGCAACCAGAAAATATGTCATCTTCAGAGGACATTAAGGAACAATATAGGAGGTTAAAACTTTAACTGAATAGCGATGTCAGACGGGAATTCATGAGAAATAGGCTATAAGAAGAGAGGGACGACAAATTTAGGATGGATTAAGAAAAAGATTATGAGGAGTAGGTAAGGATGTGTGATATTTGGGGACGAAGACTTTTTAAGGGGTTAGGATGTAACACCCTGAATTTTTAGAGGGGTTAAAATATAATAAATTAAAATTTTGAGTCAATTTGAAATCACTTCTTTAGCTGTGCTTGTTGACATTTGTGCAGCAGGGAATGCCCAAGAATGAGAATTCAGGTAGGGAAAATTCTTCAAATATTGCGAGTGTAAGGGAAAATATGTTAGTTCTTCAAACTGAGTTTCTTGTTGATCCTAGCCATGGTTTACTACTGGAATTGGGATGTTGCTTGAGACTGTTAAGAGAATTGGGGGGTTAAAAGTGAATTTCTGATGAAAAAAAAAATTATATTTAATTTAGGATGGATCAAGGAAAAGATTATGAAGAGTATGTAAGGATGCGTGATCTTCGGGGACGAAGACTCTTTTAAGGGGGGTAAGATGTAACACCCTGAACTTTTAGAGGGGTTAAAATATAATACATTAAAATTTTGAGCCAATTTTTAAATCACTTGTTTAGCCGTGCTTGTTGACGTTTGTGCAGCAAGGAATGCCCAGGAATGAGAATTCATGTTGGAAAAATTCTTCAAACATTGAGAGTGTCAGGGAAAATATGTAATTTCTTCAAACTGAGTTTCTTGCTGATCCTAGCCATGGTGGACTACTGGAATTGGGATGTTGCTTGAGACAACTGTAACGAGAGTGGGGGGTTAAAAGTGAATTTTGATGGCAACATAAATTATATTTAATTACACTTACACCCCCATCAATTTTATTGAATTAACAATGACCCTCATAACATTAGATTGCCACATATCAAGGAAATTGCCACCTCGCCATTAAGGTGGCACTCTCTCCCTTATCATCTGAATTGAATGAGAAAATGCTTCCATCATCTTCTTCATCATTCTTATTCATTACCTCCACCACCATGACAAACAACCGACAATACCACCTGAACCACCTCCACACTTCACCTCGTCGGGACCCACAGTAACATGTAGTAGCCTTCATGTAGGAGGTCAGAATCCCTCAACCCGTTCGTGGTTTTAGCCCGTAACGAGAGAGTATGTTGAAGAGTTCCAGTTATAGGCCTCAAATCGTTGTTTCCCGTCCCAGTCGCTGGAAGCTGAGTTGTGCTTCGCTGGATTCTGTGTATTTCCACCGGAGCTAAAGCGTGTACGCGGGATACTGGGAAGTAAGGTGACACTTATAGGATTTACACACCATTATATACAAGCTATCATAATAAGTTCTTTTAATTCCAGTTTCTTTAATTTGTCTTGTAATAGAACTCTTAGAGTTAGACTCCTTGCTGAGCAATTATGCCCATACAGAAGGACATCTCCGGAGGTTCTGGGGGATCCAAGTGTAGTTCTCCAGTACTCTGGGATGGGGGTGCTACAGGTGGTGTCTGTGAAGGGAGATTTCTTGTGATTGTGAAGTTGGTGATACGTCGCATTGATACCTTACAGAACTTTTAACTTAGATGGGGTACTGAGTGGTGGGGTGGATGGCTCTAAGCTACTTGGACTTGTGAAGGAATTCTAGTGGTGTTGGTTCTTGGCTGTGGATGAGGGAATTCACTTGAAAGAGATATGAATGGAAATAAAGACTCAACGCAACATGACATGCCTTGACAAGTACATTATTTAAGTCAAAGGATCAATGAAATAATAAGCACGTTGAGTGAGAGATTACTCAATAAACATACAAGGTTTAAAACAGGGTTCAAGTTAGTGGTAAGTGTACGATCGAATTCAAGGACATCATAAATAACCAAACACTTATAACTTAGAGCAATTCGGTAGTGTACCAAAGATTCTTTCATAGGTGATGAGAGATTAAATGTAGGTGTTGGCCTACAATTAATTAAGTATACTGCAATGGCGCACACATGACCAGTAAAATAAGAAAGCATGAGAAAAGAGTGCGGTTCCTATTTAAACGAGGTGTGGAGGCCGTCTCTCAAAATAAGCAGTGTGTTCCAGTGTGTGTTGTGGTGAGATGAGAGATTCCATTGATGGAAAGAAATTGGTTAAGAGAGATGTACTCAGCATCATTATTAGAGTATAGAGTCTTAATTTTGTGATGAAAATAAATTTTCCACAATGACTTTAAATCTTATGAAATGTTCTTCACTTCTAAGTTTTGCTTCATCGGGCAAAATCAGATGCATAGAGTGAAATGATTAAAAAAATGTCGTAATACTTAAAGCCATCATGTGAGTAAAGTGGGGATGTCTGAACATCAGAAAATACTATTTACAGTGGTTGATGATATGTAATATGTTGAACTAGAAAATGGTAGCTTGTGGCTTGTATTGCAGACACGCATTACATGAAAGGTCAGACGACAAGGAGGAAGATAAATCTATGTGATAGTTTGAAACTACATGCTTCATAATCGGAAAAGCTAAATGTCCTAACTATAGTGCCACTCTGGAGAACGATGATTTTATACTTGAAAAAGCAATCAAATGAGGGGAGGTTAGCCACTCATATACAACATCTTTAGCTTGTCCTTGTAGCAGCAGAGTTGTCTTCGTGCAAAGTTCTTTCACAAGAAAAGAAGTAGGTATGAACTTACTACCTTAATTTGTCCGATGTCTGATGTCGGACATTTGAACAATGGATACCTTTACTCCCTTAATTTGTCCGATGTCTGATGTCGGACATTTGAACAATGGATACCTTTACTACCTTAATTTGAAGCTTTGTCCGATGAGAGACAGAGATGCCGCCTACACAGATGACGCAAGTAGTGGCCTCTAGCACCGTCATTGACGAATTTCCACTCTGAGTTTCTTCAATATGAGATTTACTTTGTTAGGAAAACTCATTTTTGGCTTAATTAATTAATGCATGCTCTCAGTATGCTGAAACTCTCACATTACAACCTCAATTTTTAAACTAATTGATTGAACCCTCCATTTGAAAAAAATAAATAAATAAATAAATAAAATCTCAAACTGGTAAATATTTCCCGTTCAATACTTAACGGCACCGTTTGTTAGTTGACAAATAAACCCATTTCATTGAGGGTAAAATGGGCAACTCCACAATAATATGAATACTGGCAGAACCATTGCCATCTCCGCTTTAGCCCTCACCACGTCAGCCACTGCATTTGCAGAATCCGCCACCACAGCCTCCATGCCCAACCCAATTTCCGACAAGACAGAGGTCAATCGTCGCTACAAACATCCAACATTGTCGTCTATTGCCATACCTTCAAAAGCCTTCCTCATCTCCATCTTCACATAGCAAAATCCAAATCGATCAACAAATCAACCAAATTCAGAAATAAAATCCAAACATATCAAATAGGAAGACAAAAAATCAGATCGACTCCGGGGAGGTGTGCGGTGTGAGAGATTGTTCAAGGGGAGGGAAAGAGAAAGAGCCGGAGAAGAAAGGAAATCCAACCTCCATTAACACCACCACTTCTTCGATCTAACCCAGACTGAAACACGCCCTCACTATACCACTTAGACTCTCCAACCTGAACCCACCTTCAATTAAGCCAGCACCTAATTCGAACCCTTCACCTGTACCAATTTAAACCCAAAGGGGCTCTAGAGCACTGATTTCCGTCATCGATTCCTGTCAATAGAGTCAAACTACTATTGCTGCTCTACATCTCTCCACAACCACCTGATTCCCAAATCGCAACCACTGCATTTCATTTCATCCCTTAGATGATCATGTCACATTAGCGGAAATCCTGAAGATGCTCCTGAATGCCAAAAATTGGAATAGGTAACTCCATCATCCTAAATCGTAATACTAAACCGTAATCAGCAACTTGGGTACATTCCCTTACAGTTTGTCTTGATGAAGAATTTTAAAAATTCCAATCATTTGAAAAGATGGTATCACAAATCCCTTTCTTTGACTCACCCCGTTTAGGATTTGGGAAGTTTTTTTTCGAAATTTACTTGGCCAAACCAGCTGGACAAGGGAATGACGGAAGGTCCAAGAGATGAAAGAAAGAGAGTGTACCAAAAAAATGGAACACAATTTTAATTGTAATCCCAATTTTTTGGCAATATTCGTAATCCCAATTTTAATTGCCAAATGAGTAAACGTAAACCCTATAGCATCTATAATTCCAGCATTTGTGAAATTCTCTCTTCATCCAAGCACACCATAAAGTGCAGTTAGGGTGGTAGCTCAAGTGGTAGAGCGTTGGAAGCCCCTACATGAGGTCTAGGGTTCAAACCCGGTTGACGACAAAACAATTTCTCAAAAACAAAGAAGCACACCATAAAATAATAACCTTAGACTTCGAAATAAACCAGCCAGGGTGTTATTTCAGTAAACAAATAAAACGTCTGTGCACATCATAAAATTCTCCTTAGTATTTCTGCATTTACCACTTTAACCACAGCTTTGCTACTCTGTAAAAAATTACTCACAGCTTAAGACAACATAATTGATAATTTAGTATTTCCGTGATGAAACCACATAAGTGTCGATCCACTTTGATAGGAGAGCCTCACAGCGAGGGAACAAAAAATAAAAGAAGGACGAAACATACTAATTTGCAAACTAACTACTCCAACTTACTATTTTTATCATCATAATTCACCGAAGTTTTCAATCTTGTTAGCTCCATGGCCAATTTCCTCCGCTTCGCGTTCGACCCCGTTGCAGATTCCTCTCCCGCTCTTTGATTATTATTTACAATAGGCCGAATATGATCTCTAGTGTACTGCTTTGGCCAAGATGAAGCAACCATATAAGAGTTCTTGAAGTAACAGTGATGATTTTTCTCAAAAAATAGACTTGCAGTTAACATAAGAATAGAACCTTTGTCGTTTCTTCTAGTTAAGCTACGTAGGACCTTTTAGTTTCACAGTATATTTGTTAAAATAAAAAGCGAAGCAATACGAAACAATTTCAACTAGAAGGGGAAAAAAAGACAAACTGGAGAATACCAAACTAAACAATCGCAGTCCTATGCTGATTAACCCTTCTAAATTAGTTAACATCACCGTTTTCAGTATGCTATTATGAAACATTTATTTCTTTGAAGCCGAACACTGACGCCACAATTCTTTGTGATTGGCCTCGCTGGAAGAAGCCACAATTTTGTGGAGTCCCAGCCTTTTTGGATCCAGCTCTCCTTGCAACCACTCCTGTCATATACAAATAATAGACCATACCGTTTATAATTCTTGCCACACTAGATAGATCCCCGGAAAACCTTATGTTGACGAGATCAGTTTGGGAAAACTTTCCTCTACACCGTGACAAGGAACAAACAAAAGTACGCTTACAAGTCCGTTGACATAGGAAGCTGATAAAGGGACAAGGACACGGAGGACCCTTGCAAGAAGGTAAAGGGGAAGGACCCCATACATCTGAATGGACCAAGTGAAAGCACTTGGAAGCATGAGATTTAGACAAGGAAAATGACATTATATGACATTTGGACACTTGAAAATGATCACAAAGAGAATGTGACTGAACTTTGGAGAACATGAGTGTGGCAGCAAGAACATTAGAAGCAGCAGGAGATCGATTTCCAAGCCTGAGATACCAAAACTCAGCAGGAAGAAGAGAGTGCAAGACAGATAGATGATGAGCTTGGGGACTGAATGATCAATCCAGACTGAAACTGAGGGTGAACACTCGTTTTGTAGAGGCCATTCTTACATGGGCTCTGAAAATGTATGGTCAGTGTGGAATTGTCCTGTACAGTAAAGCCATGAGCATTAAAACTTATGGTGCAATTATTGTCAGCAGTGAACTGAGAGATAGGCAAGAGATTTAGAGAGACAATAGGGTATGTAAGAGACTAAGCAATTTGAAGGAGTTGATGGAGTGTGGAGGCTACCAGCACCAACACCAGAAATGGGCGTATGCGAACCATTGCCAACTTGAATCATGTCATTTCTATAATAGGACTGAAGAGGAAAAGAAAATGCAGCTGAATTACTAGTTATGTTGTGATTGATACAATTGTCAACCAACCTGGGAGCTCCTAGAGATGAAGGAGGTTGTCCAAGAACACCAGCTGCAGCAGATGAAGTAACAGGAGTACTAGAAAATGGAGTAGAATATCCAGATGACGCACCAAGGTGAGCTAAATATGCATGTGGCCTAGGAGACCTTTTCTTGGTAGAGGCAAACTTGGATTTGCTGAGTCTGTACCAACAACCAAGGGGTTGAATTTTTAGATCTCCCACATATTTGACATACAACTGTGCTAGCATCTGTAGAAGGCCTGAAGTTTGGATTTGAATTATAAGTAAGTGCGGTCCTTGAGTGTTGGGAGAGCCAGACTTGGACTTATGTGCTCCAAAACTAGAACTATAGGAACCACCATTGTATCTAGACTGAGAAGAGCTATGATGTGGCCTTGGAAAACCCCCCATTGTGACCAAGAAGTGCAGTGGACACATCATGATTGAATACATAATGACTTGCAGAGCCATGTAATGTCAATTTAGACAGGTTGGGATGCAATTCACTCTAGTGCGACATAAAATTCAGCAACAGACAGGGAAACAAATCTAGTTCTAATAGAGGATTTAAAGTGATGATAATGTGAGGATTTGAAGAGTCCAATGTTTTATTCATGGCATGCACAAACCTTTATTAATGTAACAATGTCGAAGATGGTGTTGTTTATGCAACTCGTATTCTTTATGTCATCAATTAACGCACGGGCCACGTGTGAAATAAGAGAGAGGCGAAGCATCAAATAAGACGCTTGAGTGTGTGGTACTAAAAAAACATTAAAGCAATCAATCAATAGACCAAAAAAATATTTCACTCAAGGTATAATTTCATAGATTGGAAGATTTGTTAACTTGGGATTCGTAAGTCATGTGTGCATCATTATTGTGGAAAATTATTCTGACGAAGAGATTGTGGGACTACATGGGCACTGACGGAAGTGGTACAATAACATACAAAGACTTTAGAATGTCGAAGTTGCTATCAAAGCTCTCTCTGAAGCAGAAATAACATACGAAGTGATTGTAATTAGATTGTTCTCCAATTTCCTTTTCATATTGTTTACCTTTATTTTGTATGCCGGGTATCCCTCGTTTATTTATACTTGTTTTCGCCCTTTAACACCAATTAACCAAAATAACAAATAAATAAAATATTCTTCGGTAACTACCTTAAAAAACGGATGTTGAACCTTGTATTCCTCCAAGTGCAGCATCTTGATACTTATCCACTTGTTTCCTTTAATCACCGGCTTACCACCTGATGTGTTACATACCCCCGGAAGACATGTTAGCAAAATAGGCCATCTACAAAAAACACGGGCATAACACAAAAGTACATATTAAATAATCTTAATATCCAAAATCATTATCACTTTCACTTGGAAGCTTAATTTACAGAAAAAGAAATTAAGCCACCATGGAAGCCAATCAGTATTGCCCTTAACTGACGGAAAGTAGGTCTCGCCACCTTCTTCCACATCTGACCTACATCAATAGAAAAAGAAATTCAAGCAAAAGAAGATAACACAAGATGATTATTTACCGCAGGGATTGTAACACTATAAGGGCTGAGGTTAATCGAATAATATTTGTCTAGATAGTCAGTACATAACTACTGGGTGTCCATTTTTTCAGTTTATTCAAAATGTTGCAAGCCGTGTTGCAACCCCCTGTAAAAGAGGTTTTCCATTCCATTTTACAGTTAACGAAATGAAAAGCCCTAATTCCTAAATCATTCTTCAGATATTCTCTCTTCTTCTTCATCCTCATTTCTCTCGGAACTGAGAGTCTCACAAATTTCTTGTTTCGAATTCCAACTTCTATTAGTGGCAAAACACAAACACACACACACACACACATTCAAGAAAAATCTACACTTTATTCTTATGTGGTAACTCAAACACACAAGTATGTCGTGTTCTCCTATAAAAGGGGCAACTGGTTTAGATGTGTAGTATTGATATGCAGACATACAAGTGAGCGCAGAAGAAGGTATGAATAAACAGAAATCTTACAAGTACATGACGACTGTTGCAATCCTCGGGCCACCATTATTAAAACATTCGAACCCCTTATCATAATGAGGGCCAACCTTTTGCCCAACTGCATAGTGGTTTACACTCAGTCCTTCACCATGCTCTGCAAGTCGTAAAGTTGTCTCAGTCAAGCTGTCGATCAAGTGATTTGATATAAAGATACTGACACTCACTAACTCCATGAGGTGAAAAAAGTTAGTAAGACAAAATTACTAAAAGCCATACAAGAGAGAAGTGAAAACATCTCATCAATAAGAAAACATTTCTTCACTGTGCGTACCTACAGGTATAAATGTGAAATCAGCTATCCTCTGTTCTATGTCACTGATGATTTTATCTCTTCCTCTATTGAAAAACGTTGAAGTACTATTTTTCAAACTGAACAAAAAGAGAAGAACAAAAACAGAAATGAGATGTCCCTTTTCGTGGAGATATGATTAAATAAGCCATTTGAGCATCCGTGAGGGTAAGAAAGCCGAACCTGCTATCACAATATGTCCTACCAGTTTTGGGATCCGTACATAAGGACTGAGTCATTGAAGGTTTCGCAAGCTTTATGATGTATTCACATTCCTCCTTGGACTGTTGAAAATAACATCAGATTCAATATCACATCACTAAGAAACATGAAACATTTTTTGTTTCAATAAGATATTTTTGTCTTTATTATTGTTCTCTCTCTATATATATATCTTTTCCTCGATATCAAGCTAAGTTCATTTCATCACACTGTAGTACTATAATAACATAAAGAGCAGATTGTCTTCCTACATTCAAAACTGGGTATGAAAACAACAGCAGTGACATTGAAAGAAACTCACCAAAAAGTTGTGAGCTAGGAAAGTTCTTGGCTCCCAGGAAAGAACTTCCGTCCAATGGTCCTCTCGCTTTCCCAACCCTTCCTCTTGGCTCCTGCAATAGAACCCTTAAAAGTTCTTATCTTCAAAATTGGCAGGGCAAAGTCTAAACAAAAGACCCTAGCTTAGTGACCTAAACTGACATTTTCCGGTATATGTGGAGCACCAACAAAAAATACTAGATTTGACATTGGGTATGGTGTTCAGAAATGAGATTTTAGAAATTAGAGATATCTTGGTCGCAAATTACGGCCATTAAAAAAAGAAAACCTTCGCAACATAATTGTGCATTCAAGGTTCAATTTCACCTAGAAGGACTTTTTACATGAGAATAAGGAAATGAGGTTTGGAAAATATAGCATTATAATGCTTAATTACTTAATGCATATCTTCAGTTTACCGAAACTATCACATTGCAATACCCGGTTTCAAAACATGCTGAAATTGTACCCGATTTGTAATTAATAAGTCAATGTCAAATCGGAAAAATTATTCCGACCATCAATTAAAGGAATAAGCCAATGCCTTTGACGTCCTTTTGTTCTTGGTAAAATTGTCAATTTTATTTTATTGATGAACACTAAGATCATCATAACAATCACCACCACAACCACCACCATCCCCGCCACATGGACCCAGAATCCTGCCACCCCGCCACCATCACCACCACATGGACCCAGGATCTGGCCAACCAACCACTATCACCACCACATGGACCCAGACCCTTATCCATCACCCTTGTCTCGGTGCTCAACCCTCCATGGAAACTGGCAAAATCTAGATCAAACAAACCAACTGACTTCAAGTTCCTTCTACTTCATTCTCTCAACCATCAATTTACTTCTTAGACACCTCTACAACTCCCTTTCACAACTCAATTTGACCCCAAAAAAATGAGATACATGGATAATTGGAATCACACCCACGATTTCTACAACCCACCCCGACCCAAAGGCATTAAATTGAACCCAGTCACAATCTTCACAGAACCAACACATTTGAAGCGATTCAGATTTGAGAGAGCAAAGATTGAGAGACAAAGAGAGAAAATTGAGGAACGGAGGGAGGGAGATCGAGAGGACCTCAATCCATGGAATCCCTTAGATTTGAACCTTGGTCTCAGTCGATATCGTGGTTTGCGCATCACCAAACGAAGTCGCCACCATCGGCGAATAGAAGGCGGTGGCGCATAAGACAAATCTAGGTTTGTAGATTTGGGGTAGGGAGTGATGAAATCGGCGAGAAGTGGGTGATATTTATGCTAATTGGGTAAGCACTTCGAGGGTGGTGACGGAAGAAGACGGAATTGGCTTCTACTTCTGGCTTGAAATCATCTCCAACCCCATGGGGGGTGATGGGGAAAACTGTATAAAAATATGGCTGAAGTCAACTCCATGACAGGAGGGGGTGTTATGGGGAGAAATTTTTACTTAGGTGTTGGATGGTTAGGGGGGATTTCCCCATGGACATGCCCCTCCCCCTACATGGGTTAAAATGGATAGGAAAAATTGGGTTGGAGATGAGTTGTAGTTTGGAGGGATGGGGATGGGGATGGGGATTGGAATGGGGAAGGGGAAGGGGAAAATTGTGGGGCCCTGGGATAGGTGGAAGGGGAGGAGAAAATGACATGGGTTGGAGATGCTCTCAGGTGACCTCAATCCATGAATGTGAGAGATGGAGTGAGAGAGAAGGTAAAGATGCAGCCTGTCAATTTTTATTTCTTTATTCCCTTTCTATTTCTACATTTTCTAAATGTTAAATTTATTACTACATCATTGCCAATTTTGCCCTTGTGTGATGATACTGGTTGGATGGAAATTTTTGCAGTTTGACATTGACTTATTAATTACAAATATGGTATATTTTCAGCAAGTTTTGAAATTGAGTATTGCAATGTGATAAATTGGTATATTGGGAATATGCATTAAGTAATTAAGTTCTGTAATAAATCACTTAATATTTAGGTTAAAGTATGTATCGCTATGTTCATAATTTAATGGACTCGAACAAGCTCCAAATCTCAAACCCGGATCAGTTATTGAGATTAAACTTTTTGTTTATTGGGATCTAATTAGCGAGCAATTGACCCTATGTACTTTTCCAGTATAGTACTGAAAGCCATCTCACTATGTAGAACTACTACATAATGTCAAAGACATACATAATGAATTATTGTTTCAACAAATATGGAATAGTAAAGTGATTATTCTTTCTTCGAGAATAGATAGATATTGTCACCTCATATTAGGAGGCCCGGTATCGCGAAACAAGTGAGAATATGGATCAAACCCCTGCCAAAGCTCTTTTGTACTGGTGGTGCTGAACTGTGCCCCCGCGACCTGGGAATCTATGCCGGAATTATTGTTCTTATTATTGTTGTTCATGAAACCCTAAAAACAAATGAAACTGCGACTGTTGGAGCAAGAACGTTTTGGATAGACATGAGAAGATAAAAAGTAACACAAGGATAGAATAAACTGAAAAGGAAAAAAAGAATAACCAAGACACCGTTGGCATGCATTTTTAGTGCAGCATTGCGAAGAAGGGAATAATCAAATCCCTTCTGAATCCCTTCTGTAGCGCTAACCATTGAGTTGTAAAGTTGTGCTCCCATAATTTGGGGATCAAAACCACCGAAGTTCTTACCATCATTCAGGAAACCCTAGAAACATTTATCAAAGTTTCTCTGTTAGAGCAAGAGCGTTCAGGATAGACATAAGAAGCATAAAAATAGAGTGAATTGAAGAATAAAAATGAATAACCGTGACACAACTGGCATGAGGTTTTAGAGCCGCATCGCGGGAAGGGGAATAGTCAAATCCATTCAAAATCCCGTTTATACCGCTGACCATTAACCTGTTTCTTTGTGCTTCCACAATCATGGAAATCTACACCAGCAAAGTTCTTACCATCATTCATGAAACCCTTGAAACATATATCAAACTTTGTTTGCTAGAGAGCAAGAATATTTCTAATAGACATAAGAGGCTAGCTATTAGCATAAGAATAGAACAAATTGAAGTAAAAAAAAAAAAAAAAAAAAAAAAAAGATAACCATGGCACGATTAGCAAGCATTTTTAGTGCAACATTGCGAGAAAACAAATCGTCAAATCCCTTCCTAAGCCCTTCTGTACCCGTCACCATTGAGTTGAGTTGTGGTCCCACAATCTTGGGATCCGCACTGGCGAAGTTTTTACCATAATTCATGAAATCCTAGAAACATATATATCAAACTCAGTCTGTTGGAGAAAGAAGGTTTTTGATAGACATAAGAAGCTAGAAATTAACATAAAGAATAGAATAAACTGAACAAATAAAAGAACAACCATTGTACTGGCGGCCATTGAGTTGTTAAGTTGTACTCCCACAATCTTGGGATCTACACTGGCAAACTTTTTTCGACCATCATCATTCTTCAAACCCTAGAAAACAGATACACAAACGTGCCTGTCTGTTAGGATATGAAAGAGCGTTTTCAATAGGAATACTAAGAAGAAAAAGAAAAGAAATCACCTGCATGTTTCTCTGGTAACTCGAGTTCTCCGGTAAGTGTTTCCCCGACATGAGCTTCGTCGTATTCCTCCGGGTTAATCAAGAGCCTAGTGTTTTGCTAGGACACAGACTGTGTAATATTTCCTTCGTGTCAATTTAAATATCATAGTTTGTGTTTTGCTAGGACACATACTATAAGAGCATATTCTACCGTGCATCAAAATCCAATATATGATGGTACATTTTGGCAAAAACTTTGGTGCATCCCTATGGTAACCGGCTAAGCCGGTACTAGCCGGTTATTACGAAAATGTCAGCTACCGGACGAAAAAAGTGGTCCCAGAGGCCAGCTACGGGACAAAAAAAGTGGTCCCATGAAGATTCCTTTTTAACCTAGATAGTATTGTTAACACTATAGAATGAACTAAGCTGAATAAGATAACACAGTGATATCGTTGATTAATCTTTAGTTAGTGTTTTTAACAGTTATGATATTAACCATTTCATTTAAGATAAACTCGGAGATATCACTGTTAACAAAACTTGAATCCTTAACTAATCACAACAGAATTAGAATTAAATACAGGATAAACTATCATACATTGAAATTAAAATTTTGAAAATGACAAAAATCACAACATACAACAGTTTCACACGAAAATAGTGGGCTTTTGAAGCATTCTCGCCCCTTCGAGTCTCACACTTAATTGAACACAACAGAATAGAGAAGGAAACTATCTGATTTTGAAATTAAAACAATGAGAATGACAAAAATCACAACGTACAGCAGTTTCACATGAAAAGAGTGGGCTTTGGAAGCATTCTCGGCCCCTACGACTCTCCTACTCAACGTTGTTACCTCCTCCTGAAGTTGTTGGAGATCTGGAGCACAGCACGGACTGGGAAATTCATCTTCCCAGTAGAAATAGTTGCATTGTTGGCCTCTAGGCTTGGCACAATTCCAAAACACGCGTCCATCATTTCCGGGCGTATGTGCGGTACGACTTACCGGGTAACGGCCACAGAAACGCTGCCCAGGCCTACACCCTGCCTCCGGGATGAATCTCCTCTTGAATATAAAGGTAGATTGCTTGGTGAGGGTGAAGAGCTTACACTATGTTGAGACATTGCTTAGAGAGAAAGAAGAGAAGGGTGAAAGAGAAGGAGAACTGATGAGATCAGAGGGTTAAGAGAGAAATAAAGAGTTAGTTGAGAGTGGTTGGAGATTGTATTAAAAGCGGACAGTTGGTAGGTTAGCTGATATAAATGCAGGTATCTAATGTTAAGATAGAGAACTTAACACATTAGAATGGGTACGTAATAACATAGTAGTGCATTTATTAATTCAGTTTTGGTAGGTGAGGGTAGTTGGCCAACACCAAATGCACCTTAAATAAATTTAACTGTATAGTTTGTGTTCACAAAAAAGCACAAGCAATTTTTCAGAAAACAACACAAGTCATCAAATCATAAGCAAACAAACATTGCCTCATCAACATTGGGAAACGTTGTTCATAACATACACTCTCAAACAACCCACAACATTAATTTACTGACATAAATATTGTTCATATTACAAAATCCCCAACAACATAACAGACAAATTCACTTTTTTCCATTCTTCCCCGACGACTTTCGCGCCGACCTCCTCGTCTTCGCCCCGGATTTCAATGGAACAGTAGCAAAAGTAGGGAAATTGTACATCATTTCAAACTCATGAACATTCTCATCAATAGACTTGAAGCTCATTAACTCTTTAAACATCTTGGAAAAGTGGATGTTGTAGTCTGATCTAGTCATTTCATTGGCAATCCAGATTCTGAGATGCTTCACTTGGACAGAGAAGTTCTTCTTTGGATTGGGAATCAGGTCCCTCAAGTGGGTCATGAAGAAGCATACAAAAGGGCCACAATCATTCCTGAGAGATTAAAACAAAATGCAGTTGTAATGTATAAGATAGAGTGTTTAGCAAAATGGTGAGTTGGTTTAATGAATAAGTTTTTTACCCGTTTGGTTGTTGGGGAACGTCGTCATTCATGTACCACACATCCCACTTTCTGATGTCATCATGGTACTCTGGATAGGAGGATAGCACCTTGTGCATTTGATTAACTTTTCTAGCTACATCCCTCTCATCATACCCAAGTCCAGAATACGAGTCCAAGACGTATATTTCCTTGTCGACAAAGGAAATGACCATCATGAACCAGTGGGTGTGAAATACATTCATGGGCAGGGCAATCTATTTCATTAAGAATTCAACATAAAATAAGTTCAACAAAATATGAATATATAAAGTAACTTGTATTGATAGAAATCGTAAATCTTCCGTAGCCCATCTCGCTCCACGTTCCTCCATGTTCATCGGACACTTGGAAATATCGATTACCCTTCGTGGGCTGAACAAGAATTAAAATTAATGATGTCATTTTGTGGAAGAATTTTAAATTGAGTTTTTATCCAATTAAAAGGGAATGAACTTACGGCATAATGTGTGCCGAGGTACCAAATGCGAGAGATTCCACCAAATTCGCGGCTTCTTTCTTTCAGATGAAGGAATTGCTATGCATCTATGGCCTAATTGTTTAAAAAGTGAATAGAAAAGTATTATGATGATGATGGGAGAGGATTATATATGTCTTAAGAAACTATGTTAAATCAACAAAAAGAAATACGTACTTCGTTGCCAAACCATTTTTCATCTCTGAAGCGCCACGCGGCATACCTCGTCACCTTCTCATAATCAGCCATGTTAATAACCAACTCACTGCAGATATAATAACAAATCAAACCATAAGTAAAAACAAAATTTGTGTCTTATACAGCTTATTTAGGAAATTTGAATGTAAATAACACTTACTCTCGCAAGCTTAGTGGAACTTTGGGATCCCAAGGTGTTTTATCGAACTCATGCTCAAATTTGTGAGACAAAAAGAAGTGGAGCCAAAAATCTTCCAGGCTAGGCATTTCTGGCAGACAGGTTATTTCCTCAGGATTGCTTTGTTGCTTCTTAAGCGACACCCGATTAGACCCCCTTATGATCCACCGCGCCTTTCCCCGGACAGACCCATCAATGTTTGTCCTTGGGTCCGCCCAAGAAGCCAAGGATGCCACCTCCTAATAAATCAACAAAATGTTAAAATTGGAAACAGAGACATCAAGTCTTAAGTTAAAACAGTTAATACACTTACCTCAGCGTCAGCGCTGACTTCGCCGACCACCTCCATCGAAGAGCTAACCTCATCCTGATCCTTCTTCTGCTTCTTCTTGAGAGGTTCTTCTTGTTTATCCTCTTCACATGCCTTCTTCTTTTCCCCTCCTTCCTCTTCCTCCTTCTCATCCCCCTTCTTCTTTTCCACTCTTTCATCTACCTGCTTCTTCTCATCTTCTTCCTTCTTTCTCTCCTCGTCCTTCATCTTCTTTCTGCCATCTTCCCTCTCCTCCTCCGATTCAGACTTTCTCTTGTTAACAGTTGCGAACATGGCCAATAAAGTTTGCGGGTCAACATTCTGCGCCAGCTGTCCCACAAGATCCTTTAAATAATCCCCTGGTGGAAGAATTAATTGAATTCCTGGTGCAACAACCTTGTCACTGATTGGCTATTCATCCATTTTCTTCAACTTCAACTTCAAAGAACAACAGAGTATAAAGGTTAACATTTAAGATAACGATGTTAACTGATAAAAACTAACGTTTAAGGTTTATGTAACATGTTACTCACATTTTCATTCATACACACATACTTCCATCTCTTAGAAACATCAGATGTCTTCCAGAGTTTCAACCTGGGACTTGCTTTCTTGTCTTTGCAGCCCTTGGGATTTTCTTGAAATTTGGGACAGAACTTTTCCAAGTACAGGAGCTACAAAATATACTCACAACATTAGAACTTAAGAAGGAGCTGTTAACATATTAAACAGAAATGTTAAAATAAATGACAAAATGTTAGATTATTACCACAAGAATGAGCACGCAACCATTTCCTTGCAAGGTTTCCCCAGTCTGGGCCTTCACATTTTGTTTCATGAAATGATCAAGCCACAAGGCTGCCCAGTTCACCTCTTTCAGGTGCTCCAAATCTACAACAAGTTTGGCCACCCCAGACCGGACTCCTTGTCGCCCGATCGGCATCCCTAGGGCCCCCAAGATCAAACAAACAGCCCTCTGCTTCCACTCATCATTGAACAGCTTCCTATTTTTCAAGAACCACGGAACATACTCACCGACCTTTGTGTTGTCCTCGACGAGGCCAATTCTATGTGCCACTTCTTGTACAACCTCCGGATCGACCTCCGGAAACTTAGTTGTTCCGGTGCATCTTACTCCAAGGAGCCAGCCGACAACTTCCGGGGTTACATCCACAGTCCGGCCGTGAGACGTCAAGGACCCCTCGGTGTCAAATGAGTTGTAGAGGAACTTGTTGAAAGCCTCGGGGGTTTATGAAATCCGTAGGTGCTTTAGTCCTCCAAGCCCCACTTCATTCAACCATGACTGCTGTTCATCTGTCATATCTTTGAAGAGAGCCATAATAGAGGGCAGGCTCATATAGCTTTGGAACCGCCTGGGGTTCTTCAGCTTCTTCTTTGATTTTCCCTTCAACTTGGCTTCAGCCGATTTCTTCTTCTGCTTGGCCTTCTCACCGGTTGGTTTTCTCTTCAATGTGCCAGCTGATTTCCTCTTCTCTCTTTCTTCGGCGACAGCTTTGAGATAGGGTTTTTGTTGGGACCTTTTCAGCCTTTTCCATTCATCGTTTATCCTCTGTTTGACCTCGTCGGTCATCTTCACATGAGGATCTTGTTTCTTGAGCTTGTGCGTCTGAACATTTCTACAACAATCATGAGACAATAAAGAAAATTAAATTACAATTCCAAGTACTAGAGCCATAACATATAACACACACCCTCAAACATTTAAAATCAAAGAAAGTCATTAGAGATAAAGTAATAACATGCATTATGATGTTTGAACAAATAATGGTTTAGAAAGTGACATTAATAGTCTGGAACAAGGGTGCAGAATAGTAGACATTGGCTTCACAATTGAAACAAAATTTTACGAGATGATTGATTAGAGAAGAAACTTACTTGAAACTGATGTACGCATTCATGGCATTGCCATGATGGGCTTCATCGTCACTATCATCTTCCCTCCTCTTTTCCACAGGTTGGTATTTTTCCTCATCTTCCTTCTGTTCCTCCCTATCCTCCTCTGAATCCTCCTCATCTTCTTCATCATCATCGCTCTTATCTTCCACAGGTTTGTATTCTTCATCATCGTCATTATGTTCCTCCTCATTCACCTCCTCCTCCTCCTCATCCTCCTCATCCTCCTCATCCTCTGGTTGCTCTCCAGCCTCAAGTTGGATATTATCATTTGTTCTTTGCTGAACAGTGTATTGGTTTACATCAATCTCCTCATCACTCGAGACTTCCATCGCTTTTTGCTCGTACCTTTTTTTTCATCCTCAGGTAAGTTGAGAAATACTCTATACTGTTGTACTATTAGTTTGGGAGGCATATCCTTCCCTCTGTATCCCATTGTAGATTTTTTATGGTTACTGTCATAAGTAAACAGTTGCAAAACTTAAGTAAAACCTTTAAATAACACAGAAGGCAGTTTTAATTTCAGAGATTACAGATCTAACAATTAAGTTACACGGGATAACAGTGCATTGTGATTCATGACAATTAACAAAGATTAATTTAGGACAAAGTGACAAGGTAGAAAATATAGTCACAAAATTAGATTTTAAGAAGGAGTTATTAATTCATTAAACAACATGATAAAAAAGAAGGACACTGTTAAAAAAAAGTGAATACTTACATGAATAGGTCAAATCCAGGAGTATGCTTCACCTCTGCATCTTCATTCTTGCGCTTAGAAGCCTTCTTATTTCTTCGTTTCTTCACTGCCTTCGGTGGTGTTGGATTATTCCGGGTCGATCTCCTAGGGACTGCCTCAATGTGCTCTTCCTTCTTTGCTTTCTCTTTCTTCTTAAGTTTCTTCTTCTCTGTACTGGCACCCTCTGTACTCGTATTCTTCTCAAGTAAGGCAGCAGCCTCAGCCAATTTCTTCAATTTGTATGCTTCAGCATCCGCCATTTCAAAATCAACCGTTGATAAAGGAATTGTATCAAGACCATCTTCAAAATTCTTCAGACCAATTTCATTCGTGGATTGTACCTCCTGTGAACTCCGTTCTCTTTCCGAGTTGCTGGAGTTTCTATCGATCCTATTATCGGCAAGATCTTGTTGTTTGGATCGTCTTTCTTGAATAACCTTCTTTTTCGCCATGGATTCTGTATGATTGAAGGAGAAGAGGTGAAGATGGAGAAGATGAAGATGGAGAAGATGAAAAGGAAAGTTGCAAAACTGGAGAGAGAGAGAGAGAGAGAGAGAGAGAGAGAGAGAGAGATTCAGTTTCAGAAAATTGAATGAGTAGGCAACCACAAAAGAGTCAATTTGTAGGACTCTACAAATGGAACTGTTCCGAAATTAAAGGCAAGGTGGGCTGTGAGTGGCAGTTGAGGCGGTTGATTTGATTGGACCACTCTCTCACAATTTTTAAATTTCAAATAATTATTTCCGTGCATGAAATTCAAAAATTTCAAAATGTGCTACAAACTTCTGGCACTTCTAAATGTTAGTATGAAATTTTTAAACGAAAGCAAAAATAATAATAATAATAATAATAATAATAATAATAATAATAATAATAATAATAATAATAATAATAATAATAATAATAATAATAATAATAATAATAATAATAATAATAATAATAATAATTCTAATGTATCTTTGAGTATTGATTTGATGGAGTATTAAGATCTCATTCTAAGCTTATGAGCGTATCTTCTTAACTGTTATACCCTAGAGAGGGATCTATCTTAAACTTTATAATATATGTCCCTTTAAAATGCCACTTATTTTGGTTTCTTCGTCAATTGAATGACTCGGGGTGTCACCATGTGTCCTGAAGAACATACCAATGACAATGCTGGGAGTTATTTTGAAATGACTTCAAGTTTTGCTCCTCTAAGTTACCTAAAAGGACAAAAATCGAATGACAACTCGATAAATGTACAAGTTCAGCCATGAAATGTTCCCCCATCATGCCAAATTTGATTTAGTGTCCTAGTTGAGTCATTTTAACGAGCAAGGGAGTTTTGAGGTGACACCCAACTGTGGGACTTGAACACCGAGGGATAAGGGTGTAACCGACTATTGACATTGTGAGGCTTGACGTTGTGAGAAGTCACCGTGTGTTGTAAGTATCCAAATTAATCTTAAAATGTCACATAGTGCTAGTATGTGTTGAATGGTGGCACAAATGAGATGCATAGACGTCAATCAAACTCAATTTGGGTAACGGGTACCCGTTGGAAACATTGTTCTTTCCCATTAACTACATCACCAACATAATTTTGTACCCAATTTGAGGACTTTGTGCCTCCCTTGTGTTTGTACCATGCATGGCAGTGTGCACAACCTCCAAAAACCCAAAAATAGGCATCTTTGAGTATTGATTTGATGGAGTATTAAGATCTCATTCTAAACTTATGAACGTATCTTCTTAAATGCTAAACCCTAGAGAGGGATCTATCTTAAACTTTATAATATATGTCCCTTTAAAATGCCACTTATTTTGGTTTCTTCGTCGGTTGAATGACTCGAGTTGCACCATGTGTCCTGAACAACATACCAATGACAATTCTGGGAGTTATTTTGAAATGACTTCAAGTTTTGCTCCTCTAAGTTACCTAAAAGGACAAAAATCGAATGAAAACTCGATAATTGTACGAGTTCAGCCATGAAATGTTCCCCCATCATGCCAAGTTTGATTTAGTGTCCTAGTTGTGTCATTTTAATGATCAAGGGAGTTTTGAGGTGACACCCAACTGTGGAACTTGAACACCGAGGGATAAGGGTGTAACCGACTATTGACATTGTGAGACTTGACGTTGTGAGAAGTCACCGTGTGTTGTAAGTATCCAAATTGGTCTTAAAATGTCACATAGTGCTAGTATGTGTTGAATGGTGGCACATATGAGATGCATAGACGTCAATCAAACTCAATTTGGGTGAAGCGTACCCGTTGGAAACATTGTTCTTTCCCATTTACTACATCACCAACATAATTCTGTACCAAATTTGAGGACTTTGTGCCTCCCTTGTGTTTGTACCATGCATGGCAGTGCGCACAACCTCCAAAATCCCAAAAATAGGCATCTTTGAGTATTGATTTGATGGAGTATTAAGATCTCATTCTAAACTTATGAACGTATCTTCTTAAATGCTAAACCCTAGAGAGGGATCTATCTTAAACTTTATAATATATGTCCCTTTAAAATGCCACTTATTTTGGTTTCTTCATCGGTTGAATGACTCCGGGTGTCACCATGTTTCCTGAACAACATACCAATGACAATTCTGGGAGTTATTTTGAAATGACTTCAAGTTTTGCTCCTCTAAGTTACCTAAAAGGACAAAAATCGAATGAAAACTCGATAATTGTACGAGTTCAGCCATGAAATGTTCCCCCATCATGCCAAATTTGTTTTATTGTCCTAGTTGTGTCATTTTAACTAATGAGAAAGGGAGTTTTGAGGTGACACCCAACTGTGGAACTTGAACACCGAGGGATAAGGGTGTAACCGACTATCGACATTGTGAGACTTGACGTTGTGAGAAGTCACC
This sequence comes from Linanthus parryae, assembly GCA_023055425.1. Taxonomy (NCBI): domain Eukaryota; kingdom Viridiplantae; phylum Streptophyta; class Magnoliopsida; order Ericales; family Polemoniaceae; genus Linanthus; species Linanthus parryae. The sequence goes on along the minus strand of JALGPY010000006.1, from coordinate 22,718,273 downwards.
GTGTGTTGTAAGTACCCAAATTGGTCTTAAAATGTCACATAGTGCTAGTATGTGTTGAATGGTTGCACAAATGAGATGCATAGACGTCAATCAAACTCAATTTGGGTAACGCGTACCCGTTGGAAACATTGTTCTTTCCCATTAACTACATCACCAACATAATTTTGTACCCAATTTGAGGACTTTTTGCCTCCCTTGTGTTTGTACCATGCATGGCAGTGTGCACAAATAGGCATCTTTGAGTATTGATTTGATGGAGTATTAAGATCTCATTCTAAACTTATGAACGTATCTTCTTAAATGCTAAACCCTAGAGCGGGATCTATCTTAAACTTTATAATATATGTCCCTTTAAAATGCCACTTATTTTGGTTTCTTCGTCGGTTGAATGACTCGGGGTGTCACCATGTTTCCTGAACAACATACCAATGACAATTCTGGGAGTTATTTTGAAATGACTTCAAGTTTTGCTCCTCTAAGTTACCTAAAAGGACAAAAATCGAATGAAAACTCGATAATTGTGCGAGTTCAGCCATGAAATGTTCCCCCATCATGCCAAATTTGATTTAGTGTCCTAGTTGTGTCATTTTAATGAGCAAGGGAGTTTTGAGGTGACACCTAACTGTGGGACTTGAACACCGAGGGATAAGGGTGTAACCGACTATCGACATTGTGAGACTTGACGTTGTGAGAAGTCACCGTGTGTTGTAAGTATCCAAATTGGTCTTAAAATGTATCTGGATCATTTAAATGACATAATTGTAACTTGTAAACACATTTGGCATGCATGGGGCACATTTCATGATTGAACACGTAAAATCCTCGAGTTTTCGTCCATTTTAGGCACTCTTAGTTTACTTAGAGAGATATAACTTGGAATATTTTAAAAATAACTCCCACACTTGAAGTGTTATGTTATTCATGACACATGGTGACTCCCCGAGTTAATCAATCGATGAACAAACAAAAAATAAATAAAATTTTACAGTGATAAGTATATTAAAAAATAAGATAGAGTGATCTCTAGGGTTTAAGATTATGGACATTATGTTAAGATATTTAGAAGGAGATTTTAAGACACAGTCAAATTCATACGCAAAGATACCGATACTTGTGTTTTTGGAGGTTGTACACACTGTCATTGCAATACTAATATAATAATAACCCAATAATACAAAATAAAATTTATTATGACACTCCACAACTAAAGAAATAAAAAAAATATATATTGTTACATTAAGATGGAGCCTTTAAAATATTTGTATTTGTGTGTAAAAATGTAGATAGTTTTTTTTGAAAAATTTGAATTTTGAAAATTTTGAAGTTAGTTGTCCCATCCTCTTCATTACTGGCAACCACATAACACATATACTTTTTTCCCGAGGTTTCTTCTATGAAATCTCTCTCTCTCTCTCTCTCTCTCTCTCTCTCATCAGTTTCCCGAATTCAACTTTCCCTTCCATCTCTATCACAAATCCATGGCGGACCTGGAAGATACAGGCGTTGGGGAGCAGATTTCACCTTCCAAAGACATCGAACAGATGATTTCAGATCTAAACCAAGTTCCGATCGAGGAGGAGGTAAGTCCGGTTAATTTGGAAGTCATTTTAACTGCAAATCCCCTCACTCATGTCTTGAACCCAACCAAAGATCGAGGATCTAGCCCTCAAGAACCCGTAGGAGATGGTGGCTCCAAAACGGAAGAGGGAAACCCCATCAAAACCAAAATTGGAGGTGGGGATTCACATGAATAGGCAAAGGAGGCACACCCTAACTCCACCGACGCAATTGGTAGACAAATCTGGGTAGATTCAACAAAAGTCCTTCCTTTATTAATGGTTGAAGGACCACAGTTCGAGGATTCTAGTGGCATAATCCAATTGGCCGATGCTGCTGCCTCAATTGAGAAGAGAAAGAATCCAGAGACGGAAGACATTGAGAGGAAGAAGTAAGCCAAGAAGCAGCTTCACTTCGCTTCGGAGGAGGAAAAAATTGAGAACATCCCAAGGAGGTCACCCAGGAAAAAGCCACCCCCACCAAAACCATTGAAGAAAAGGGGAAAGAAAAAGGTTTCTAAGGGAAAGAGCTTCGGAGATGAAGTAAAGAACATCCAGCACACACCTGGATTTGACATGTTCATGTAAGTAATCTTCTGTTAAAAACATGAACTTTAATATTAAATATGCTATCTAAAGAATTGACCTTTCAAACTTTAGTAATGTGTTATGCTGACAATTAACTGTTAATTGCTTTTTCTTAATTATTGATAATTCTTACTATTTTTATAAAACTGATTGCCTTTTTTTTCAACTGTTTACATATGACTGTTAATTTGCAACTGTTTACATATGACAGTGAGGAGAGGAGATATGCTTTCAAATTGAAAGAAAAGGATATGCCTCCCCAACTTTTGGTACAGATGTATCTGCAATTTACCACAGGAGCAACGAGACAATTACGAGAAAAGAGCATTGGAATCCTCTAGTGATGAGGATCATGATATAAGCAAGTACAGCTTTGAGATGAGGAAGAATAAGAAGGACAAACAAATTGAAGAGCAAGAAAATGATGAGGAGGAGTCGGATGAGGAAGAGAATGAAGAGAAGGGAGATGTGGAGGTATACAAAGGAGATGAGGATGAGAGTGATGATGAAGCTCACCACGGCAGTGCCATGAATGCTTACATCAGATTCAAGTATGATTTTACTCTCACAAAAAGTTTGTTAAATCATGTGTCTCCTGTTCTGCAATTAACTTCTTATCTTTTAAAACCTCAATCTAATATATTTATTGCCCTTTCTGTTAAAGTTTGCATGTTATTACTTCATCTCTAATGGCTTTTGCTTTAATTTTAATTGTTGCTGTTTTAGTTTTTTGTATGTCTCTATAAATTTAAATTATGGGTTGATTTTCATAATTTCAGAAATGTGAGGATGCACAGGCTTCGGAAAATAGACCCTAATTTCAAAAACATGACCAAAGCGGTCCTACAAAGCATCAACTTGGAGTGGAAATGCATGACCAATATCCAGAAGGAACCTTATCTCACAGCGGCTGTTAAATAAAAAGACAAGCGGAAAAATGAAGGTACTTTGTAAAGGAAGTCGACGGGGGAGAAGGAAAAGTTGAAGAAGAAGGAGGCTGAAGCCAAGCTGAAGGGTAAGTCAGAAAAAAAAGTTGAAGAATCCAAGGCGATCCCAGAGTTACATGAGCCTGCCCTCTGTTCGCAATCTTTTTAAAGAAATGACGGTTGAACAGAAAGCATGGATGCACGAAGTGGGCCTTGAAGGACTACAACACCTAAAGATCACAGAAACCCCAGAGAAATTCAACCAATTCATTTACAAGTGCTTCGATACCGACGGGTACTTGACAGCGCACGGCCGCACCGTGGAGATAACACCGGAAGTTGTCGGGTGGCTATTTGGAATCCTATGCTACGGAGAAACAGAGTTCCCGGAGGTCGATCCGCTTGTTCTCCTTTGAGTTGAAGAAAGTATCGGCCTCGTTAAGGACAACACAACTTTCGGTGAGTATGTTCCGTGGTTCAAGGCGGATGAGAACAGGCTGCTATTAAATGATGAGTGGAAACGAAGGGCTGCTTGCTTAATCTTGGGTGCACTGGGAATGCCGATAGGACGAGCAGGAGTCCAGAGAGGTCTTGCTAATCTTGTTGTTAATTTGGAGCACCTGAAAGAGGTAAACTGAGCAGCCTTATGGATGGATCACTTCAAGACACAGCAAGTTAAGGCTCAGACTGGGACAACCCTTCGCGGAACTGGTTGCGTGCTGATTCCTTTGGTAAATCTCTAACTCTGTTTCAGTTATTTTAACCATGAAGTTTAAAATATTAAGACCAACTTCTTAAATGCTGCCATCTCAATTTTACTTTTCTAGCTTTTGTACATGGAAAAGTTCTGCCCAAAGTTTCTGGAAAACCCAAAAGGATGCCAGGATAAGGAAGAAAGTCCAAGGTTGAAATTCTGGGAAACCTCTGATGTTTCAAAGAAATGGAAGTATGTCCAACAAAACAAGAATGTGAGTGAACTTTAACAATGATATTAAAGTCTCCTATTAATGTATTAAGATTACTATCTTAAGTTTATGTCTCTCAACTCTGTTTTTGTATGTAGTTGAAGCTGAAAAAAGTTGATGATGAGCCCAAAATTGAGAAAGTTGTTGCACCAGTAGTCCAACTACTGCCTCCACCTCCACCAGAGGATTTTTGAAAGTGCATTGTGGGACAGGTGGTTGAAAAGCTTGAAAAAGAGTATCTTTTTTCCCTGTGGAAGGAAAAGGAGAAGGCAGAAGAGAAGAAGAAGGAGGAGGATGAAGAAGAGAAGAAGAAGGAAGTGTTGGAATAGATGCCCTAGAGGCAATCTAGTTTAGTATGAATTTGTATATGGCTAGAAAATTCATTTATTATTTATTGGATATTTAATATAATGAAGTCCTTAGATTTACAATCGTGTTGTTTATCTTAAATATACCTAGTCAAGTATAATGATTAAATGGGACAATCTTTTATAGACTAGTATGGGGTTGGATTGATATGGAGATATCACGATCCAACACATAGGTGTGCATTACGGAATGTTGCACTGGATTGACCCATCACCGAGAAGGCTACATACATGTTATGTTGAGTCACAAGTGCTTCTCGGGTACAATGGTATTGTCATCCTTAGACTTGAAGTCACTAGATATTCTAGTTGTGGATCATTGTGATCTTGGTAGCGTTAAACGCTACACCGTAACTGGGTAGTTATAAAGGCGTGTACTGGATACAATGAGAAGCAAGCTTAGAGATCGTAGTGGACGTAGAGAGGATTTGCCCCTCCCACATAACGGGAACAAATATCCTAGGCCACTCGAAGGATAGTGCTTATAGAATGTCTGGCCAGACTCAAATAAATCAATATGGGATATTGATGTTATTTGCACGAATAAGGCTATTTCATGGATCGAGAAACTATGGATTGGATATACGAGTGTGACTTGTATGTCTCGTTTCCAATCCGGATATGGAGGCAAAGGGATGAGACAATTACTTTTACAAGGTTGTCTAGATGACTATTCTATTAGTTAACTAGAATGGATGTTTTGCTAGAAACCGCTCCATATTAGCAAAGAGTTGCTACCAACTAGATAGAACCTATGGGGTCACACGCTATATAGAGTTGTACTAGATTTGGGAATTAATTAATTGGATTAATTAATTAGAAGGATCACTTTGCAAACCCTTGCAAACTTAGTAGGGACTAATTTGCAAGGAAGGGACTAAATTGAATTCTAGTAGGACTAGATAAGTCCTTTATGTAGTTAACAAGGAGTTGTTGGACTATATAAAGGACCCTCCTTCCTTCCTTCCCCATATAACTTATGCTCTAGAGAGAACATAACAAGAGTGGGAGAGAACAAAGGAGAGAGAGCAAGCAACAAAGGAGGCCGACGCCCCCTTGCCGCCGCCCTCGTCCCCGTCGGCCAAAAAGAGGGCCGAGCCCCTTTCTTTTTGTCTCGTTTTGCGTGATTCCTTCACCCTCCTCTCATTCCGGGCTAGCACCAAGGAGATTGGAGATCTAGGAACAACTCTAGGCGTGGATCAACTATAGAGAACGTGACACTATTCGCGTTTGAAGTCATCAAGGAGAACCCAAAGGTGTGTTTATGATTTCTTACCTTCACTATCGTTATGCATCTAGACTTGTGATCCTTGGAGGGTTTTGCATGGTTATTTGTTTGATTATGCTTCCGTTTGCGCGATCCATGAATCAAACCCTACAGGAAGAAGAGAAGAAGAATGAAGAGGATGAGAAGAAGGAAGAAGAGGAAGGGGGTAAGAAAAAGGGGGAAGAGGAAGGAGCTCAGAAGAAGAAAGAGAAGGAAAAGTGTGAAGAAGAATTAATAGCTAAGAAGAAGAAGAAGATAGAGGAGGCTGAGGTTAACTCTCCCATGAAGGTGGTCTACACAATCATCTCCATCACTGAGGTAAATGTCTTAAAGTTGATATCTTAATATTTGAGATTTATTTTTAAAGTTTTAACACCCCTAATGATTTTGTTGATTTATTAGGTGGCCTCCAATGTACCTCCCCAGCCATTCCTTGTTCATGGTTCTCCGAAGAACCCAATGGGAAACTTGGTTGGGACTGTCCGGGGAAAGGCAGATCGGATCATTAGAGCGTCTTCGAGGATATCGCTGTATAAGCAACACATGAATCCGAAAGAATTGACACATATCCCACCCATGCCTGAAGCAGAACATTGCTGGCTCCATTACTACATGTCGCACAAGTATGCGAGCACGTACGAACACAACAGCAAGAATTTTTATCTTCCCCCATAATTGGCAACATAAGTTTTATTTACATTCAAACTTCCTAAATAATTCTTATGTGTGGCATGCATTATGTTTGTACTTATGGTTGTGTATCATATATAATATGCAGTGAGATAGTTGCTGATATGGGTGGCATGGTTAAACTGACGAGGTCGTCCGCTTGGCGCCTCCGGGATGAAAAATGGTTTGACGATGAGGTGTTGGATGCTTACATGCAATTCCTTCATCTTCATGAGCATAGCCGGGAATTCCAAGGAATCAAGCGGATTTGGTTCCTCGGCACCAGTTATTCTGTAAGTTCACTGCCTTGTCATTTTTATGATATAACTCAATTCAAAATTCATCTAGGATAATACCTGATTAGTTATAATTTTTTTTTCAGCCCACAAAAGTCCTCGAATACTTCAAGGCACACGAACAGTCGGGAGGAGAGTGGAGCGAGATGGGATACGTAAGTATTCTGATTACTATCAATACAAGCTACTTTGTTCTTTTGTATAACTTACTTTATCTTGAATTTTTAATGATTAGATCGCCGTTCCGTTGAATGTCGATCACCTGCACTGGTTCATGATGTGTATTTCCCTTGTTGGCAAAGAAATATTCGTCTTTGGACTCGCATACTGGCATGGGGTATTCTGAGTTAAATGTTGCTGCCAAAATTGAGAAAATGCACATAATGCTCACCAACTACTCTGAATGCAATGATGACATACGACGCTGGCCGGTGTGGTACATGAACGACGATGTTCCCCAACAATCAAATGGGTCATAAGCTAACTACTTAACATAACTAACTAATCTATTGAAATATATGTGATATATATTAAAGCTGCATTCTATTTTCATCGGTCAGGAATGACTGTGGTCCTCATGTCTGCTTCTTCATGAGTCATTTGAGGGACCTGATTCCAGTTCCAAAGAAGAAGTTCTCTGTCCAGGCTCCCAAACTCAGAATCTGGATTGCCAATGAAATGGGGAGATCGAGCTATAACTGCGTATTTAACCAGAATTATCATGGGTTAAAGGAACTGATGGAGGATGAGGACCACTGGGATGCATTTTACAGTTTGTACCGCAGGTTTTCAACTGTTTCCTTTGTTGCATTGAGGTCTGCGGAGAAGAAGAAGGAGAAGAAGACGGCGGGGAAGAAGCAGCAGAAAAAGTAAATTTGTGTAATGTTGTTGTGGATTTGTTTTACGAACAATGTTTCTGTCCTTTTGGATGTCGCATCTTTTGACTCCTCATATGGCTTGGTAGTTAGCAGAGTTAAATCAACATTGATGAACCTTCAGCTTTTCCTGCCAAAGTGGCTATAATTGTAGTATATTGTTGGTCTGCTTCATTTATGTTAGGCATTGAATGGTTCTGCTGCCCACAAAATAAGCTAAGTGAATCGTTTCTCTTTAAACTATTAAAATTGCTTTCTTAAATCTTAAAGAGGAGTTAACGTTATTAAATATGCTATATAAAAACTAAAATCAAGAATGTTAGATTCTCAACTCACTGACACCACGGTCTTGGTAGCTGAGGAATTTATTATATTACATCCATATATTAATGAGGAGATAAACTTTTCAGAGATTTCGTATTTATTAAGGTAATAACTTAAAGCATTCTTCATGTTCTTATAAAATTTGTTTCCACAATGGTGCAGTACTACTTTTTGGTGGTTGGGGTCTTCTTCTTTGAAAATCTGCTATTTTAAGGTATCTCAAAATATTAGATAGGATGGAACAGTTTCATATGAACACTTCATATGGCTTGGTAGTTAGCAGAGTTAAATTATCATTGATGAAACTTCAGCTTTTCCTGCCAAAGTGGCTAGAATTTAAGGATATGGTTGGTCTGGCTCATTTATGTTAGGCATTGAATGGTTCTGCTGCCCACAAAATAAGCTTAGTGAACTGTTTCTCTTTAAACTACTAACGTTGCTGTCTTAAATCTTAAAACTAGATTCAAGAATGTTAAAGTTTCAACTCACTGACACCACGGTCTTGGTAGCTGAGGAATTTATTATATTACATCCATATATTAATGAGGAGATAAACTTTTCAGAGATTTCGTATTTATTAAGGTAATAACTTAAAGCATTCTTCATGTTCTTATAAAATTTGTTTCCACAATGGTGCAGTACTACTTTTTGGTGGTTGGGGTCTTCTTCTTTGAAAATCTGCTATTTTAAGGTATCTCAAAATATTAGATAGGATGGAACAGTTTCATATGAACACCTCATATGGCTTGGTAGTTAGCAGAGTTAAATTATCATTGATGAAACTTCAGCTTTTCCTGCCAAAGTGGCTAGAATTTAAGGATATGGTTGGTCTGGCTCATTTATGTTAGGCATTGAATGGTTCTGCTGCCCACAAAATAAGCTTAGTGAACTGTTTCTCTTTAAACTACTAACGTTGCTGTCTTAAATCTTAAAACTAGATTCAAGAATGTTAAAGTTTCAACTCACTGACACCACGGTCTTGGTAGCTGAGGAATTTATTATATTACATCCATATATTAATGAGGAGATAAACTTTTCAGAGATTCCGTAGTTGTTCAGGTAAAAACTTAAATCATTCTTCATGTCTTTAAAAATTTTGTATCCAAAATAGTGCAATACTACCTTTTGGTGGTTGGGGTCTTCTTCTTTGAATATCAAGTTGAGAAGGAAGTCAATCAGAGAACCAGAAAGTGAAACAAACCAATTTCATATGAGAGGGAGGGAAATTTGTGAGAGTGGAGTTCGTGGAAAAGGTTTGGTATCTTTGCCTCATGATTATGAGGAAGAAGAATACGATTTTGAGGTCTTCGATGAAGACGAATGTTTTGACATCACTCTTACAGAGAACTATGGAGAAGATGCAACCAGAAACTCTATTACGGAAGTTCCAAATGGAGAGATCATACCAGGTATGCGATCTTACAGTTTAAGTTAATGACTGTAGTTATGTAGATAGTAATTTTAAGTTTTATGCAGGAATAATGGTTACCAAGGAAGATGTTATGTCAATGACTCTTGAAAATGAGGTTCAAGCTTATGACTGGTACAACCTCTACGCACTGATTCTTGGCTTTGGGATTAGAAGGTGCAACCGCAGGTATTTCAACCCGGAAACGAAAGAATGCATAAAGTCAAGGATCTACGTGTGTGCCCGACAAGGTTTGCGCTCCGAGAAGGTCCTGTACAAAGAAAATAGGAAAAGGGAGCATACCAGAAACACTAGGTGTGTCTGCAAAGATCGTATAAAAATATCAAGAACTTCACCTATCGATCCTTTGAAGGTGGTTCAATTCGAACCTGGTCATTCACACGAACTTTCGGAACCACAATGCGCGAGCAACCACCGGTCACACCGAAAGGTCAGCGAGGCTGATGTTGAACAGGTCAGATCTTTGAAGGAGGTGGGGATCAAGTATTGCCAAAGCTTTCTTTTGATGGTTAAACAAGCTGGTGGTTATAACAAGTTGGGTTACACACATAAGGATCTTTACAATAAAATGGCCTCTCTGGACAAGATATATTCAAATGAAGGAGATGGGCAGCAGACCTTGATGTACATTGACAGTTTGAAGCACAGTCACTATGGCGTGTTCAGGGAGTAAGATTACTTCTTAATATTAAACATGCTATCTTATATGTTAAGGTCTTTCTAGTATTCTGTTCAACTCTTACTTATTAGTTAAAATTATTTTCTAAACCATTAGAGTTAACATCATTTATGTAACTAATCTTTCTGTTTCCCTAAGTATTATTTATTGTTTTTGTAGGTTCAGAACAGGTAAAAATCATGAGCTTGAAAGTGTATTATGGTGCGATAGGAGATCAGTGGTAGATTACAACAGATTTGGCGATGTACTCATTTTTTATGCAACGTACAAGACCAACATGTATCAAAAACCATTTGTAATTCTATCTGGCGTGAACAATCACTACCAGACGACTATTTTTGCCTGTGCTTTTCTCAACGACGAGACAGCACAATATGATTGGGTTTTGAAGTGCCTGATGAAGGTAATGAATAATAAGAAGCCTTTTGTCCGTCATCACGGATGGCGATTTGGCAATGAGAAAAGCTATTATGAAAAATTTTCCAGAGGCATCTGTGTTCTTGGCATCTTTGTCGGAACGCCCAGGCTAATCTGAAGTTGGGAGAAGCCTTCATGGTTGATTTTAAAAAGTGCTTGCGTAGTAGGAAACCTCAAAACTTTTGGCATGATGATTGGCATGCAATGCTTAACAGATGGGACATTGCTGATACGAATTAGGTCCAGATCACATATATGAACCGCCACTTGTGGGCGGAGACATACTTGAAGGATCATTTTTTCGCCTTGCAAACGACGACCTCAAGATGCGAGATCATCAACAGTTTCGTCAAGGATTATATTTCCCACTCGGACAAATTGACCAATGCTTGCAAGGGATTCACGACCGGGGTTGACAAGCTACGCAACAACGAGCGTAAGGCACACCATCGCTCCGACCAATCAGACCCGGTGATAACAACAGGGTTCATGGAACTCGAACGCCATGCAGCAGAGGTCTTCACCGAAAATTTCTTCAACATGTTTAGGATACAAGCTCGAAAGGGTGATGATTATAGAGTGTTTGAAGTCAAAACTATTCCAGAATAGAGCTTGGACTTGTTCTACGTGATGAAAGGTCAAATCAAGAAATCCCTGGTATGTACATCTGCTCAATTTACATATTTATATACTATGTACTCATGTAATGCATTTTTATTGCTAAATAATCTTCTCATGTTTCCTTACTGTTAGTAATGATATCTTAAGTGTTAAAGGGTAACAAATAATTATTGATGTCACAGTCTTTGAACTATTGTCTTCTTCTATCTAGTACCAGGTTACAATCTGTCTATCCTTTTGTTCATTTGTATTCTCATTTCCTTCTTAATTTCTAACCACCCTATCTTTTCTTGCTTTAGCAAGTTGTTCAGTGTCGTCAGGATAATAGGCTTCTCCGGTGCACGTGTTTTCGTTGGGAAACATCGTATATGATTTGCAAACACATGTTGTTTATTCTGAAACAAAAGGGAGTACAGAGGACCCCAAACTCTTTAATTGCCAAAAGGTGGACAAAAACTAAAAAAGAATTCTACCGAACCGAGCCATCAATGAAGGAGCCTGTTGGGAAGAAAAATGATGACCCAGATTTGTAAGCCTTGCGCCGGGCTTCCACGAGGAACGAAGTTCAACTGTATCACCGTTTGGGCTGTACTACTGGCGAGACAATTAAGTTCTTCAAAGAGCATATGTCCGACGGGATTCGGAAAATGCAGAGAATGATTTCTAAATCTTTTCAGGGTACAGAAGGAGAGATTAAGAAGGAAGAAAATCCCTACGCCCATGTGAAGAATCCGAACCCCCCGGACACTAAATTCCAAAAGGGACCCAAGAAAGACAAGAGAAGGAGGTGTGGCAATTTCAAGGAGCTGGGACACAACAGGATAACATGCCCCAATCCTCCGGTGGACTCCGTCGAACAAGTGGACGATCCGGAAGACGATTCTGCACGAATACCACTTGAGTTTGATGTTAAAGAGGAATACTTCTGGTCTCAATCCAGTAGTCAGCCCAAGAAAAACAAGCATGAATGACATAGGTCTGTTTAGAGTGATTTTATTCGTGATTTCTTGACAAGAAAGACGATCCGGGAGATGATATTGAACAAGTACCATCTTATTTTAATTTTATTGTGGAATTATTGTGGTATTAATCTTTAAACATGCCTTTAAAGGACTTTTGAGTTGATATTGGTCTGCTTGTAGTTAATTTCATCGTTATTCATTAACAATAAAACTCAAGTTGTTAAGACCGATTTCTTAAATGAGGGAACTCCTTCTACCTGTTGAACTTTACTAACTATAGGGTAGTCTTTTCTATCTTTTAGAGGTTACCTGCTATAGCGGGTAACGTTTTTTGTCCTGTAGTAGCGGGGACCACAAAAAAAATAAAAAGTTGTCAGCAACCCTAATTAGGGACGCACAGTAGACAACCCCGTACATTTTGGTGATTTTGTACCAACAGTGGCTAGAAAGTGCGAATGTTTGTAGCCGGCCTGAGTTACATAATACAGATGCGAGTGGCAATCTTGGATTTCAAGACGGCTCATAAAGCTTTTGATAAGGCCAGCTATATCGGACAGATCAAGGAGTCACATTGGTCTAACCAGAAGAGGAAATTTCAAGAGAAAGACAAGGGGGAAAGAAGCATGAGGGAGGGGGAAATGATAGGTTCAATATGAAGTCAGGCCATGTGCTGACTGATGAAGGGAGATCACGAGCGTTCGGAGAAAAGACTTGGGTACCTACAGAGGTTAGAAGGTTATCTGCAAAAGATGCCCCAGGGATCATTTGTGAGTAGACTGTGAGGGGAAACGCGTGGATTGTTTCAAATGTGGGAAACTAGGGAATCAAAGCTTCGAGTTCATATCCGTGGCAGCTGAAGGGAGCACCATTGAGGTGTGAGGCATGGAAAGCAGGGGACCACAAGGCAAGGTTAGTCAGTTACATAACTACCGTAGGGGAAGGGGTCGAGCAGGATATACAGGAGACTTATGTGAGCAAGGGGCAGGGAGGAGGTGGAAAGATTCACATTCTGAGTTTGAACCCAGGCTGATGCTACTGGAAATATCGTGACCTGTACGCTTCCCATCAATAATCACCCACCTACTGTTTTGTTTTGTTTTATTCTGGTGCTTCACTCGCCTTTATATCGTCTATGTTAGCGAAAAGTTTAAGAATGCAACTTGAAGTCATGAAACCAATTCCTATTAAACTGCCAAATGGAAAAGTAGTACATGTGATCTTATCGATCGAAGAATTAATTTAGGGTTATGAGTTCCCCCAGACTTGATTCCTTTCAACTCAGGAGATATCGGAATAATCTTAGGTATGGATTTGCTAGTTTATTTCAGGGCAACCATAGATTGTTTTACCTAGGCAGTAAGGTTGAAGCCACCTCAGGGGCTTTGACCTTCAAGCGATACCTGGGGAGAATTGTATTTTCTTAGTTTTCGCGCTGTCTATATGAAAGGACGTAAAGAAAGGGCACTAGGCTTATCTTTGCGATGTTAAGGAAGGCAAGCAGAAAACCCTAGAAGACATACCGGTTATATGAGAATTCTTTGACGTGTTTCAGGAGGAGCTACAGGGCATGCCACCTCCGAATGAGGCAAAATTTGAAGATCAAATTGGTACCCGGGCCCGAGCCCATTGCTAAGGCCCTTTACCGCATGGCACCGCTGAATTAAAGGAGCTGAGAGCCCAATAGGATGTCTTATTGCTAGAAAATTTACATTAGACATAGTACCTCTCCTTGGGCTGCTCCTATCCTCTTTGTCAAGAAGAAAGATGGGACCTTGAGACTATGCATTGATTATCAACAGCTAAATGAGGTAACGGTAACGAACACGTACCCATTACTCATAATAGATGACTTGTTTGATCAGATCCAAGGGACAAGCACCTTCTCAAAGATAGACTTGAGGTTCAGGTATCATCAACTCCTAGTAGTAGAGGAAGACATACCGAAAACAACATTCTCAACCCGATATGAACACTATGAATTCACTGTTATGCCTTTGGATTGACGACCGCACGGGCCGTATGTATGGAGCTGATGAACAATGTGATGAGGCCTTATCTTGATAAATTTGTTGTGGTCTCTATTGACGACATCCTGGCCTACTCTAGGAATTAGTCAAGTCATGAGGAGCATCTGAGAACTATTCTAGAGACGTTGAGACAGAAGCAGCTGTATGGTAAGCTCTCCACATGCGCGTTTTTGTTAGAAAGCGTGCAATTTTTGGGACATGATTTCGGATGAGGGGATCTCGATGAACCCGAGGAAGGTATCCGCAGTAGATGAGTGGCCTAGGCCTAAGAGTGTAAAATATATTCGTAGATTTTTGGAATTGATAGGATATTACATGAGGCTTGTTCAAGATTTCTCCGAAGTTGCGCGGGCTTTGACAAATTTAATCAGGAAGACAACCAAGTGAGACTGGGACGGTGAGTGTGAAGTGGCATTTTAGACTTCGAAGAAGAAATTGGTTACTGCCACAGTCTTTACCTTGCCAAAACGTGCTTTGTTTAACGACAGAGTACCAACGTATACAACACACACAACTCAAAATGACGACCTATACACTTATATAGACCTAGGAAACCCTTGCTTGCAGCTCTAAGTCGACCAAAAACCTTCATAAACCAATTACGAAACAAAACGGTCAACCGAAAACCCAAGCATGTTCGTATGAATACATATGTTGTAACCCAGCCAACTCTGCACCTTGTTTCCTCTTGGTTCTTGACTTGTCTCCTTCGCCAACTCTTGGTGGATCTTGTTGAGACTTGATTCAAGGCATATTCTGACATACACTTTAAATTATACCGCTAATTAAACATATTTATAGTTTTCTGAAAAAAAATTATACTTTTTGTCAGCTTAATGTAATTTGTCACTGCCCGACGTATCTGAATGACCAAACTGCAGGTTACCAAATTGAAAGTTTTCAAAATAGGTCACTAAAGTGGACAACTACCAAACTACATGTATATGCGAAAATGAGGGGGTGGCTATTAGTGCATCCTCAAGAGTTCATCCTCTTTCTGCAACATCAAGATTCGACCAAATAGAAATATGGTGCCACTATACCACACATATTACGCTGGTCTACAACGAGTGAAATGAATGATGCAAACCAGATGCAGTTATCTCACTGATTATCAATGCATTCTTGTACAATTGTCCATGACTAAAACTGAATTATTTTATCATGATCCATTATTCCTTCATTATCCTATTCACCAGCAAAATTATGCTATGATCCTTGAATGCCACACAACTTCCGAAAAATGTAGGAGATCACGAGGTCCAGATAAACATACCCCGTCATAGAGTCACGTTTGATAGTTGCTGCCAAAGTTAATCATGAACGATCAAGAGCTAGAAAGCGTACACAGAACATTATAGAGATCATATGGTACAACAGTTATCATCATCATGAAGATTCCAAATGCCGACAATCTGAGTGAATTATATGAAACAATTTTTAATAAGAGGGGGAAAAAAGACGAAACTGGATAACATCCAACTGAAAAATCGCAAGTCACTTTGCAGGGGAAGCAGGAAATCGTCTCATGTAACATCGTGCTAGAAAGCGAACATCACAACAAGATAGAAAAAAAAAAAAAAAAAAAAAAAAAAAAAAAACGATGCCCCAAAATTGGTACGAAGTGAACTAACTACTCCAACTTAATACTCTCAGCGGTTAGCAACATCGTTCACGAACGATTTCGTTTATCCGTGATGACCTGAAGATGCCTTCTAGTGTCCTGCTCCAGGACATTATAAGACAGCAACTACACAAAAGTCTATCAAGTAACAGTACTGAAGGTTTCTCTCATCATATCGACGAGCAGCTAGCCTCAGCGTTGAACTTTCGTTCAGTTTTTACGAAGGAAATAGTGAAGTAGGATGGCTGAATAAGTTGTCACAAATGATGAGTAACGAATAAAAAAAGTGAAAAAAAAATGTTCTACAGCTGCCACATTTCAAAACTTTGATTTAACCTTGAACTCGTTCATGTGCAGGAATTTGAGACATAACCACTTGTTTCCTTTAATCACCGGGTTACCACCTGATGCAATACAAATTAAAACAAGACAGATTTTAGCAAATTAGCCATCTAACAAGGAAATTAGGTGACTGGAAGTTTCTGATATGAATCTAGAAAGCACGGGCATAACACATGAATTAAGAAAGTAGTATTCTAAAATGCTGATATAAAAATAATTATCACTTCTAAGTTTAATTTTCTGATATGTTTTATTCACTCAATCCTCCATTCATAGGCGTGAGCTTGTAAAAGGGCGATAATTACCATGCATACTGTATGTGTCTAATGTCGCATCTGGTTTTATGGTCCAAAAAAGCAAAGCATCGCCCATTTTCGGCTTCACGTCAAGCTTCTTTTTATCGCATCCTGACAGCTCATTCCACATGGAAGCCAATCAGTATTGCCCTTAGCTGAAGGAAAGTAGGTCTCGCCACCTTCTTTAACATCTGACCTACATCAATACAAATAGAAATTATTAAGTTGAAGAAATAACACAAGGTAAACATGTATGTAATATCCTATGTAATCAGTGACAAAAAACACGTTAAAAAAAAGGAATGTTTATTTCTTAGGTTGTTGCCAAAACTAACCACAAGTGCACCTTGCTCTCCTAATAAGAAGGGGCTAATCGTACCCGCGGGGTGTAGTTCAGTCGGATTAGCATTCTTGAGACTTTTGGCATTTTTATTGAGGTAAACCTTGGAGCAACCCAACGTTACTTATTAGTGTGTCCTCAACTGCGATCCTGTCAGTCCGAATTTTCTTAGGTAGTTTATTTCTCTAGTATGATTTGCAGGCTATTGCATTAGAGTGGGATTCTCGTGTCATAAAAAAGGGGGGCTAATCGTTAAGCACCAAAATATCAAATTTCTACTAACTTGGTTTGTTACTTTTATTCTCAATTAGGGCTGACGTGTAAACCACCAAAAGAGCAAAGGAGTATTGAAGAGTAAGGTATGAAATTGTGAATAGACAGAAATCTTACAAGTACATGAGGATGGTTGCGATCCTTGGGCCACCATTTTTAATAAATTTTATCCCGTTATCATAATGAGGGACAACCTTCTTCCCAACTTCATGGTGGAGAACAATCAGTCCTTCACCATGATCTGCAAGTTGTAAAGTCGTCTCAGTCCGGCTAATGATGGTATTTGGTCTGCTTCGCTAGAATCTTCCCGAGTTCACTTTCACCGACTAGTTTACCTAACAATATGATACGAAAATTTGCTAGTTTTTTAGAAAGATCTACAGTATTATGAAAAGAATAACACATTTTCGTATCATATCTTAGCTAAATTAATCGGTCAAAGTGACCCATAAAGTCAACTAGAAAGATTCTGGCAAAACAGAAGTAGTACTAATTAACCTCCATAACGAGAGCCAAGAATAACAAAAAGCAGTACAAGAAAGTAGTGAAAATAAGACAATGTTTCTTCAATGTGCATTCCCACAGGTATAAATGTGAAGTCAGCAATCCTTTTTTCTATGTCGCTAATGATTTTATCCCTTCCTATACGTAGTAGTACTATTTTCACACTGAATAAAAAGAATGAACACAAATGAGAATTTCCTTACTCATATATATCATTAAAACAGCAATTTGACCATCGGTGGGGGTGAGAAAAACGGACCTGCCATCGTAATACTTCTTACCAGTTTTGCTATCTATACATAAGGACTTCGTCATGTAAGGCTTGGCTAGTTTTATTAGGTGTTGACATTCCTCCTTGGACTGTCAAAAATAACATCAGATTCAATATAAAGCGAACTCCTTTTAATTCTACTGTGAAAATTGATTGAAGACAGTGTATAACAATGGTAGAAATGTGCATTTATAATGAAAGAAACTCACCAAGAAGTTGTGAAAGAGAAAAGTTCTAGGCTCGCAGGAAAGAACCTCTGTCCACTGATCCCCTCTCTTTCCCAATCCTTCCTCTTCGCCGCTGCAACAAGAACACCTAAAAGATCAATCCATCCAGGTTCAAGGATTGGTCAATAGAAAAACCCTAAATACGAGTTTGTCCAATCTCCAATCGAATCCAGGTACAAGGATTGGTCAAACCAAGTTGTTTAATTTGTCGTCTCTTATTTTGGTGACCGCTTTCATGGGACTGAACACACACAAACACACAAAATTTCACATGTTGAAGAATCAGAATTCAGAAATTAGAGATACCTGGATCACCAAATTGGGCCACTATATAAAAAAGACCTTTCACAACATAGTTGTAGATTTGAGGTTCTATCTCACCTAAGAGGTTAAATTTGAATAAAACAGGTGTTCATAATCCAATCGACTCGAACCCAATGTAACTCAAACCTGGATCGATTATCAGAGAAATCATTCAATAAACCCTATCTCGTCCGCGGCCGACATACTTAATCAAGTTTAAACAAGTTACATATGTGCAATCTACTTAGTAAGCACATGTATGCACTTCTCCAGCCTACCACAGAGAGCTATTTTTATCATTTATTTCATTAACAACAAATGGAGTAACTCAATGGTTTTACTTTCAAGACATGTATTGATTATTACCTATGAGGAGGTGCGGTATCGCGGAACAAATGAAAATATGGATCAAATCCCTTCCAAAGTCCTTCTTCGGGAGTACCGGCAGCCATTGAGTCGACAACCTTGAAATCTCCTGAGGTATTTTCTTTCTTGTTGTTCATGAAACCCTAATAGAAATATTCAACTTAGACTTTTTAGGTAATTAATCGGTATTCGATAGACATAAGAAGCTAGAGAAAAACATACCAACACAAAGAGAAAAACGAAACAAAGCCACTGCGGCAAAGATTTCTCCCGCGACACGGGAAATTGTGTGCTAGACAAAGAACTCCAATTTGTAGTGGAGGGTTTTTTGTTACTGCTACTAGGACTTGGCTAAATTGTATTGGTAATACCCATAGTTTGGTTTTTGTGTGGATTTGGTACATATAGTTTCAATTGCAGCGTACACACCACACAATATTCATACTTTTAGTTTGTTGCAACAATGGTACATTCTCTTAACTTTCCATCCAATATTTGGATGGAAATATATAAAAGACCAATGTGTCCCCCATTTTCACTCCAAGTTTTATTAAGATTGTAAATTTTACCAACAAATGTTAAATAACTTTACTTTTTTAAATGCCTATGTTTATTGTGAAAGCTATTGAGTACTACTTATGCCAGTGTAGGTCACTACGGTATAGGGGTGTCGACACTTAAGGTCTCATAGTTAGTTCAGGGGTGAATTAGGATGGACTGTGATATTCCGAGAGGTACTCTAATTATTAATTATTGCATCGTGACCTCTCTGTGGGCATTCGTTACCCGCTGGGCTCTAATACGCCTCAGCTCAACTAATGATTAAATGTGAAGTTACTTCAGTTATATTGTGATCCAATCTTTAAGCCAAAACTCTGTTTTACATGTTGTGGTATATGCTTACTCAGTTTTTACTGATAAACTTTTACTGGGGTCGGCTGTTGCTATTTGAAAACCCGCAGGATATGAATAAAGTGGGGGAACGCGCACACGTAAGCTGGAGACTAGGATCAGGCAGCTAGGAACATTCATTTCATTTAGGAAGCTGATTTTTAGAATTTAAATTTTAACAATGTCATTTATTTTATTTCAAATTATGGTTGGAGGATTTCTCCGATTTTTGTTAAATAAATGCGCTTGGATTATCGTTTGGTTGTTCTAGCAGGGAACCGTAGGTTCCAGGGTTGTTTCATTAAATATATAATTTATTTACGCGCTCTCAAGCCGCTCTCAAATACATTTTTTTTAGAATTTGTCGCTTTCACGCTTCCGCTTTCGCTCCCGCTCTCGCTCCTGCTTTAGGTGACTTAGGGTGAGACTAAGGAGCAAAATTATATATATACTAGGTTATGACCCGTGTCCATGGGGAACTACCAAACATTCATGTCAAGATCTTAAAAGAAGGCATAATAGTATCCTTGGAAAGGAATACTGTGCAAACATATTTAACAAAAGTCTGTTAGAACATTGAGTTTCGTATCAAATTATTTTAATATCCAAAAATACATCCCGGTAGTGAAATAGAACAACTTCATCACTTACTGAAACATTAGAGATCTTTTACGCAATTATAAATTTCACCTTAGCACTTTAATAACTGTAAATCATATCCCCAATGTCATGTAATTGAGAAATTTTTGTTTTCTCTAAGAGAAAATATGACGTGGTGCTCTAATCAATACATCACAAGACACGTCAGGAACATGTAGGAGTCCACTTTCTTTTGTCTGCCACCCATTCTCTTTCTTCTTGACGTGTCATGTGCTGTATTGATTAGAGCACCACGTGTATTTGCTCTTAGAGCAAACAAAAATTTCTCAATTACATGACATTGAGGATCCGATTTACAGTTATTAAAAGTGCTAAGGTGAAATTTATAATTGCGTAAAAGACACTGACCATCCCTGACTTTTGAATAAATTCCACCTCGCTACCCTGGGTTTTGAAAAAAGACACTGGGCACCCATGTAACAGAATATGCTCGGACATTAAGCACCCTTCTGTCATGTTCCGTTAGAAAAGTAGGTCATTGAATTTTTCCGGACCATATTGCCCCTATGAATGTTTTTGGACTTTTTTTTTGTTCATGTTTATCATAAAAAATACCCAAAACACACCCATAAAATTTCCAAGAACACCAAGAACATCAAACTCTCTAGATTTTGTCCCAAATGAATCAACCCAATAAATCGCACAAAATCGACTGAAAGCTACCACCACTTACACCCTTACCCATCCACAAAATGGCATACTGCCATGTGCTTGAGCTAGATGAACCGAGATGTACAATGTTTTGGTCTTTTTTAACCCATGTTTATTATCAAGAACACCAAGAACATCAAGAATATCCACCAAAAACCACCAACACTACTAAAAAAATTATGAATGTCAAGAAAAAAAAACAGAGATAACCAACACAAAAAATAACCAACAACCAGGAAAGTGGAAGTCCAGAAATAGAAATTCGGATTCCGTGGGGAAAGATGAAGGTAGAAATGCTCGTCATAAATAAAACAGAACCGAATAAAATGTTTAGATATTTAAGTACCACTTTCAAATATCCTTTTACAATTTGTAAGATATGAGTGAAGTTATTTGTTTCTGGGCAAGATAAATTCTCCAATTTCATAGTTTCGGAAGTTTTCCTTGAAAATCTGGTGCCAGAGTAATCTTGGCTAAGTGAAAAGAAAGAAGTAAAGCCTTTACTTACAACAAACTTTATCTTCATACAATATTCTTCAACATTCAATCAGATTTTTCACAACGGAGGCTAGACTTCCAAAAAATCAAGAACAAAAAAAATTCAATAAATTCTTTACAATGTACCATCAGAAAGCTTCAGAACCCACTTTTACCCTTTTAATCTTCTTTTTTATTTATCTTACCCTTTCCTCGTTCTCGAATCAACCCAGAAACACCGCCACCGTCGTTCACTCGATTGAGGCCGGTTGAGGTCCGCCGGCTGCAATGACGGCTCTGTGGATCTGGCTTGATGGCTCTGACTCTCGATCTTTGAATCTGCTGAAGCCGCTCTCATCCGCCGCCGCCGCACTCTCCCTCCGCCGCCCTTTCTCCACCGATGACACCACCGTCATCACCGTCGAGACCAGCGTCCCCTTCACCGGCCTCAAAATCGATCCCCGTCGGGCACCATCGACACCGCACCGAAAGAGCTCGTGACCTTCTTCTGCGACACGACCACGATGCGGTGGATGGAGATCGCCGCCGATTCGCTCTACAAGGCCAAGCTGCTCTGCGGTTTCTACCATCTCTACGACGGTCATGAGGCGGCTGTTGTCGGTGTGGAGGCTGCGATCAATAAGCCTCCTCTTCAGATCCGTCGTCCTCTCTTCAGATGGTTCTGGGTAGGGTGTTAAGGGAGGAGGACGTGAGGAAAGAGGGGGAAGGCTGTTGTGAGTGTTTCACAGCAAAAGGGGGATGAGAGAAAGAGGGGAAAGAAAGAGAATGATTACGGTTAGAAATGAAAGAGAGAGGGGTTAGGATAATATATAGGGGTAATTTTATAACAATTTAGGGTCTATTTTCCCGTGCTGTTAGTCATCCGTTACGTTCCATTCAGAAAAAGGTGCAAAGTGTCTTTTTTTCAAAACCGAGGGTGGTGGAGTGGAATTTATTCAAAATTCATGGGTATTCATTGTCTTTTACCCTTTATAATTTACAAAAATAAGAAATCCTGAAACTACCAACAAGTTTTTGTTTATTACACTTGGACCCCCTGTGTTTCTCATTCATAATTTGCACCTGACACATCGTTCCATGAGGTGTCACAACCTCATCACATAGGTAATGACTCATCTCCAACACCAAAGCCTATCTAAATCTGCCTCATTCTAAAACTTCCTCAACATCTCGTCAACTTCAAAGGAGTCTTGGAGGGAAATTCAGTTCCACTCATCCCCTTCACCATTGCCAATTCCGACATTACAGCAGCTTCTCCTCATGAGCACATACCAACTGAGAAGGGGATTGGATTAATTCATCTCCAGCAATCGGAAAACATGGTGAGAACATTAAGAACACTAAACTAACATTGGAATCAAATCCATAAAACTGGTTGGACTATCCCACACTCTATCTGCAGTGAATACAAACCTCGTGAGCCTAATCTTAACACCTGAATCAAAGAGGCAGAGAAATACGCAAGTTTCTGCAAATTTTGGAGGACAGAGTCTTCATAGGCTTGCCGGAGATTGGTAAAGTCTTCATTCCATGCTAATTTCTTCTAAAATTTTGCATTCTGATTCCTAGGCAACAGAGAACATGAATAGCAACCCAGAATCTACCCGATTAATTAATTAATGAATACTATTCATGAACCCTATCGTTTTTCTGGTGACCATCATACCTTGTTCATCAGTTCATAACTCACTCATTTTTTTTATTTTATTTTTTTGATGAATAGTTCATAACTCACTCAATTCCTAGTGAATTAAGTGCTTGTTGGCTACTTGCATTCCCTGTATATCCAGATACAAGTTTTATGTTTATTAATTTCTCTAAATCAACCCCTAGACATCCTAAAAATTTGATAAAAGTTCCTGCAAAATGATGTGAGTTCTGGAAACACAATAACTCACTAGGCTAGCTTCCTCTTGCTCCCTCGAGTCTAGTTCATGGGAACGCCCTATGAATTTTAGCAACTTTCGTCTCATTTATATCATTTACCTCTTGATAGATTGACTTGCTGTTTGAACCTACACGTTCTCTCTACTTAACTCTACAAGTCATGTTAGTTACTTCGTCAAATTTAATCATTTTCAAGTCTGAATTTGTCTTTGAAGTTGCTGCGTTGAAACCAGAAAACTATGAACACTCAAAATATTCCAAATGTTATTAGAACTGCAAAATTCAACTAGCCATTTTCAATTGATCATATATCCTTGATTACTTGATGGATTGCAGTGTTCCTTTCTTCTCTATAGCACCGGTTTGACTTTTAGACTCGTATCTGGGTCACTTTGACCGGGTGATTGGGATAGCAAAACGATGCGATTTTTTGATAATTTTTTCACCGTGTTATAGAGCAACTTTTACACTATAATGCCATGAAAAAATTTTCAAAAAATCGCATCATTTTGCTACACAAATCACCGGGTCAAAGTGACCCAGTGAATAGTGACAAAAGTCAAAATGGTGTGATAGAGAAGAAACGGAGGTAGTAACATTTTGGAATTCTTATTTTGACTAAGCTGTATAAGAGGGGTAATTTGATAAATTCACATTAACTTGGAATAAACTGTCAAATCATGACTCATGACATGTCCACGCGTCTTATTAATCTGGAGTTGAATTTGACCAAGTCAACTGTTGGGACCAAACTACAATTTTATCGAACTGCATGGACGTGAGTGCAATTCATAGAAACGATTGTAAATCAATATATGTGCATCAGCACACCATAGAACTCATGTGACTCACCTAATAAGCGTAATTAAGGGATTAAGGCAGAGTCAGGGACTATACCGGATAAAACTGATCTACAATGGGCAATTTGGTAATTTTGAGTTAGGCAGTCAGCATGACACTGCATATCTGCTTCTACTTCATTTAGATAATATTTGTTAATAGTAAGTATACTTAAAACTTTGTAGATATTACTGGAGTAGAGAATCAACTATACTACACGAGAGTTAGACTGTTCGACTATCACTTAAGCAGTTACTTGTAATCATTTACTTATACGTGTTCATATGTGGAAACACTGCTTTCAAAGAATCAAATGAATTTTTAGAAGCCCGTGGAAACTGTTTGAGTAATCTGAATACTCTAAAACTGCTTTTCAATAATTGGATTATTATATGATAATACCAAATTTTGTTATGCTGAAGGGTCGTCGGGTTTCGGCCTGGGCTCGAGGTCTGGGTGTAGAAGAAACCCTACAAGTCTCCTCAGTTCCACTAGTTGTTTGACTGGGTGTAATGAGTAGATAAATGATACATGAGCTCATTATCATTTTCATAATGTTGTAGAGTTTACTTAAGTCTACAACATTAAGAAAAATTTGATAGTTCTCGTATTGTTTTGCTACTCAAATAACTTTCGTCATTACAATCTCTACATTTCATGCTTCTTGTTATTTACAAAATGATAGTTGGGTCGCCACCGTCTATTACCAGCATCAGCCACTCAACTGATGATGCGGCCACCACTATCCCGGCAAGAATTGCCAGCCCACCGCAAGTCAATCCGGACCACGACCGCTACTTCCTTAACAACCACTGCACTAATTTGACTCACACGGGTACCATTAACGCCTTGTTAATTACCTCATTGCCATAACATTAACCCACGGAAAAAAAAACACATGGGCATCAACCATTTCATGGACCAGATCCGCAAAGAGGCTGCTAAGAGTCCACTAACTGCAAGGTATCTCCACCACTGGCTTGATTGACCAGATGGATGGAAACCCTACTGCTCATGCAGCTCTACAGTGAGGAACCTAGGCTTTTAAAAGACAGAGAAGAGTGGTGGTGCCGATAAAAAAAAAAGGCCTTATAAGAAATATAAAAATAAAGCCAACCGTAGTATTTTTTAATTTGGCAACAAACTAATTCGCGATCCCATCATTTTGAGAATATAAAGTGTTTTGAAAATCAACATTCAAACTGACACGTAATTGATATACAGTCATCAGTGTGCATCGTAATTTTATAAATGTATGATTGTCCGTAAGGGCACAAGTACAACACCTGTGTCACTGGCTAGCATAATCCTAAGACCTTTCACCTTCCTTCATATAGCAGAACGAGAGTGCAGCCTTATCACTGAAGAATTTACCACGGTAATTGTTAATGTTTGTTCATCCTGTCTCTGGTACAGAACTAAAAGAATCATACAGAATAGGTACTATCAGAAACTGAAGGAATATTATCAGCAACAATATGAAACAAAATTTACTACAATGGGTAAAAATAAGACTGAAACCGGAGAATATGAACTAAACAATCATAAAATCCACTGGAGTCAGATGCGTGGAGCACTGGAGTCATTCCCATAACACTATCGGAATTCAGAAACACCATAAGAAATTCAATTTTCAGAAGTAGAAACTTGGTAAGGTTTGGTTCCTTTCTTATAACATTATCGATCGTGTAGACTGTAGTGTATTCCAGAGAGTAAGACAAACGAAGTTTTGAGAATGTAACTAAGGGGAACCAAAGATCTAGTCAAGGGAATGTTAACTGAGGATCCTTACTTCATGTTTAGATGAAACTATTAGTGATGCAGACACTGATAAAGTAGTCTTCCCTGCCTGCAAAGGCTAGGACATGCTTTTTAATTTAGTGTGCATTTTTTCCTTTCCGTAGTTGCACAGGTTCGGACAATTACTTCCATTGCTTCCCTTGGCACATAGTTTAACATACTTTTGAAATATCGGAAAAAGAGTTGTTAAGCTCTCAAAGCTTAAAGAAGAAGATCCAATCTAGCCAAAAATGAGAAGTATCTCCAGAGAATGCGTCAAAGAAGTGTATACTAACTGAATACTTGAAGAACAAAATATCTTACGAAAGTATTAACAAATATTATGCAATGTTGATGGGGGAAAAATCTTCGAACACCTTAATTAAACAAACTAACTAGATTTTTTTTTAACAAACTACTTAGAGAGATATTGGGCCCGTGTGGGGAAGGGCATTCGCCTAGAAATTCTCTAAGTAGGATGGTATTGGATACCAAACCTCATAGTGCTTCGTAACATAATAAAGCAATTTTATTTATTCAGGATTACAAATTATCAGGGGGGTGTTCAAGATTCAGAGAACACGATGAACAAATTCAAGCAAAATAAAGGATACAGTTTCTACCTTCAAAATTTTGGCTTAAACTTGTACAGCGATTGGGCACATGCCCACTTAGTCCCTTGAATCACGGGGCTAGCACCTGATACAATACAAATCAACAGAAGACAGGAAAATAAGACATCTAAGAAAGAAAGTTACATTACAGGATATTAATCTAGAGAACAAGGCCATAGCACAAAGAAATATTATCACTCTTTAAGTTTTATTTACGGACATGTTTTATTCGTAAGTTCATCTCTTAATCAGTGTGAGGGTGTGAAGTGGGGATTACCGTGCAAACTGTACTTGTCTAGTGTCTCATCAGGTTTTATGGTCCAAAATAGCAGCGCATCGCCCATTTTGGGCTTCACAGAAAGCTCCTTTTTATCGCATCCTGACAGCTCATTCCACCATGGAACCCAATTAATATTTCCCTTAGCTGAAGGAAAGTAGGTCTCCCCACCTTCTTTGACATCTGACCTACATCGATAGCAAAAATGTGATTTAAGTAGAAGAAAATAACACAAGGTAATATCATATCTAATCAGTGGCAGAAGAAACACATTCAAGAGAAACGTACACTACATTTCTTATGTCGTCACCAAAACACAGCACAAGTGTGGCTTCTTCTCCTAATAAGGGAGTCAAGTTGTTAAACTGAGGAGATTAATGGGTAGCTAGGAAGCTCTAACACTCCCAAATAGTGCTCACATACTTATCGGACACGCCAAAATACGTGTCAGACACTCCACATGGCTTGTCGTGGCCTTTGAGTGAATTTTATTAAATTGGACACGTGGGATACAATGAGATACGTCAATCTCCCCTTAGTAAATTGTAAGTTTCACAGAAGGCATTTAATGTAATATTTCAACTTGAAGTGGGTTCATATGTAATAATGCTAAAGTATAGGTTATAATATATTACTCTTTATATGATTAAGGCTGCTCTTTTAAATAAACAAAAATTCAAGCGAGGTTTAATGTTCTCGAAGACTATGGGGATTTTATGCAAACAACTCGTCAAAACTTGAGCCTAGGTAAGCTACTCCCATTTCTCTTCTTATTCTTGTACTTAACATAGTTTTTCTATTATATTTAAGCAACCATTTCGTCTGGAACTTTGCTAAATATTACTGAAGTTGAAACTGAAATCATCCAAAAGCTCAAGTTTCTAGAGATTGCTATCCTTGTTACTACTATTCTCAATCTAGGATTGATGTGTACGTCACCAAATTAACAAGAAAAAAGGTGAAGAACAAGTTATGAATACAACGAGATCTTACAAGTACATGAGGAATGTTGCAATAACCGGATTGCTACTTTTAATCTCTAACCCATCAACAGGGGTATCATAATGAGGCGAATTCTCCTGCCCAACTTTATAGCGGAGAACATGAAGTCCTTCACCATGCTCTGCAAGTTGTAAAGCCATCACAGTCACGGTGATTTAATGCAAAAGATGAAAACATAGTGCAAAATTCTCTCAGGTAATTTAGCAAGTTCTATATTCTCCACAAATGACAAACAAGAAGCTAATTGACATAAATATGAACCATCCTTATCGTATCTACGAACTTGCTACTCCAAAAACACCAACAAGTTTAACCAGAGACTGAGAAAACAGCCACTGGAGGCCATTCAAGAAGCCACTGTGCATACCTACGGGTATAAATGTGAAATCAGCAATCCTTTGTTCTATGTCCCTGATGACTTTATCACCTCCTCTCCCCACAGACGCTCCAGTACTAGTTACGGTACTGAATAAAAAAAATAACAGAAATGAGAAGTCGCTTGTTCAAATATCATTAATTAAGCAAGCAATTTCAGCAACAGTGTGGGTAATAAAGCCAAACCTGCTATAATAATACTGACCAGTTTTGACATCATAAACCGTGGACCGGGTCATGTAAGGTTTGGCAGAATCTATTAGGTATCGACATTCCTCCTTGGACTGTTGAAAATAACATCCGATTCAGTATCATATGCTGTTTAGGATTTGATTATTCGATAACATGGTTTAGACCTGTTAGTTTTCACTTTGTTAAATACATCGATCCTCTTTTTTCTCAATCCAGTATCATGTGGAACTTCCTGAATTAGAAAGCATTCCGTGAATTGAAAGACTGCAGTGTATTGAAACACTCACCAAGAAGTTGTGAAATATGAAAGCTCTAGGTTCCCAGGAAATGATTTCTGTCCACTGATCCTCTCTCTTTCCCAACCCTTCGTCTTCGCTCCTGCAGTAGAAATCAGAAAATAACATCTTTAAGAAACATTTTTCTAGAATAACGTTAAACATATGAAGAGAACCTGATAAATCTTAGTTTAGAGTAGATATTTTATAAGCGAACGGGTCAACCGAAATACGGAACATAAAACTATAATTTGGGTCATGACCAAGGTTACTAGGATTGTGGTACGCTGAACAAGAACGCAGCACGCAGTAGAAATGCGGTTTCACTGGAGGTAGACTTCTTAGGGTTGATTAGTTGGATTGAGACTCGCTTGTTTAATTCAAAGAATACATATTAGCATTTACTTGAATTGTTAACTGGTGAAATTTTATAGGGACTTCCATCTTGAAAAGAAAACTTTGAGTCAAATACAGTAAATTATTTGATGAAATTATAGGGAAAGAGAGTAATATTTTAAAAATATTTAGCTTAATCTATAAAAATAGAAGCGATAGCCATAATCAACGATCCGCATGGTGATTGACCCCTGATCACCTGGATTGCAGATCACACCCTATTGAGTGATTTTTTGTTACTCTGGTCATAACCTAATTTAATCAAACACCATCTAAGTCAAACACTGATCGATTATCAAGTGCATGAATTACAGCGCCCCCGGGCTAGTTTAGTTGACAGACATGTTTACCTAAGCTTAAACAAGTCTTAAACGATCCAAGTAATAAGCAACTGCATGTATTATTACATACATACCTCATATTAGGGGGTGCAGTATCGCGAAACAAGTGGGAATATGGATCAAATCCCTTCCATAGCCCTTCTTTAGTACCGGTGGTGGCGGTTGAGTTCCTAATGAAATCCTAAAAAGAAGTATCAAACTGTGTCAGTTAGGGCACGAGCGTTTTCCACAGCCGTAAAAATAGAAGATAAGTAAAAAAATAGGCTTAGTTACATAATGCATACTCCCAGTATACCGAAACTAACCCATTACTATAATAAGTTTACTTCAATAAATGCAACAACTTTGTTCGTTCTCTTTCACCTGATTTGACTTTTTTGACTCGTATTTGAGTCTTTTGACCGGGTGATTTTGGATTTTGGATTGCAAAACGATATGATTTTTTGGTAATTTTTTTACCTAACTCTACAACACCATAACACAATTATAAATAAAAAAATTACATCATTTTCCTATCCAAATCACGGGATCAAGGTGACCTAGTGAATAGTGGAAAAAGTCAAATGTGGTAAAAGAGAAGAAACAGGGTACTACTTATTGAAACTGGTAAGATAATTGGGCCAATCAAGTCTTTTTCTCTAAGGGTAAATTTGCCAATACCTTTTATGTATGAACAGTGATGACGGATGCCGCCAAAGCGAAACCCCCGATTCCGGGGAATCAAACCCCGATTCCGGCGGCATTCAATTGCCCCCAAAGCCTTTCAAATATTAAAACCATACTTACAAAGTTCAAATTGGAATCAATGGAGAAATTGTGTGTCAAAATATATAACATAGCAGAAATCAAAATCAAGCCTTTCAAACCTCCTCTTCTTCTTGGCCATAATCGTCTATCTCCATCTCCGTCTCCATATCCAGGTCAAAATCGACACTGTTGAAACCAAAGTCGATTTTGAAACCGATGAAATCCGAAATAAATTCAAAGCTTCCCATTTTATTGATGAGACAAAATGGGACCGAAAGGAGGCAGAGACGGAGGCACCAAAACCCAATCGAAGGGAGAGAGAGAGAGAGAAGACGGCGGACTGAAGGTTTTAGGTCTTTGGGTGGTTTTTCATCATCCTATCTTTTTAGGTTAATTACTTATTAACCACTTCCAATTTGAGTTAATAATCCATGTCTTACCCCAAGTTTCGAAATCCTCTGATTACTATCCGTAATTGCTGATTGCAAACAATTAACAACTGGGACAAAATTTCCGTTAAACTAGTAATCTGACACATTGATAAAATTGTCCATGACATAGTTGTGAATACCGTTCCAGTTTGTTGGAATGGGTTTGTATGTTATACTTCAAATAACAAGTAAGAAAGAAAAATAAAAGAAAATTAGAAAATAAAAAAAATATATACAATAAGAAGAAGAAGAAGAAGAAGAAGAAAGCAGGCAACTTTAGTTAAACAAAAAATAACTCACAGATGAAGATGACAATGGAGGAGGAAGAGCGAACAAGCAGAAGAAGAGGACGATCGAGGAGGAGGAATAACAACCGTCACTGACCCCCCAACAACTCCCCACCTCTCTCGTCTCGATGACCCGACAGCGGCTAGATCCAAATTCTCTCTCTCTCTCCGTCTCTGATTCCGGGGCCTCTTGCTCCGTCTCTTTCTCCTCTCTATACCTTCTCGGTTTTTTGGAATGGGTTTGTTATTGAAAAACGAAATCATGAGAGAGATCTAGGGTTTAGATCGAAGAAGAAGAACTAGAACGAAAATGAAGAAGAAAATTCTGCTAAATGATTTTCATTCTCAAAAGGAAAAGAAATGAGCTAACGGTCTTATATATGGCCGTTAGCTGTAATCTAAAACACCCAATAGGAAGAAGACACGTCACGAAGAAAAGAAGATAAACGTTGCTCTTAACAGATGAGCAAAACGACATCGTTCTAATAAAATGAAAACTAGCGGTCAGGATTAGAACTTGGAGAGTCAATCGGACGGACACTGAAACAAATTGTTTCATGTCATCAGTTTGGCTCCAAGTTCATTTTAGTCCAAACCAAAAAACAAAAAAGAGAAATGATGAGAAGATCTGAGATGATCTGAAGCTTATGATCTTCAATACGCCCCCTCAAGTTGATGCAATGTGCACATTGCAGGCAACTTGGACAAGTAATGAAGAAATTGCTGAGCAGCAAGAGGTTTGGTCAAGATATCTGCTAACTGATCTGCTGCACAAATGTGTTGAAGAGAATAGACTTCTGAAGCAACCAAATCTCTGATCAAATGAGTGTCCAAATCAATGTGCTTGGTTCTCTCATGGTAGACAGGGTTTCTGGCAAGCTGAATAGCAGAAGAACTGTCACTAAAGATAATGGGAATACAGTCCAAAGCTACCTTCAATTCTTGAAACAAAGACAATAACCACTGAATTTCACAACCCAGCAAAGCTAACCCTCTGTATTCTGCTTCAGCAGAACTTCTAGCAACAACAGTTTGTTTCTTGGATTTCCAAGAGATCAAAGAATAGCCCAAAAAGACAAAATAACCAGAAGTAGATCTTCTAGAATCAACACACCCTGCCCAATCTGAATCTGTGTAACCAATAAGTTTAAAGGAAGATTGAGCTGAAAAGTGTAAACCTTGAGTTGCAGAACCTTTGAGATATCTCAATACATGATGAGCTGCTGACAAATGCTGCTTAGTGGGCTGAGAGATGAACTGACTGAGCTTATGAACAGAGAAGCACAAATCAGGTCTAGAATTGCATAAGTAAAGAAGTTTGCCAACTAATTTTCTATATCCAAGAGCTGCTGATTCATCAAGAATATCTCCATTATGCATACTGAGTTTGCTTGAAGCAATCATAGGAGTTGCAGCTGGTTTGCAGTCCAAATAACCAGCAGTAGCAAGAATCTCTATAGCAAACTTTTGCTGAGAAAGAAAAATACCCTGAGAAGTTCTGGTGATTTCAAAACCCAGAAAATAAGATAAATCTCCCAGATCTTTGAGTTTGAAATAATGAGAAAGCTCACTCTTAAAATCTGTGAGATCCTTGATGTGAGATCCTGTTAACAGGATATCATCCACATAGACCAGCAAAAACATGATAGATGAACTATTTTGCTTGATGAAAAGTGTATAATCTGATTTGCAATGCTGAAAACCCAGAGATAGCAAGGTATTTGTGAACTTGAGAAACCACTGTCTAGAGGCTTGTTTTAAACCATAAAGGGATTTAGTCAGTTTGCACACTTGAGAAATGTTTGGATCAAGACCCTTCAACTCAAAATACCCCTCTGGAACTTTCATATAAACCACTTCATCAAGATTCCCATGAAGAAATGCATTGTTGATATCAAGTTGAAACAATGGCCAATTATGAATTGCACCCAAAGCCAACATAATTCTAAAAGTGACCAATTTAGCAACAGGTGAGAAAGTTTCAAAGTAATCTATACCTTCAGTCTGAGTATAGCCCTTTGCCACCAATCTTGCCTTGTGTCTGTCAATTGTACCATCTGAATTATACTTGATTCTATATACCCATTTGCAGCCAATCACCTTTTGTCCTGGGGGTAAATTTGTCAATTCCCATGTCTGATTCTGCTCAAGAGCTTGTAGTTCTTCTTTCATAGCAACTATCCATTCTGGAAACTGATAAGCTTGCTTGTAGGAAACTGGTTCAATCTGGCTGTGAAAATTAACCAAATCCAAATGTGTATCTCCTGAAATTGCAGATAAAACTAAAGAAGTGCCAAGATGATATTGTGAACTGATCACTGTATGTCCTTTATGTGGATGTCTCACTTCATAATCTTCTAAATATTTTGGTGGATGTCTCACTCTAGTAGTGATTCTAGGAGCATGAACACTTGCTGGAGTCTGAAGAACATCTTTGTAACTTGGTAGTACTGGAGATGATGATGGTGAAACAGTTGAAACTGCATTAGTGGAATCTGAGAGAGCTGAGTCTTCTTCAAAGACTGGTAATGGAATGACAATGCCAGAACTAGTATCTGCAGAAGTATGTATTTCCTTAAAAGGAAATACATGCTCATGAAAAATCACATTTCTGGAAATGAAAAACTTTTTGTCTTGTAAATCATACACCTTGTATCCTTTTGTTCCAAACACATAACCAACAAAAACACATTTAACTGCTCTTGCATCAAATTTAGTTCTTCCTTGCATCAAAGTGCTAGCAAAGCACAAACATCCAAACACCTTCAATACTGTATAATCTGGTGGAGTTTTATAGAGAAGCTCATATGGAGATTTGTCATTGAGCTTAGGAGAAGGTGTTCTATTAATCAAGTAAGCTGCAGTCATCACACAATCACCCCAAAAAGAAATTGGCAAGCCACTCTGAAACCTTATAGCTCTGGCAACATTGAGCAAATGTTGATGTTTTCTTTCTGCCACTGAATTCTGCTCTGGTGTTTCAACACAGCTATGTTCATGAATAACACCTTTTTCTTTAAAAAATTGAGAGAATTCCAACTATGGTGCATTATCACTTCTAAATCTTTTGATCAAAACATGAAACTGAGTATGAATCATATTGAAAAAGGTAGGAATGATGTGTTCCACATCTGACTTATGGCTCATCAAATAAATCCAAGTAGTCCTACTAGAATCTTCAACAAGTGTCAAGAAATATTTGTGTCCTTGATGAGTGGGGGTTTTATATGGACCCCAGGTGTCACAATGAACTAGTTCAAACAATTGACTAGTCATATGACCTAATTTTGGAAAAGGAAGCTTCTTTTGCTTTGCCAAAGGGCATACCTCACATATAAAATTGATTGTACCTTTCAAATTCTTGTCCAAAGAAGCTGACATGTTCTGCAGTTTTGAATGAGACAAATGACCCAATCTTTGATGCCAAAGTTCTGATGAAGTAAGTGAACTATGAGCAACACAAGAAGAAATTTGATCTTGTGAAATATCAGGGCTCAAAATATAGAGACCTCCTTGCCTCTTCCCTCTTCCAAGAACAACATCATGACTGTCTTTGATCCAACAGTCATTTGTAGTACAATTGAAAACACAATCATAATATTGTGTTAACCTTGAAACAGAAATGAGATTAAATTGAAAGGATGTCACATACAGAACTTGATGCAATGTTAAAGAATGATTGACTTTGACTACCCCAATATGAGTGACTTCAGAAGACTTTCCATTTGGCAAGTGCACAAAAGTGTTAGACACAGGATGAATTGAGTCAAAGAAATTCAAATCTGAACACATATGATCAGTGGCACCTGTGTCCACAATCCATGAAGTTGATGAAATATTTCCAGAAACCATACCAGATTGAAAGCTGCTAATAATACCTGCCATAAAGGGGTGATTTCCATGTGTGGAACCAGCAGAGCTAGAAGATGACTGCAAAGGTGAATCCATGTGTCCACCATGACTGGAACTAGAAGATCCATAAAGAGGAGTAATATTATACTGTAAATGAGTATTGGTGAGCTGATTCCGTGCTGCATTGACTGCATTAGAAGAAATATCACTCTTCCCAACAATAGTTTCTGAAGCAACATGATTCACTCTAGACTTAGTGAATTTGAAATTAGGTGGAAATCCAATCAACCTGTAGCACTTTGCTTTGACATGTCCCTCATGTCCACAGTGGTGACAAATAAGCTTTCCAGTTCTATTAGAAGTTGCTGGAGAGATCTGCATATTTGGCTGCTTGTACATTCCACCACTAGATTGTTGATTGTTTACAGCATTAGCCATAAGAAACTTAGGTTGAGATTGAGGAATTTGTAAATGTGAATCACCATACTGAGCATACATTGCTAGATTATTTGACTGAAAAACATTGTGAGACTGCAATTCCATTTGCCTCTCCTGTTGAATAATTTTGGCAAATACTGAGTTAAGTGGTGGTAGAGGGTCTGTTAACAACAGTTGATCTCTCACTGATGCAAAGTGACCATTCAAACCATTTAAGAACTGCATGATTCTCTCTTGTTCCTGAGAATTTCTCAATTGATTGAGAATATTGCATTGACATTGAGACAAAATTCCACAACTGCAGCTAGGATTAGGCTTATAATTGGCTAATTCATCCCAGAGACTCTTCAATTGTGTGAAATAAACTGTGACAGTCCTATTCTCTTGCCTCAAAGCTGAAATCATTTGAGTTAACTGAAAAACTCTTGGCAAATTTCCTTGTGAAAAACGTTCAATGAGATCTAACCAAATCTCTCTAGCAGTAGATCTACATACTACACTGCTAACTATATCTTTTGAAATTGAACTCAGAAGCCAAGACATAACCATACTATCACACCTTCTCCAAAGGCCATACATATCTGAAGTAGGAAGAGGCTCTGTGATGGTGCCATCAACAAATTCAAGCTTGTTTTTAGCACGAAGAGCAACAATGATTGATTTATGCCATGTATAAAAATTTGATCCATCCAATTTATCAGAAACCAGAATAGCACCAGGATTATCTGAGCTATGAAGAAAATAAGGAGAAGCAGCTTCAATACCTTGCTGCGAAGTTCGAGAGTGAGAGCCATGACCAGTTGAGTCGTGAATCGACATGAATTGCAAACCTCAAACACCAGATCCAAATCAATAAAACCAGCAAAACAACCTTCAACGAAGATGATGATGAATAAACCGAAACTACAGCAGATCTGCCAAACCAGGCTCAGATACCATATTGAAAAACGAAATCATGAGAGAGATCTAGGGTTTAGATCGAAGAAGAAGAACTAGAACGAAAATGAAGAAGAAAATTCTGCTAAATGATTTTCATTCTCAAAAGGAAAAGAAATGAGCTAACGGTCTTATATATGGCCGTTAGCTGTAATCTAAAACACCCAATAGGAAGAAGACACGTCACGAAGAAAAGAAGATAAACGTTGCTCTTAACAGATGAGCAAAACGACATCGTTCTAATAAAATGAAAACTAGCGGTCAGGATTAGAACTTGGAGAGTCAATCGGACAGACACTGAAACAAATTGTTTCATGTCATCAGTTTGGCTCCAAGTTCATTTTAGTCCAAACCAAAAAACAAAAAAGAGAAATGATGAGAAGATCTGAGATGATCTGAAGCTTATGATCTTCAATATTTGTATGTTATGTTGGGGGATAGATTCGAGTGGGGTTGATATGGGTTCTGGGTTTTGAGTTAATTTAGAAAATTTTGTGTTCTTATCAATTTGAAATTTTAAAAGTCGATAGGTAGATATGTTCTTTTTCTTGGGTGTTCCGATTTCAATATCAAGGAGTTCTTTTGAGCTTAATATCGTGGAGTTTTGAATTTGGGTTGTGCGTGTTTTGGTTTCAATTTCACAAATTTTTATTTAAATTTAAAGAAATTTGTTTCCAATTTGGTGTGGTGGTGATGGGTATCGGAATTAGGATCTTTCAGTAGCAGTGATAGTGACTGCAGCGGTGGTGGTGGGTACTAGGTAGTGACTGCCAAAATTCTGGGTTTATGGTGGTGACATCGGTGGTGCTGCTGCGGTAGACGAGCGGTGTTCTTCGTGTTCATATTTTTCAAGGTTAGACTCATTTACCCCTAAAAACCTGTTAACTAACAGAAAAAATTGGATAGAAGTTATCCCAGTTATTAATTGTTTACAATTTGCAACTGAAGGTAGTAATGAGAGGATTTCAAAACAGGTGGTGGTACATTGATCTTTTTTTTTTTTTTTGAAATATGGTACATTGATCATTACACCAAACTGAAAATGTTTAATCAGTAATAGACATTTTTTTTTAAATTTTACATTTATTGGTTATAATATAAATTTATTTTTATGCATTGACACATATAACCTCCTATATGGATTCAATTTGAATGAATTATTTTATCCATTTGATCAGTAAATAGTATTATTGTAAGTAGAATTATCACGATAAATATTTTGTTCTATGGAAAAAGTTATAAAAAAATTATTCATTGTTACTATGCCACTGAAATTGTTAAATTAAAAATAATTAAGATTTTATAAAATTTAAACTTGTGAGTAAAATAATTAAAATTTAAATATTGCTATGACAAGTAAATAAATAAAAAAAAAATCAATTCTGTAAGTTATAAAAACTATTTACAAAATTGTATGGGTGAGAATTAGGAGTGCGCTAGTCTTTTCACATATTTCCATCCAAACATATGGGTGAAAAGTTAACGGTGGGTACCACCATTGCAACAAATTGAAAGTATGGGTACTGTCGATGTTGCAATTGAAATATGTGTATCAGATTCACATAAAAACCAAACTATGGATACCATCGTTGTAAGT
Source organism: Linanthus parryae (assembly GCA_023055425.1). NCBI lineage: Eukaryota > Viridiplantae > Streptophyta > Magnoliopsida > Ericales > Polemoniaceae > Linanthus > Linanthus parryae. The sequence goes on along the minus strand of JALGPY010000006.1, from coordinate 22,680,792 downwards.
AATTTTTTCTTTTAATTTTGATATACTAGGAGTATGCATTAAGTAATTAGGTTAAATTGCACCGGAGGTACCCATATCTTGCTAAAACAGACAAATGGATAACCATATTTTATTAGAGATTCTTTAAGGAGGCTAATTGCATCGCAGGTGTCCATATTTTACAAAAATAGACAATTGGATACCCATAGTTCAAAATCGAGCATTACAGGTCCCACATTTTGAATTTTCGAACAAGTGGTTACCATTCCGTTAATTTTCCGTTAATATTAGACAGAAAAATATGGAAAGACTATTGTACCCCTCATTTTCACCTAAAATATTTTCTAAAATACAAGTTTTACTAAAAGTCTAAAACCAAATTAAAAAAATAAAATTTTAATATAATAATTTGATATATGTAAGATAATGCAACATATTTCATCAAAATTACATATTTTTACATCATTTCAAAGTATGAAATATGTTTTATTAGTAGCTAGGGTGGTAGCTCAAGTGGTAGAGTGTTGGAAGCTCCTGCATCAGGTCCTGGGTTCAAAACTCGGTTGACGACAAAACAATTTCTCAAAAAAATATGTTTTTATTAACATATATCCGTCAATATTAAAGTCTTTAACTTTTTGTAACATTTTTTTTTTAAAAAAAATCTCAAATTTTCATAATTTCACATGTATTTTTTTAATAAAACAATAACATACAAATATCTTTGTGCATTTTAACAGTTAACACAAGAGTTGACACCTGACACTCTTGAGTAGTTTTCTATTGTAATGATTTGTATTTTTCATGAAAATGTAAAAGAGACTATTGTATAAAATGTACAAAGATACTTGTATGTTATTGTTTTCTACAAAAATACACGTGAAATTATGAAATTTGAGATCATTTTTAAACACTGTTAAAAAAAGTTAAAAGACTTTAAGATTGACAGATTTGTGTTAATAAATACATATTTCATATCTTGAAATGATGTATAAAAAATGTAATTTTGATCAAATATATCGCACTATCTTACATATATCACATTGTTAAACTAAAAATGACATTTTTTTTAGATTTTCTAGTGAAACTAGTATTTTAAAAAAAGTTGAGGTGAATAAGGGGTACAAAGGTGTTTTTATAATTTTCCGTCCAATATTAACAGAAAGTTAATTGAAGGGTACCCACTTGCTCAAAAATTCAAAGTTTGGGACCTGTGGCACTCGATTTTGAAATTTGGGTACCCACTTGCTTGATTTTGCAAAATATGTGTACCTCCGGTGTAATTTAGCCTTGTAATGAAATTCCAATGAAGAAGAAGAAGAAGAATAAATATATCGAGAGAGATTGAGAAAGAGGGAGAGAAAGAAATAGAGGGAGAGATTAAGAAATATGGGTTATGTGAGTTGAAGTTGTGATTTTTGTAAATCTTTGTAAAAGCTAATGGTGAGAGTGTGTGTGCGCGAGCGCGTGTGTGTCCAATGTACGCAAGAAAGTTAGCGAATGGTGCCTATTTCCAAAAAAAATGTGTACCTAATTTCTTCAATCGCAAGTATGAATAAGGGTAAAATTGTAGGAAGCGTGCGTATTTGGAAAAAAATAGAACTTTGAATACCTATTTGTTTCAATTGAAAGTATTTTACAAAATACACAAAAATTCCAAACTATATGTACTATGGATACAAGTTTGCCCTCATTCTTATTTGATACTACCTCTTTTTTGTCTCTATCACACCGATTTGACTTTATAACTCGTATTTGGGCCACTTTGACTGAGTGATTTGGATAACAAAACGATGTGAATTTTCGATAATTTTTTCACCGTGTTATAGAGCAACTTTTCCTCTACAACACCATTAAAAATTTATCAAAAAATTACATCGTTTTGCTACACAAATCACCGGGTCAAAGTGACCCGGTGAATAGTGACAAAAGTCAAACCGGTGTGATAGAGAAGAAACGAAAGTAGCATTTAAGTACCCACGATACCACATGTGGTACTTCTGAAACACTAGATATGAGCATATCAACTAACAAATTTTGTCCTTCGAAAGATGAAGCAAGCTCCACGATGAGATTTCCAACACCTCTCTCGAGCTCTTCAAGGAAACTTTCCCCTTTTGAGCCACATAAAAGAGATGAACTAAGGTAAGAGAATCCAATTTGAGCAATAGTCTGCAGGGCCGTCTCAAGCTTTCTGGAGGTCCAACATATGTTTCTATAAAAGAAAATATGATCTATCTGAATTTTATATTCTTTTGAAGAGTTTGAAGAACATGATTTTTTAATTAAAGAACATTTTTTATTACAATTCAATAGATCTCGGAGATAGAAAAACACCATAATTGTAACCTTGTCAGAAAATATAACTCAAAAAATAAAAAATTAAAGACCAAATTCCGCAAGAGAAACGTGTGAACGTGTGATACAAATTGACTTCAGTCTTTTGACTCTCTAATTCGACCTACTAAATGATGGAATTGACCTAAATACCATTCATGAACATGGAAGTTATTCATAATGTAACTTTTGTTGAAAAGTCTCACATCGAACATTTAAGAAAAAAGAAATATAATTAATAAGTGTCCTGGGTTGCTCTCTTCATTGCCAATTAGTTTAGAGGTGGAACCCCATGAATTCTTACATGGTATCAGAATTTTGGCTCACGCACACGTGAATGGTCTAACAACCCACGTGCTCGCCGCCACCCGTAGACAAAAGATTCACGTGCAGGCCAAAAAATGCCACACGTGAGGGGGCGTGTTGAGAAGCCCCACATCGAACATTTAAGAAAAAAAAATAATTAGTAAGTGTCCTGGACTGCTGCCCTCATTGCCAATTGATTTTGAGGTGGAACCCCATGGATTCTTACAACTTTGGGTCTATACGCCATAATTCGTAAGAGTTGAGTTTCTTAAAAATCTAGTTTGACTAAGCTGTATAATAAGTGTAATTTGGTAGTATCACATTAACTTTAAATAAACTGTCAAATCATGACTCGGGTTAGGAACCAATATGTAACAATGTGGAGTTGATCAATTTGACCAAGTCAACCAATGGGACCGAACTACAGTTTTATCAAGCTATATGGACTTGAGTGAAATTAAATAGAAACTATTGTACATCAATATATGTGCATCAGCACACCCTAGAACTCATGTGACTAACTTATTGAGCATAGCTGCATAGTTAAGGGATTTAAGAGTCACGGACTATATTGGATAAAACTGACCTACAAAAAGCAATTTGGTAATTTTGGGGGAGGTAGTCAACATGACATTGCGTATCTGCTACTACATTATTCAGATGATATGTGTTAATAGTAGGTATCCTTAAAACTTTGTAGATAGTGATGGATAGAAAATCAACTTTGCTAGACGAGAATTAGACTGTTGACTGTCGATGATGAGTTACTTGTCTTCCTTTACTTTTATGTGTTTATATGTGAAAATATTGCTTTCAAAGAGTCAAATGACTCTTTAAAAGCATGTCTTGCAACTATATGAGTAAGCCGGATACTCTGAAACTGGTTTTCAATAATTGAATTAGTATATGCTAATACTGAATTCGGTTATGCTGAAGGGTCTTCGAGTTCTTGCCTGGGTTCGGGGTCTAAGGGTAGAAACTCTACAAGTCTCATAAGCTCCACTACATGTTGAACTCTAGAGCAAGACAATTTATGCCTCTCTGAGCCACTTGTTTACTTGATTTGTACTCAGCATTAGGCACTAGTACTACTCACCAGACAACTGATTTGGTAGAGGGTGTCAAAACTTCAAGACTACTTGTTAGTTGGATTTTGACTAAACAATCCTTGTAAGAAGAGAATCTAATATTTATAACCCTGGTTGTGGGATTTGGAATCTCTAGTAATGATAATTTGACTTTTATGTCTAATATTTTAGTCTGTCTTATTACTACGTCAGGGAGCTATCTTGTAAACGCTTACATAAATGCAATTACATCTCTCATATTTATTAAATTTCTACATAAACTACTTACACTAGTCTGTCTTATTACTACGTCAGGGAGCTATCTTGTAAACGCTTACGTAAATGCAATTACATATCTCATTTTTATTAAATTTCTACATAAACTACTTACACTACTAACTAGCTTTACCGACTCTCTTTTAAAACTAAAAATATTCAAAACATTATTTTCATAACTCGTTAGTTAAATTATATTTATGTGACTATTCACTCAAGATTATTTCTGACTCATTTTATTTTGCAGCTTTGTGTTTTCTAAAACTTTGTGTGCTATATACTTCATAACATAATATTTATAGTTAGACTCCTTGCTGGGAAACTTTGGTGCTTCAGCGAGGACACTCCCACGGGTCCATATATCTCCGATTCAACAGGGTGAGGTCTTACACGGTCACTTTGAATTGAAAGAAGAAACACTTTGGAAACAAATAATTAAATCGCGCTAAATCGTTTTTTGTTGGCAACTACGGGTGTAATATGGATCACCCAAGTTTCAAGGTATTTCAAGCTTCGCTGGCTAAATTTCATGAGCTCGAATTTCATACGATTCAAGCAAGAATCGAAACCAAAACTTATCTCATTCAGTGATTTTATGCTGGGCTCAGTTGACCTAAATAGAGCTTGATGATGACTTCACCTCAAATTTGGACTCGTACATAAAGACCATGCTAAAATAATTACTCTCTAAGTCTCAAATTATTCGCCATATCTAACTATTAAAGTGATTTTGAGTGGATGAACGATACAAGAGCTCATTATCATATTCGTAATGTTTTAGAGTCATTTTAAGTCTACAACATTAAGAAAAAAAGGCAATTCTCGTATCGTTTGGCTACTCAAACAACTTGTGTCTTTTGAATTTCTACATTTCATGCTTCTTGTTATTTACAAAATGATTGGGTCACCACCACTTATTACCAGCATCGTCGCCGTCGGGTGGGTGGTTTATCGGGAGAAAGGTTAGTCAAACTATGCTACCACCATCCCTAATTAAGGGCGGTGGGTGCATGGCAATATATATGAGCATATGTGAGTGATTTTGCTTAGAAGTAACACACTGGGATAGAAATTCAGAGAGCTATTTACGTGTGTGTCGGGTGGGTGGTTTATCGGGGAGGCCATCGTCGCCGTTGTGGCCACTGCGTGCAATGTAATCGGGTTCTCTTCTCAATAAAATATCTGGTTCTGGCTGTGGATTAGCTAGCGGGTTCGTTACGAATTCGTTAGTGAACCACGTTAAATATCTGTCTCGTTCTTGTTTTGCTTTCGTCGTTCATCCTTGAATACCCCCAGGTCATTACAAAATGGTAACAGAGCCCTGAAACAGGAGTTTTGTTACAACAAACTGGTATCAGAGCCAAGGTTTCATGATCCGGGTGGAGCCAAGAGCTTGGGTTTCACGTTTTTGGTGGAACTCAAATCTAGGGTTTCGCGATTCAGGTGGAGCAGGCTATCAGGAGGTTGGTTTTCGAGATTCCGCCAAGAACGATGTCTGGTTTGGCGATCAAGATCGATTTATTCGTGAGAGAGAAGCAGGTACACCCACCATCAGAAGCCCCATCGAGGGGGCTATGTGGGTTCCTGTCGGAGCAATCTGGCGCGCATCTGATTAGGCGTGCATGGGATCTGGCAAAGCCATCACGCATTCGGTACTGGCGCGACTCTGGCGGTTCACGCGCATCTGGCGTTCTGGCGATTGACGTTCAGGCGCAATCTGGCTCTCGGTATGGAGCTTCTGGCGCGTGAGTTTTCTAGCACGCGCATCTGGTTCTGGTTTTGGCGCGCATTATGCACGAGTTTGTTCTGGCGTGCATCTGGTTTTGGAGCGTGTACCATGACACGCACTGAGCTCGCATCTGGCGCGATCTGTTTCCGGCGAGCATCTGCGCATCTGAGGCATACGAGGCGCATCTGGCATGACAATTTGGTCACTCTTCATTGGTGCATTTGGTCTGAATGACATATGGGCACTTGTCATGGTGCATATGTCTGGCGCAATTGGGCGCATCTGGAATGTATTCGGTCCTGTCTCAGTGAATACATTCGAGTCTAGTTATGGGTGGAGCACTTGTTTCTGTTTCCGGAAGTCGGGCGCAGTCATTGCAGGAACGCATGGTTGTTGAAGTAACGATTTGGCGATTCTGATTTCGCATACAGCTGCGGAATATCTGATCGGGGAGGCGTGCTCGTTTCTGGTTGTGGGAGACGCATCCGTTTCTGGTTTGAGGAAAGAACATCAGGTTCCGGTTTCAGGTTGCTGAGATGATTCAAGTCAAGGTGGAGATTTGTTGGGTTGTTTGACTTGCAATCAAAATAAGCAAGGAAATCACACTAGGAAACATTTGTTTCCAAGTTGAATTGGGAGAAAGGTTAGTCAAACTATGCTACCACCGTCCCTAATTAAGGGTGGTGGGTGCATGGAATTATAAATGAGCATGTAAGTGATTTTGTTTAGAAGTAACACACATGGACAGAAATTCAGAGAGCTATTTACGTGTGTGTCGGGTGGGTGGTTTATCGGGGAGGCCGCCGTGGCCGTTGTGACCACAGCGTGCAATGTAATCGGGTTCTCTTCTCAATAAAATATCTGGTTCTGGCCGTGGATTAGCTAGCGGGTTCGTTACGAATTCGTTAGTGAACCACGTTAAATATCTGGTCGTTCTTTTTTTGCTTTAGTCGTTCTTGCTCGAATACCCCCAGGTTATAATAAACTGGTAACAGAGCTCTGAACCAGAAGTTTTTTTACAACAAAAATATTTAGCTCTATGTATAGTAATAGAAGACATCGCCCTAATCCATGATCTGGATGGCGGATGACACCTGATTGGGATCACGGGACCTAGATCGCGGATCGCACCATGTTGAGTGATTTGTGGTAACTTTGATAATAACCCATTGAATCAAACACTATCTAACTCAAACATAGATAGACTATCAAAGTGAATCAAATTCAACAAGGCCCCCGGGCTAGTTTAGTTGAAGACATATTTAACAAAGCTTAAACAAGTCTAAACAAGTCTTAAAAGATCCAAGAAATAAGCAACTGCATGTATATAACATATATACCTCACATTAGGGGGTGCAGTATCGCGAAACAAGTGGGAATATGGATCAAATCCCTTCCATAGCCCTTCTTCTGTACTGGTGGCGGCGGTTGAGTTCTTCTTCTTGGGATCCACACCGGCGGAAGTATTCATCTTGCTCTTCATGTAACCCTAAAGAAAGTACCAAACTCTGTCAGTTAGGGCAAGAACGTTTACCACAGAGATAAAGTTAGAAGACAGATAAAAAGGAATACGAAGTCATTGGCAAGTATGGCAGTGAGCTACGAGGGCGATAAATACAAAAGAATATGGAGTCACTGGTAAGCTACGTCGAGTGCCCCTGCAGATGAGCTTGGTAAATCGTTTGCTATGACAATGAAACAATGAACGAAGTATATTTATTTAATTATTTATCCTAGGAGTGAGAAATAGGTGTGGAGGTGGTTTTATTACTACTCCTAAAAGTTCGGGGGGCTAAACGTAAATTTTGTTAGTAATCTGAAGATGGGGTCATTTGGACGTATATTTCTATTCGAATCAATACGTAGTACTACTATAGATGGCACGGATCGGATTTGAATCGGATCAGCCTATATCTAAATTTGATCCACAATAGTTCGGATAGGATCTGATTTGAATAGGACTATTCAACGAATCATAGCGGACAATATTTTTATTTTGTCTAACGCAAGATAATAATGAACTACAATCAAAATTATATTAATTTGTTGGAAAAATCCGGTTTTTACTCGACGTTTGAGGTGGGTTTGTAAGAAACTACTAAACGATTCACGAAAACGAAAGTTGCTATGGATTCGTCAGAGCTAGATGAACATCCTACAATTTTACTTCATCCAGAATCGCTATTGGGTGAATGAAAAATTCATGGGTAAAGATGGGCTCTGAGTACACGGACACAGACAAGGAGAAGCAGATTCTGGTGCTTGAGGAGGAGTATTGAATTGAAGGAGAGAAGGATTTCCAACACTGTTTGATCGGCTCTTTCATGTTGGAAGAAGCAATCAACAGTACAAGTATGCGTAACATGCTCCGAAGGATTTGGAATAGAGGTAACGAAGTAAACATAATTGAACGGGGTGCCTTGAAAGGGTTGCTTTAGGGGGACCATGGGTCTAATGGAAAAATCCTTCTCCTTAAAACCTGGAATCTCAACGATCCCTTGTACGGGGTGGCTTTTGATTCAGTCGACATCTGGGTACAGATCAGTAATATCCCAATACAGGTTATGAAGGCGGAGGCGGGCATGAAAGTTATAAACCTAGTGGGTGAAGCCATCAACGCCTCAAAACAGATTGAGAGCGAAGATGGAATTAATTACATACGAGTCAGAGGAAGATTCCCAGTTAAAGATCCGTTACCAAGAGTTGTTCATATTCAGAGTAAAGAGGGTCCGTTATGGCTTAATTTCAAATATGAAAGATTGCCTTCTATCTGTGATTGGTGTGGTTGTATAGATCATGAAGCAGCGGACTGCGAAGCAATACCAAAAGACATTCAAGAATGCTTGGATCCTGGTTACGGTTCCTGGCTTTTGTACCATCCAAAGAAGAAAGGAAAGAACCAGAAACAATCGACGCCCCATGAGGGTACGGATAGTAAAAAAGGTGATGGCATGGCGACAGAAGACACTGTAGGCCTTGACCAGACCAACACAGAACCCAATAATCAAGCTATTATGGTAATCAATAATCTTCCATGATCTCCCACCGGACAAACAGCAAGATATGGCAACAGCTAGTGTAGAAGTCGATCTACAAGACCAGTCCCCCACTGCCGTTGAGAACCGGGTACTCGAAGATGCTGTTAGAGACGATCTGTTTGGCCTTGATAGAGCTATAATGGGCTATAGTGAAGACGGGAACAGTGAGGGAGGTATCTCGGTAATGGACAGGGTTAAGGCGCTAAACAAAGGGGTCGTGAGACCAAAAACCAGTAACCTGAAAGATCAATCCAGAAATAAGAAGAAGGAGATGTTGACATATGAATCGGGTGTAGGAAAGAGGAAGATGTCGGACACAGTATTTAGTCCGGTAGCGACAAAAACAAACAAAGTGTCGGGTAGCAAGAAGGGGAGGCAACTCGACATGAATCAGGTTCCCCAAACCCACTCTGAAGACCAAGAGATGTCCACAGTGGCTGAGGATGCCCTAAACTCCTCAACTGATGCAATGGCGGTGGCTGCGACGCAGCACCACCAAGACCGATGATTCTCCTCAGCTGGAACGTGCGTGGTTTGGGGAACACCAGCACGTTCATATCTCTTCATGATGAAGTGAAGAGAATTATTCCCGATCTAGTTTTTCTGATGGAGACTAGATTCGACGTGAAACAAATGGATAGAATACAAAACAATCTAGGTTTTCAGAATGGGCTGCATTATGGGAGTATTGGACGTAGTGGAGGAAAATCTCTATTATGGTCCAAGAATGTGAACTTCGAGCTTGTGAGATACAACAGATTTTTTATAAAGGGTTGGGTATGCAAAGAAGATGGAGAAAGAATTTGGTTATTCAAGGGGTTTTACGGAGACCCCGATGCCAGCCAAAGACACAACTCATGGGAATTACTACAACGTATAAAACCTTCCCCAAACACCCGTTGGTGTGTAATTGGGGACTTTAATGCTATCGCTTCTAGCTCGGAGAAAGAAGGCGGTCGTGTGGTTAGATACAGCCAAATCGAACCTTTCATTCAAGCAATCAATTCTTGTGATTTGCGAGACATAGTTTTATTGGCTGCCCATTCACATGGTCGAATAATCAGAGTGATGAAGGTCACATTATAGAAAGGCTTGATCGGATGTTAGTTACCAATGAGTGGCGAGATCTCTATCCTGGTGCAACAGTCAGGCATCAGTTTATCGCAAACTCAGACCACTTGGTCCTAGTGGTTAATTTCACGGCTCGAAATCATATTCGAACCGGGAAAAGATTCATGTTTGAATCTGTTTGGATCAAGCACCCAAACTTTCGCCTCAAGGTGGAGGAGGCATGGCTCAATTCAACAGAAATAAATCAGAACAAGTTGGAGCAGTTGTCACACAACTTGAAGATATGGGACAAAAAGGAGTTCGGTAATGTTAAATACAAGATTCAGAAGTTAAAAGATAAGCTTGCATCTTTATGGAAGCAGCATCCAACATAAGCAAAGAGGGCAGAATTTCGTCAGATCCAGGAGGAGCTGAACCAAGCTCTAAGTATCGAGGAAGAGCTTTGGAGACAGTGCAGTAGAGCTCTATGGCTTCGAGAAGGAGACAGGAATACCTCCTATTTCCACCGCAAAGCATCGAACAGGAAAGCACGGAATACAATATCGGGGTTGATGAACCAGAGTGGTCAATGGATAGATGACCCAGAAGGTATTAAACATATTTTATCAACTCATTTCTCATCCATATTTACCTCCAGTAACCCAACAGAGGTAGAGATGGACATAGCACTGAGTAACATGCCAAAACTTGTCGAGGATGATTTTTGCCACTTTCTCGAGGAGGATTTCACGGCAAAAGAGATTGAAGATGCATTGAAAGCTATGCACCCTATAAAATCTTCAGGTATTGACGGTTTCCCTCCTCTTTTTTATCAAAAGTTCTGGAGTGTGGTTGGCAATGATATTACAAAACTATGTCTCAATGTTTTGAACAATGATGCTGAGATTGGAGATTTTAACAGAACTTTGATAGCCCTTATTCCAAAAGTTAAACAGCCGCAAATAGCTGGGGAGTTTCGCCCCATAAGTTTATGTACAGTCATGTATAAGATCATAGCAGAGACCATTGCCAACCGTCTAAAAATTGGCCTTGATGATATTATTGGCGAGGCTCAAAGTGCTTTTGTTCCGAATTGCCAGATTACGGACAATATTTTAGCGGCTTATGAAGTAATTCATTCGATGAAAACTAGATTTGAAGGTAAAAGTGGGCATGTAGCACTTAAAGTCGACATGTCAAAAGCCTACGATCAAGTAGAATAGGCTTTTTTACGAGCAACTATGCAAAAGATGGGTTTTGGCAGCAGATTCATGAGCAGAGTAATGAGATGTATCAATTCAGTACGGTATTCCTTCGTACTCAATGGAGAAATAGTTGGAGATATCATACCTCAACGTGGACTCAGGCAGGGCTGCCCTCTCTCGCCCTACCTGTCTCAAGATCAATCTCAGCAGCAGTCACCAACAGAGAAATACGAGGAGTCAAAGCTTCGCGAAGTGGTACGGTAGTTTCTCATATTTTCTTTGCAGACGATAGCATCTTCTTTACTCATGCTACTACTACTGATGTACAAAATTTATTACAACTTATTACATATTAGGAAGCGGCCTCGGGCCAAAAAATAAATTTTGAAAAATCTGCAGCAACTTTTTCAGCCAATCTTTCCCCGGAAGTGAAGCAAGAAATAAGTACCCTCTGTGGAGTCCCGGAGGTTAACGAGCATGAAAGGTACTTGGGACTACCTGCAACTATTGGGAGAGACAAAAAGCTCACATTCAATTACCTGACGGACAGAATTGCAAGTAAAGTGAAGGGATGGATCGGGAAATACTTAACTCCATCAGGGAAGGAGGTTCTGCTCAAAGCCATAGTCCAAGCAATACCGTGTTTTGCAATGGGATGTTTCCAGCTCCCAATCCACACCTGCCAGCGGATAGAACAAATCATGAGACAGTTTTTCTGGGGCAACAAAGAAAATCGCGGTATAAGCTGGTTAGCATGGGAGAAAATAAAACTTACAAAAGATCAGGGAGGAATTGGCTTCAGAGACACTCAAGACTTTAACCAAGTGTTACTCGCGAAGCAGTGTTGGAGATTGTTACAAAATCCAGATAGTTTAACAGCCAAGATCATCAAAGCAAAGTATTTCCATTCCGAATCATTTTTTCAAGCAAAGTTAGGTAATCAACCCTCCTTTGCTTGGCGCAGTCTTTTATTTGGAAGGAAACTACTCAAACAGGGAGTTATCAGGAAGCTAGGAGATGGGAGACAATCAATATTTTTAGTGATCCATGGATTCCAAGAGAAAGCCACTTCACAACTATCACACCAAAGCCAGATGAGAACTTACACAAAGTCAGTGACCTGATTGACAAAGATAATCAATCATGGGATCAAACAAAACTCCGGTCTCTACTTTGGGATGTCGATATCAGTGATATTCAACGAATAGCTATTCCAAATCAAGCAACAAGAGACTCATGGATGTGGCAAATTGAAGAATCAGGGCAGTACTCTGTGAAGTCAGGTTATGCCCTAGCCAGAGATATTTCCCAGTCATCTATAACCCAATTCATAGCTCCGAAACCCCATCACGAAATTGGCTAAGGAATCTTTGAAAATTAAAAGTCCCAAAGAAGCTGATCTACTTAGTTTGGAGAACTCACAACAAAATTCTACCAACGGCCTCAAATCTTCGATCAAGAGGTATCAAAGATTTGGAACCAAGTTGCAAGATCTGTAACCACCACAGCGAAAATGCAGACCATATCTTTGTAAAATGTCCAACGGCACATAAGTTTTGGGATTTATTCGCAAAGAGGAAGATGGGAAACAAAAGTTTAGAGATCGAAATTGAAAACTTTTTCCAGACTGGTAGCTCCAAAGACCAGATCGAATTCTGCTACGGCCTTTGGAGTTTGTGGATCCATTGAAATAAAGTCAGATTTGAAGGTCTATCATCTCCGCCCGAGTTACTAGCATATCAAGCTCACAGCCTCATCTCATAACTGAATAGCACTGCCTCGCCAATCGAAGATCCCTCAGTCGAAGAACACGCCTGGAAACCCCCTCCTCCGGGGTGGTACACACTCAATTTTGATGGCGCCTGGTCGTATCGAGAGAGAAAAGCAGGCGCCGGAGTGATTCTTCGTGGACATCATGGGGAAATGATGGCTGCATGTGCTTTTCCGATCAGATGGGGAATAGGGGCAAAAGAGATTGAAGCTCAAGCCATGAGCAGAGGACTAAAGCTAGCTTCAGAGAAGAAGATTGAAAGACTGATTGTGCAAGGAGATGCACAAGGTCTCATCAACCAAGCACAACAAGGAGATCTGGGGAAGAGAGAGAGAACAACAGTCGCCGAAGCTCTAGAAGACATCAATCGGAGAAGCCGAAGCTTTAGAGAGATTCAATGGAGCTTCATCCCTAGGAAACTGAACCGTGTAGCTGACCAGCTGGCCAGATTAGCTTTGAATATGGAGAAGGATACGTGTTGGGAAGAGGAAAGGCCTGAGTCGCTCACAGCTGTTATTAGAACAGATTCATTGAATTGTACTTGCTAGTTTTACAATTTAATGAAAAATCTTCAATTTCTGAAATATATATATATATGGGTAAAAGACACTGACAACCCCTGAGTTTAGGGAAAATTCCACCCCGCTACCCTGGGTTTTGGATAAAGACACTCCGCACCCATTTAACGGAATATTCTATGGACAGTTTCCACCTTCTGTTTGGTTCCGTTAGAGAAGTTGTTGGTTGAATTATTTTGGACAAAATTGCCCCTGAGTATTTTTTTGACTATATTATCCATCATTTATGATCAAGAACGTCAAGAAAACCAAAAACATTCCATTAAATTTCCAAAAAAAATTAGCTAGAACATTCTTCTTTCAGAAAACATACAACATTTTAGATATAACAAAGATTCAAAGCAAAGAAAAAAGCAAAGAAAAACCTACAACATTAGAGCAAACAATGCCACCGAGATCGCTACTTCCAAAACATCAATACTAACTCCACATTTGAATCCAAAACATCAACACCAACAACAAACCACAACCGATCATATTTGTCATATTTTTTGTTTTGTTGTTTTTAGTGGTGTTGGTGTTCGTGGTTCAAGAACACCAAGAACACCTTCAAAGAAATTCACCAGACCCAACTTGAACTTGCCACCAATTACATGATCCACGGTTGATACATGTTTCCAAAACCTCCATATCAGCTGACAAACCCAAATAACCTCAACAACGGAAAACCTCCAAATCAGCTGACAAACTCAAATAACCTCAACAACCCAATCAAATAGAGCAAGAAAAAATCAAAAAAATCAGTATATCAAATGCAGTACCAGTTCTCATAAAAAAAAATCAGCACGAACCGCAACAAATGCAGTACCAATTCTCATCAAAAAAATTCAACACAAACCGCAACAAATGCAGTACGAATTCTCATAAAAAAATCAGCACAAACCGCAACAAATGCAGTACCAATTCTCATCAAAAAAATTCAGCACAAATGCCAACAAATGCAGTACCAAATTCTTATCAAATGCAGAGAGTAAAAGAGTTTCAATAACATCAGAAGGCCAGAAAATGGCAACCAGCCTGATTGAACATGCAGTACTCAAACTTCTCGCACTCAACCCCCATCTGTTACATGCTCAACCGCACTCAATTCACCAACCCCCAAAAAAACCCCTGAACCCCATTTTTGATCCTTCGTCTTCATTCGATTCTTCCCAGAGAGAACTCAATTTCATCGAACCAATTCACCATCATCTGATAGATCCACAGCAAAACCCCAAAATCGATCCCATTCCAGTGAAAAAAAACCCTAAATCAATCAAACCCAGAATCACTATGATCAATACCAAGTCCGATTCCAACGAGACGAGCCTCGCCGTGTCCTCTCCGGGATATCCAAAACGCCCGGAGCCGTACTTCGTCCAGAGCCCATCAAGGGAGGACTCTCACGACGGCGAAAAGTCCTTGCCGACGACTTCGGCGGCGACCTCGGGGTACAATCCGACGGAATTGCCGTCGCAGAACTCCTCGACGTTTAGCCGGATCTCCGGCGGGGGACTCCGTTCGAGCCGAAAGAGGAACGAGAGAGGGTGGGTGAATAAGAGCCGTGTGATTGATGAAGACGAAGAAACCCAATTCAATTTCAACTTCGATTCCTGTCAATCTCCAGCGAAGTTCGTCTTACCTGCCAGTAGGGGAGTGGGAGGGAGAGACAGAGAGAAGATGAGAGGGTCGGAGAAAAATGAGAAGAAAAGGAGATACATAGCAGGTCATTTATCAAAATTCTGAGGGTATAATCGTCTTTCGGCCTGGTCTGTTAGTCTCCCGTCAGCTCCATCCAAAAAAAAGGGTGCGGAGTGTCTTTATCCAAAACCCAGGGTAGCGGGGTGGAATTTTCCCTAAACTCAGGGGTGGTCAGTGTCTTTTACCCTATATATATATATATATATATATATATATATATATATGTTTCAAAGTTGCACTATAGGACACACCCCTTGGGTGGAACACATTTTGTGTAGGAGGAAGGACCTAGCTATGGTCCGAACCACCACGCGCGTGTCGTCGTCTAGCCGGCTCGGTCTCCGGTGTAGGCTGGGCTTGTTGTTGGGCTCGGGCCTACTTAATTTTTTGGCCCAATTTTAATTGCTCATGCCCGAAATTTTTTAACTAGAATTTTGAATTCGATTTCCAATTGTTCTGGAACACCCTTCTCAGTTGGGTAATTTATACTTTGCACCCCCAAGAAGATAGTAAATAGGCAGACTGCACCCTTACTATTCAGTGTTTGGCAAGGGGCACCCTTATTTTGTGTCATAATAATTTCAATTTGCACCCCTCCGTTCTCTGCCTTTAACGGCGCATGAGCTGGCAGTGTGGCCCACTTTGGGTGTATAATTTCTTCCCCTTTTGCCCTATCAAGTACCTAGTTGTCTATTTAACCTTCTAATGCTTATATTTTACAATTGGTGCCACAAATAAATTAACCTTTTTTCTTTGAGAATACTAACTAAATCAACCTAACTAATCTAATAATCACATATAATTACTTCAAAATTAATAAATTTAACCTAATTAACTAAATTAACGAAATAATCAGTTCTTTACCTCCAATAATATTATATTGAAAATTAATTCCAAGTAGTAGTTTATAAATTATTTCCCTCATTCGAATTGTCTTGCTTTTTTTTTTTTTTTTTTTTTTGCTAAGTCAGAAAATATTACAAACCTCTAGTGACCAGTGTCACTAGCAATAATGTCTTGAATTACAAGATGAGCAATGTCAGTAGAGGGGTTATCCAAGATGACCAGAGTTTTTTTTTTTTTTTGCCAACGCATCAGCCACTGTGTTGATGTCCCTTTTGACGTGTTTTGATCTGACAGTTGCATCCTTGAATTCAAGTAGAGTCATGATCTCTTGGGTGATGTTGATGTAGGGGAAGGGGGGAGGAAGAGCATTCTTAAATCCAAGAGTGCGAGGTTAGGGACTGGTGGTGGTTGTTATGGGTGGGTTTCGGGTCATCGGGAAGTTGATAAGATAGGGGAGGGTTTGGTCCGTATTGGTGTAAATTGGTGTTGATGGTGGCGGTGGTGGTTGGAGATAGAAGTTCGAGAGGTGTGGAGGAGAAGAGAGAGAAACGCTTGATCTTTTAGTGTGGGTGGCGGTGGTGGTGGCAGAAGAGTGGTGTGGGTGGCGGCGGTTCAGAAGGGAAAGAATTGGAGGAGATGAAGAAACATAGTGAGGAAGAGGAGATGGTATATGAGGGTATTTTCATCTTTCCATGTTTGACTAAAATATCTACACCATCACATTATAATATTGCTGAAATAACGAATGGTAATATCGTATTTTACGTCGCTCTGTCACTCACAGTCCAATTCCGTCCAAAGTAGGGGTGCCATCTGTCAAACACTGAACAGTGAAGGTGCAGTCTGTCTATTTACTATCTTCCAAGGGTGCAAAGTGTAAATTACCCTTCCCAGTTTCATCACTCCGAAATTCTCAATCTGGCGGTGCTACCCGATTACACAGTGAGGGACAATTATCGTGGGAGGCTTTCGCTCCGGATCAAGCAGCATCTAAAGGGAGCGAATTTCGCCTCATGAAAATCGAGCCAATTTTCAAGATTATCTCTGATTTCTCCAACTTCTTGCAGCGTTTCTCCAACATCTGCAAGTATTGTTCATTTTTTATTACTGCTTTAACTTTCTGTTTCTTCTTCTTCTTCTTCTCAAATTATGAAACGTCTTTAGAATCCAACAATTGTCACTTTCAAGTATAGATTATCAATTTTAACAAAACAATATCATATTTAAGCAAAAATTATGATGTTGTTTAAGTAAAATTCTAATCTAGCCCCCTCATACTCGCAGCCCGGTTCAGGTGATCGCGCGATCACAATAATCCGGTCGCACGATCACAATAATCCAATCGCACGAACAGAATTGTGATTGTGCCAAAACAGAAGACCTTTTTGAGGTCGCACGGTTACAATACCATAACTGAGATCACACAATCTCCTTAGTGAGATCACACAATCTCCTGTGCAGCATTGTTTTCTCAATTAATTCAAGTCACAATTCTAACATCGCGATAAGATCTCAAACATGGAACCTACCATTGCTTTCTGTAGAAAATTTAACACAAACAAATACAACTGCATTGCCCAGGAAATCGAACACAAACAAAGAGAGACATGACCAAAAGTGATTAAAAATACCCGAAACGATCGTTATACCTACAACTTTATTGAAATTCAAAACAAGAGGAAAAGAAGATTGAATTTTTCTCAGGATAACGAGACGATATTTAGTTTTTGGAGAGTAAGATATCGACCAACTTGTCCAAATTCTTGGAGGATGACCCCTTGGGATAATCAGTTGCATCTTGAGCTAGTTTCTTCCATTCCACAGCCTTCTTCTTCATTTTCTCCCCTTTTTCTTCTTCCATCAACACTCTCACAAGATCCTCCACTTGGTCTCTTTTCACATCACTGCTGATCTCCATCCCGACCTCCCATGTATTACAAATAGTCCAACAATTCGTGTGCTGATCCGAAAAAAACGGCCAACAAATCATGGGAATCCCAGAAGACAAGCTCTCGATGGTCGAGCCCCACCCACAATGTGTTAAGAACCCTCCAACGGAAGGGTGGTTAAGGACTTCCTCTTGTGCGCACCAACCTGCTATCATACCCCTCTCTTTGGTTATTTCTTCGAATTTGGGAGGTAAAACAGCGGATTCCCCAATCACCAGATCCTTCCTTATTATCCACAAAAAGTTGTGGTTGCTGTTGGCTATGCCTATTGCAAACTCAACTAAATGTTCTTTCGGCATGACGGTAATGCTCCCAAAGTTTATGTAAATAACAGAACCTGCCTCTTTGGTGTCGAGCCATTCGATACACTCTGGTTCTTCTTTCCATAGGCTATGTCCCAGAGATGGAAGATCATATCTTCCATCTGATGATAAATTGCTAAGAAGTGATTGGAAAGGACCAATAGTCAAGACATTTGAAAATATGGAAGAGAGAGCGGCGACAACTTCCTTTTCAAGCGCGTCAAAAGTGTGAAGGCATAATGCCGTAGCTTCTAATGGTGCTTGTGCCGATTCCATTAGCAATCTAAACATCTCTTCTTCAGGGTCTGTCGTCCGAAGAAACGAGGGGAGATCTTTCAGACGAATATCTTTCATCCCTGGAATCCAATCTATCACCGTGTCTAAGTGTCCATTTGTTAAATAGCTTTCATCTGCATTTATATACACAACACCAGTCAAACAAACGCACTACGCTTCATTAGACTGAAAATAAATTAATTGACAAATGGATGGAGATAACGAGAGAAGTGGATAAAACATCCTTCTTATCTCCATATGTAGATGTTTATGATTTTCACTATGCTTCACTTTTAAAACATAGTGAAATCAAATGTTTTTTCCTATCATTTTGTTACTCAAATCATCACTTTGTTAAAGCTGCCTAAATAATCTAACACGAAATGGCACAGTGAGATGAAGGGGAGCTTCCGCTAGCTGATATTTCATCCGTTTCTTCTGAATCATTCTACTTCCTTTATTTGTTGTTCCCTCTCATTGAGTATACTTCCCTTGTTTAGCAAATTTCTGTTATGAAATACTCCATTATTATGCCCACCCTACTTTTAGGGTCAGAGTTATAAATGACACCGATTTTTTAAAAGTTGTGTTATTTTTCTCTAAGTTAATTCCGAAAAAACAGAGGTAGTACTGTATAACATACCTTTCAAAGGTGTAAGACCTCTTTTACGGAGAACATCAAACTGATAAAAACCCATGAACCCAGAAGCTGAAAACGTCCAGAACATTACCACCGGAATGTCCAGCTCTTTCCCTGCCGGGATCACGAAAGGGCAAACTCCATCAGCCACTATGCAAGTCACCGGAGGGAAGCTACCAGATGATGCTGCTGCGGTGCCAGCGGCGGCGGCGGCGTCGTTGAGTTGAGCAAGGAGGGTGCGAAATGGGGCCAGGAAGTTTAACCGAACTGACCTGCAAAGAGAAGGAACATGTTGGGTGGCGTCTGGATCGGAGGGAGGGAGGCCGTCGGGAATAGTTCTGAACTGGAATCGCGGCGGGGGATTGAGAGATTCAAGTCCTGCTGATTTGATCAATCTGTTGTGGTTGAACTCTGTGTTGACAAATGTTATATGAAAGCCCTTGTGGTGAAGGAGCTTTGCTACTTTCATCATACCTTTGGTGTGGCCTTGAGCTGGGAAGGGTATAACAACTGCATGAGCCTCCTCCTTTGAAGTATCAACAACCGCAGCCATTGCCTGAGTTTATCTTTATGTTTTGTGTTACTACAATGAAGGGGAGGAAATCATCACTTACATATAGACCCACATCCTCTCTGTTGTAGATATTTTGCTCTAAACTGTGAAATATCGTGCCGGCAAGTGTGGTGGTGTTAGAGCATCCACAAAAGTGTCATCTGCCGCTTTGTTTCTTATCTTTCTCCTCATTCTGATTTGTACTGTTATTCACTGGGTCGCTTTGACATTGTGATTTATATAGAACAATGATGTAAATTTTTTATATTCTTTTTATGTTGTTGTAGAATAAAAATTGCTCTATAACACAGTGAAAAAATTATTAAAAAAATTACTTCGTATTTGTGATCCAAATCAACAGGTCAAAAATATCTAGTTACGAGTCAAAAAGTCAATATGGTGAGAAAGACGAGACAGAGTAGTACTATTTAGATGGATATTTTATTCTTTTTAGTTAGAGAACATTTCATATTTTTGCTCTGTACTAGACAATTTTCGTCCATAATTAATTTTGTAACACTATCTTACAAATTGTACAATTGTTTTTTTTTTTTTGTCTCAAGAACGTGCGAGAGATTTTAGGTGCTATAAGCGCGAGACAAAAATTTGAAAAAAGTAATTTGGTTGAGAATGTTCCGCTACTACCTCGGTTTCTTCTCTTTCAGCATACTTTCTTTATTTAGTTGATGCCAAATGACTAAATTATCCTTTCACCACCTAACATATCCAATCCAGTTAAATCCACCGGCCACCTCTCTATTTTTACAGTATATTGATGGATTAGGGGATTGCCCGTGCCCGAGGACACTACCTCCAAAAAAATACGTTTCATAATCGATTGGAGGAGAAGATGAAAATGACGTCCCCGGTAATTTTATATTATATTCATCAAGTCATGTTCTTACACAGTTTTGATAAGTTACACTGCCGAGATTGCAAGGGATATTACCAATTCAACATTTATCCAATTTCTAGGTCGACATCGAGACTTGATAAACCAAGGAGCTCATAACGAACTAAGAAGAAGACTCATTGCACACTTATGTTATTTAAACATTGCACAAACATAAGTGTGCATCTAGTTTGAAGTGTTATTTAATCATTGCACAAACAATGATTACACTGGTCTAATCTATTTGACCAAGGACCCAACCCTCATGAATCTTCAAAGTCCGATCTTCTCATTTTACAATTTCGTATAATATTGTTTTGGTAATAAAATATATTTTTTTTTATTTTGATAGTTATGAAATTAATGATTTGGTGATAGATTGATGATTTGTTATGTGAGGCTAAAAATACAATTCTCTAAATTTGATAAAATGGTGAGTAGGCTATTTGATGTAAAATTTGTTGAAAATTGTGGGAGACCAAAAGTGTTATTTTTCCATCAAACATGGTGAAATGGTGTTTTTGAGGGTTAACTGTGGGAGGTTGTAGATAGTGCTTTCTGAGCTAGCAGATCTTGGCCACGTGGCAACCATCCAGCACACCATATTGTGCTCCACACACACTGGATCACCAGCCGCGCTGATCCATGTGAGGGCTGCGAGACAGAGCCCTCGCATACCACTGCACGGGACTTGTAGGGACTTAGTGGTTTGGAGGCTAGAGTAAGTCCTGTCGCGTGCGAGCCAAGCCCGCGCGCGACCTTTAGTAACTGCTTTTGAGAGATTTATGGCACGAGCTCCATAATCCCGGTCAATCCGGTCAAACCCAGTCAACCCCATAACGGTTCCGGTATTCGCGCACAACGTGCTGTAACGGTCCCTATATACGCGGACGAACGTGCCGTTGCGGTTAAGCTAATTAAGCCGCCATTGATGGGCGCATTAACCACACTGCAATGGTCACATTCTCCGTTATATATAGGACGTTAACCTTTCCATACAAAGGAGAACACACTAGCCATACACGGAAGCTCTGCCAAACCTCTGTCTCTCTCTCAGACATTACTACTGCCTTACTCTCTCCCTACACACAACCCAATCCTTCCTGTGCTATCTCTGATCCTCTACTTACGGTGTACACGGAGGTCTCCCCGCCGGAATCTCTTGTGCACATTTTGGTGAACCCGACGTGAACTTACCAACAAAAGCAACCATGTCTCAGGAGGATGATATCAGCAACAGATCGCCTTCCACCGAAGCTGCCTCGGGAGAGGAGACCCGCCGTACTCCTGCGACCCCCGGTGAGGCACCGACGCTAGAATCCTTGGACGCCACCATCGAAGGTCAGGCGAAAGCTCTCAAAGCTCAGTCTGCGCAACTAGAACGGATCATGGCCGTTCTGGGCACTCTTGCGCCAAGCCCTTCACCAGCCACCGCTGTTTCTCCGGGAGGAGGAGCCCCTACCGCTCCAGCACTGGGAGTGTCAACCACACCTCCCAACCCTAATCTGCAGACTCCACCGGCGACTATGCATCTACCTTCAATTCAGGGGTCAACAGCTCAAATGTTGCCTCTCACCGCTCATACTCCTCAGCCTCCGGCTCTGGTATCTAACCCGGCTTCGCAGTATCCCTTGCCTCCTCCAACGGAAATCTGGGGCAATGCGAACGGCCAATATGTCCCCAACCCTCCGGCGGCATACGTGTCGCCTCCGCCTGCGACAACCCCTCCTCCTGTTACCGAGGGAAGCATTCCAGAATGTATGACGTCTCTGCAGAAGCGCATGGACACTATTCTGGCTCACCAATCATTCGCGGATACCATCATCCCGAAGCTAGATAACGATCCGCCCATCCCGCGGGAGATCTATCTCATGCCTAACCCGGTGGGGTATAAGGCTCCTAAATGGGACAAGTTCGAGGATGTCAACGGAAACGCTCATGAGCATGTCATGCGTTTCATCGATGTCATGGGGCCATACGGAGCCGATCCCAAGCTGCTGATGCGAGAGTTCCCAAAATCCTTGGGGAACGTAGCGTACAAATGGTACAGAACGCTGGAGGCCGGGTCCGTGAAGACTTGGGACGACATGGTCCAGAAGTTCTATACCAAGTTCTTCCAGATGGAAGAAAAGGTGACAATGATCCACCTCTCGCGGATGTATCAGAAGCGCGAGGAGGACGGGATAACCTTCATCAAGAAGTTCAGGGCGAAGTCCTTGGAATGCAAAGATCCGATGCTCGAAAGTCGGCTTGTAGAGATATGCCTGCAGTGCATGCAAGACGAATACAAAGGTATGCTCGTCAACCTGAAAACACCTACGTTTTCAAAGCTAATCGAATGCACGAAGAACATCGAGCCTATAGTGGAGAGACAGAAAAAGAAAAACGCTCCGGAGCGATCTTCGAGCGGTACTACCTATAAGATCGGGAGATTCAGTTACAAGAGGGGACGCGAAGCTGAGGTCAATACAATTTCACCCCAGAAGCAGGCGAAGATTGTGAACTTCGACGTACCACCTCTGCCATGTTCGGTGGAAGAGGCAAGCGACCTCTGCAGACAATGGCGCAAGGATGGTGTCCTACCACCGCTCGAGAAGGCACCCTCCAAGGAGATGGTAAGGGACCCGAAGTGGTGCGAGTACCACGGCAAGGTCATGCATCCCACAGCGGACTGTAAGAAGCTCAGGATTGTATTCAACCAGAAAATGAAGAATGGCAAGCTGATCGTCAGCGATCACAGGAAGGATGTGCGCAACAACCACTTCCTGCCCATGCGGAGCAAGACTCGAAAGGTAAAGAGGTCGCCATGATCTCGATTGTGGATCTGGAAGAAGTCGCAGAGGATGGTCTACCCATCATTGCCGAAGTCCATGATGACGAGGACTACAGCGTAGACACGGAGGACGAACGTGCCGACCGGATGAAGGGGTCGCACGGCTTCAGCAGATTCTTCGACGAGATGAACTTCTCGGAGAAATGCCGGACAGAAATGACGAAAGCAATCTTGTGGATAGCGGAGGACTACGAGGAGGATCTTGTAGTCTCCAACGGGAAAGTCATCAGGGCGTCTCGCTCTACAGAAAAGATTATGACTTTTTCTGCCAGCGATAAAAAGACAGATGCGAGCCACCAGAGGCCTCAGTATGTGACGGCCATCATCAATGGCGTCGAGTTCAAAAGAGCATTCGTCGACGGAGGAGCAGCAGTCAACGTCGTTTCGCTCCACACACTGAAGCTAGCAGGGATCCCCGAGTACAAGATTGTCAGGCGTCCATCTCCGCTGATGGGATTTGGAAGCGACTCCAGAATGACGATTGGATGGATCCGCCTGGGCGTTCAGATCGGCAAAATCAAGTGCTCAGCGAAGTTCTATGTCATAGATGCGAACACTACGTATCACATGATCATAGGACGAGCCTGGATTCATCGCTTTGACGCGGTCCCTTCAACAGCTCACCAAGTCATGAAAGCTATCTGGAACGACAGAATAGTCGAGATACCGGCTTCAACGAATCCATTCAACATGGATGAAGCACATCTCAGCGAGGCGGTGTGGTTCACCGAGATGGCGGACGAGCAAACACCGGGACCATTCAACCCTACTCCTTTACCTCTTTGGGAAGATATCAAGGACCAGTCACCTGCGGGAGTGATGGTGACAAGGGAGGATGCCAAGGAAAAGCCGCCCACACGCGAAGAGGCGCCGCGAATCGCTTACCAACGAAAGAACGTATATACTCTGAAGAGAATAGCAAAGCATGACCCTGAAGGCAAAGAGATAGAGAGTTTCTACGCCAACGGGAAGAAGTGCTATCGCATATGAAGGTGTGCGGGGATGTCCTCACGCGGGCATGGGGATATCCCTGGGCAAATCAACCAAATCGAGCAGATTGCGGTAACGGAAAAGCCAATGCAGAGCACTCCAGATGAGAAGCTCAAAGAAGCACCCGAGTGCATGGAAGACAGACCCAGACCACAGAAGCAAGAGCTAAAGGAAGTTTTCCTCAGCCCGAACGAGGAAAAGAAGAGGCCAGTCTTTCTAAGTGCGGACCTCACAAGCGAGGAGGAGCAAGGACTACTGCATCTCCCGACTGAGTACAAAGACGTGTTCGCATGGGAGTATGATGAGATACCCGGATTGGACACAAGCATCACCATGCACCGTTTAGACATCATCCCGGGCTCTAACCCGATAAAGCAGAGCACAAGAAGCTTCAGGCCGGAGCTTAATGTGAAGATCAAACAGGATATTATCAAACTCCTGGATGCCAGGTTCATAGAACCGAATCACCATCCCACATGGCTGGCCAATATCGTGCCGGTGGTAAAGAAGAATGGACAGATTCGCATATGCGTGGACTTCCGAGATCTCAATCGCTTCTGCCCCAAGGACGATTGTCCGCTCCCCAACATCGATTTGCTTATCGATTCAACAGCGGGTCATCGCATGTTCAGTTTCATGGACAGCTTCAGCGGGTACAACCAGATCAAGATGGACCCTGAAGATGCACGGAAAACCGCATTTATCACTCCAGTGGGGGTATTCAACTACACAGTGATGCCATTCGGTCTCAAAAACGCGGGTGCAACCTATCAGCGGGCCATGATGGCCCTATTCCACGACATGATGCACAAAGAAGTGGAGTTTTATGTAGATGACCTCGTGGTTAAATCCAAGCAAGAGGCAGATCACCTGGCAGATTTGCGGAAGGTGTTCAACAGATGCAGACGCTTTCAGCTAAAGATGAACCCTATGAAATGCGCATTTGGGGTAACGTCAGGGAAATTCTTGGGATGCGTGGTACATCGCCAAGGAATCGAGCCTGACCCTGCGAAATTTTCGGCCATCATCAGCATGACTCCGCCGCATGACCAGAGTGCCTTGAATACATTCTTGGGGAAGCTATCGTATCTGCGAAGATTCATCCCAGCGATTGCTGGGATCACTTTCTGCTTCAGTAATCTTCTCAAAAAAGATGCCGCATACAACTGGACTCCGGAGCACGAAGCTGCGTTCGGGAAGCTGAAATAACTGCTGACGTCTTCAAAAATAATGATCGCACCTCAGTTGGGGTCACCACTTTTACTGTATCTGACGTCAACCAGGAAATCCATAGGAGCACTTTTGGCTCAGGAGTACGAAGGTCAAGAAAGGCCCATCTACTACATCTCTCGCATTGTGCAGCCCGCAGAATCAAGGTACACGGACATTGAGCGTCATTGCCTTTCCCTATTCTTCATAATAGAGATGTTGAGACCCTACTTCGCGTCGCACAAAGTGGTGGTGGTTACAAAAAGTGATCCCATACGATACCTGCTGACTCACACTACTCCTGGAGGAAGATTGGCAAAATGGTATATGACCATTTCCCAGTTTGATATCACATGCGTTCGGCCGCGGGCGATTAAGTCGCAGGCGATAGCAGATTTGTTGGCACAGTTCCCCGACAACAGCCATGAGCCTGTAGTCGAAGAAGAACTCGAAGGACCTGAAATCTATGCAATCGATGTACCCTATTGGACGCTCCATTTCGACGGTTCGTCAACAAGGAAATGCGGAGGCATTGGGATAGTCTTGACCAAGCCAGATGGGGAGGTCATACAGATGTCCGCAAAGCTTGACTTCGCAGTCACTAACAATGAAGCGGAATATGAGGCTCTCATCGCGGGACTTCGTGCAGCGAAAGCTTTGGAAGTAAGCAATCTGACGGTCATGGGAGACTCCAAGCTGATCGTCAAGCAAGCCTCGGGCGAGTACGGTTTGAAGGAGATTAACCTTCTGTCCTACCGGACTTTGGTACAAAAGCTGGTGCAGCAATTCTGCAACGTCAGATACGAGCACAAGCCCCGAGTGGACAACAGACATGCAGACGCTTTGGCAACCTTGCGATCCAAGGTTAGTACGGACAAATGTCCCGCAAGAATCTCGATCAAAGTGCGAACATCGTCGGCGTTAACAGAAGAAGCGCGCGACGATGAACGCATGGACGATGAGGACTGGAGAAAGGCAATCTTACGAGCCATCGCAGAAGGCACAAGCAGCGAGAGTTGGGCACTCACAAAGGGGTATTGCATACATGACAACACCCTTTACTACAAGGGCCCTGGCGGAATAATCATGCGATGTGTTTCCGAGCAAGAGGGACAGTTGCTGCTAGAGAAGATTCATCAGCATGCGTGCGGAGAAAGTGAAGTGTCAATCTATCGAAAGGCTCAGAGATATGGCATTCACTGGCCTGACATGTCAACAGCCGCAGCACTAATACAGGGAAAGTGCGAGAGTTGCGCACTGATCAAAGATTCCTTACTCATCGCTCTAACCGATGATGATGCGGATTGGAGGAAACCACTCTTCGATTTTCTCACCCAGGGCACCGTACCCGAATCGAGAAAAGAAGCGGAGAAGTTGAAAAGGAAAGCATCCTGATATGTGGTGCAAGAGAACTTACTTTGGCGAAGAGGCCATGAGGGCAACTTGCCGCGATGTCTAGACGGCAGGGAAGCACAAGAAGTCCTGGACCTTTCTCATCAGGTGGAACACCAAGGAGGTGCGAAATTATGCAGGCAGCTCCTCTCAATTGGATATTTCTGGCCCACGATGGAGGCTGATTGCCGCACCAAAGTACGACGCTGCCAGGAGTGTCAATTCAAAGGAAACCTAGTGCACGCTCCTGCTGTGGATCTACATGCATTGGGAACGCCATGGCCATTTCACACATGGGCGTTGGATTTCATTGTTCCCATCCGACCAACTTCGCATGGGAATCATTTTATTCTCGCCGCAACTGAGCTGTTCACCAAATGGGTGGAGGCGATACCACTGAAGACAGCAAATGCGCTAGCTGTGGTCCATTTCATCCAAGAAAACATCATATGCAGGTTCGGAATACCCAACACCATCCTTTCAGATAATGGTACTCCTTTTGTTAATCGCCAGGTGGCTGCGAAGCTAGCAGAATACAACATCAGGCAGATATGCTCCACCCCGTACTACCCGAAGGGGAATGGTCAAGCAGAAGCGACCAACAAGACGCTGTTGAGGATCTTGAGTAAGATGGTCGCAGATGACCACAAAAAGTGGGCTGATTCTCTAAGCATAGCCCTGTGGGCCTACCGGACTTCTCCAAGGACACCCACAGGGGTCTCACCATTTCTCCTATGCTATGGGGCTGAGGCTGTAGTACCCGCGGAGGTGAAAGTTAATTCGTCAAGATTCGATCATGACTTAGTCTTGCTGGAAGAAAAGCGAGAACAAGCTAAAAGGACCAACAAGCGGTATCAAGAAAGGATCGCTCGTGCGTACAACAAAACAGTCCAACGTAGAGATTTCGCAGTTGGAGATTTGGTCTTACGTGCATCTGACCATTGCATGCGAGAAGCGGCTCACCCAAAGTTCGCAGCCAATTGGGAAGGACCCTTCGAAGTCACAGAAGTCTTCGACAGTGGCTACTGCAGCATACGGAGGTTGCATGGAACGACCTCAACCCCAAGTTCAGTCAACATGCGCTGGATTAAGAAGTACTATCCTTGACTTCTCTCATTTTACGCGTTTTATTACAACGTCGCCTTATGCCTTGTATAGCTATGATTCGCACAATCTTCTCTCCCATATGAGAGAATTGTAATCTCACTTCTCCCATATGAGAGTGTTGTAATAAAAGGCTTCTCCCAAATGAGAAGAATTTCATACTTCTGGCTTTTTCATACTGCTTCATTTGGTTTATTATTACTGTTAGCAAAAGCCTATCTGTCGCGATAGCAACCTACTTGAAGGCAATCTTAATTGATCTTCTAAGCCTATCTGTCACGATAGCAGCCTATTCAAATGCGATCTTAATTGATCTTCCAAGCCTATCTGTCATGATAGCATCCTATGCAAATGCGATCTTAATTGATCTTTTAAGCCTATCTGTCACGATAGCAGCCTATGCAAATGCGATCTTAATTGATCTTCTAAGCCTATCTGTCACGATAGCAGCCTATGCAAATGCGATCTTAATTGATCTTCTAAGCCTATCTGTCATGATAGCAGCATATGCAAATGCGATCTTAATTGATCTTCTAAGCCTATCTGTCACGATAGCAGCCTATGCAAATGCGATCTTAATTGATCTTCTAAGCCTATCTGTCACGATAGCAGCCTATGCTAATGCGATCTTAATTGATCTTCTAAGCCTATCTGCCACGATAGCAGCTCATGTGAAAACAATCTTAAGTAATCTTTTAAGCCTATCTGTTGCGACAGCGGCCTATGCGAACATGATCTTGAATGATCTTTCAAGCCTATCTGCTGCGATAACAAAGCTATACAAATGCGATTTGAAAATCGTGGTGAAGTCTATCTGCGATGATAGCAGCATTGTGCAAAGCGATCATAAGTGGTCTACAAAAGCTTATCTGATAAGATAGCACTTGCACTTGAATCCAAAACACAAGCCCATCTGCCAAGATGGCACAGCTGCGAAAACACGATCTCGAACGATCTAATAAAATATCTGCAAATTTATACGGCAGATAGCAAATGCGAAGTATGTATATAGCATTACACAAGGAGAAATCTGCCGATACGCATGCGAAATTGTATTTTGTTGTAACAAAACAGCAAATCATACAAAGCAATTTATCATTATGAGTCAAAAAGACTTACAATTTATCTGTCTAGATAGCAGCTTACAAGCGAAAAAGCTCAAATCTAACTACGCGGCCAAAATGGCTTACAATGCATTCGAAAAGTAACTTACAAGCACGAAGTTACACATCGCGGGAATCCTGACTGAAAAAGGATGAACCTAACGGTCCTAACACCAGCTATGCGATGCACAGATCTGCGGCCAAAGATCTGTCGCAAGTAGGGTCTTGCTATAAAATGAACGTCCTACAAGAGCCACAAGAAGCCATACGTTCAAGATCCCAGTATTTGACAAGGCCCTTATCTGGTCAACACCCCATGAGATGCGCCTGGAGAACCACCGGTTCCGGCGTACAACAGGCGAGCAGAAACTCCGAATGACAGGGGGTCCTTGTCCGTGTGAACGAGCACAACGACTCGCCACCCTGAGCTCACGAACGTGGGGGCAGTGAGTTCTCCTCCAGGGATGCTGGAGGAGAATCCCGCCGTTCATTACGAGTCGGTAGCATGGTCACTACGGCGCTGCACCTCACCGGGAGGCGGCCGGAAACATGACCTGCAAACATAATAGACGAAGAAAATTCTTCGAACACACATGAGATATCATCTCCATCTTCTTTATAAAGGTTACAAAGATTAGTAAGCCTCATAAAGCGGATCTTGGAAACTATTTCTATAGCACAAAGCGCAAACTCAGGATTCACAACTCGGAGTTGCCATGAATCAACAAAAAACAAGCGTTGAAGCCAGCAGTCGTAAGGACTCACGGCAAAGCACATTTTTGGGATGAAGAACCCAAATGGCAAAGACAGGGTTTATATATACCTTGTGGAGACTCTTCAGTCGCCAAGATGAGTCAGCAGAATTTGAAAAGAGGGTAAGGTCAATCACTTACGCCTTGAAAAGCGGTAACGATCAATTACCCTAATAAAGGCTACGACGATTCAGTTGCGTATCCTAATTAATGACGGATGGTCATGATTCGGATGGACTTCCCAAAGAAAGCGTGCTTATCTTATGAGAAATTAGCGCGAAAATCAAGCAGAATATCAATTGCTGATGTCATAATTAGATATGCACAGAGATATTCCATCAAATCCCGGAAAGGGCAAAACGGGCACGTCGATTCTTTTGTTAAAAAAAAGGGGGAGAAACCCTAGCAACTTTACAATAATGTTTCTGCTATTTGTTTGCTACTTTTCAAATTCAAAAAATCAAAGTAAACCCTTGATCAAGGAGTCATGAGGGGTGAACTGACGGCTCAGATTCTCCACTTGCTCCACTTCCTGCTTCAACTGCTCGCACTTGGCATTCATCTCATGATAGAGCTTCATAGCCTCTTCAACCTTTTGCTTTTGCTGCTCCACCCTCTGCTTCTCAGCTGCGAGGTTTTGGTGGCCGAGTTTCAAAGTTACGGCTGCGCGAATCAAAGTAACTCTTTTCATAAGAAACTTGAAACCCAGCCTGCCTTGAACTTTAGTCAGAAGATTTTGGCACATGCCAAAAAGTAGTTCAGCACTCTGAGGAGAAATGGTCGCAGGCGTGGCAGCAGACAGCTGCTCCAAAATCCAAATGGCTTCGGTAAGGAACAGCCTCCTATCAAAGGGCCCTATCTCCAAAGATCTCGCAAATGATTGGGGGTAGGCAAGGCGCATCCGAACTAGCCAGTCCACATCGGCTTGCTTCAAACCTGAAGCAATATCAAAAGCTAAGTCATGCTATCAAACTCGCAGATGAAGAATGCGAAATACAAACAGCAAACCACGACTTACCAGTTCCTTCGAGGATCTCATGAATAGAAGGAATGCGCATTGCTGGAGTGATCGAAGATTGTCCTCGTTCCATAGCCCTTCTATCAGCTGCGAGCTCTAACTCCTCATAATATGGGGGAAGAGTATAAGCCGCACCATGTGTGATCGCAGCCCCGACCTGCGAGCCCCAAAAGCTCCACGCAGGAAGAGGTGCCACCGTTTCAGTCATTACTGGAAGCGTGGTGGCAGCCGAAGTTGCTTGGCGAGGGACACTCTCAGATGCGGTAGCATCAACAGCACTTGTTCTCATTTCCTCAGCATTAGCGTGGACATCTTCCTCCATTAGCACAGTGTCAGCCTCGGCATCATCAGAAAGCTCGATGACATCCTCAAAAGGCTCTCCTGCGTATTCAGCAGCTGCGACGGGTTTCTTGGTATGGGAACCGGGACATAGGACGCAGAAGGTTGACTCCTTTGCTCCAGCACCGGTTCATCAGCATTGCCTGCGATACAAAATGCGATGATATGAGGTAACTCGTATTGTACGTTATTTTACTATCTTTGCTAAAGCTAAGAGCAAGCACCTCCACGCGATGGTGGGATTGCAGTATCTTCGTCATACACTAAAGACGTGGAACCATGCCCTATTAGTGTGTCCTCATTAAGCATGCCTTTAAAATGAGCGTGACCTAGGGCGCGAAAAACTAGTCATGATTATGCTTTGAGTTGCTAATCTTAGTTCACGCATGTCGATCAAGTGATTACCTGAGGGTTCACCGCACTTGCCTACTAGCCAACGGCGAATGTCAGCTTTTGACACACCATGCTCTAAGGCACCCACAATAACATCTCGATAAGTTACTGCGAGATTGAAAATCTTACCTTTACTACCACCTGCGATTTCTTCAAAATCTGCCTGGACTTGCTCCAAGGCTGCCGCATCCTCTTCGGGAGCCGCATCCTCCTCTTCTGCTTGAGGAGCCACCTCTTCTGGAAGCGCATCTTCCTCATCAGCTGGACGCGCTAAGTCGTCAACATGTTGCTCTTCGAGGCTCCGCTGCCTCACACGCTCGAGCTCCTCCTCTTCTCGCTGCCTTCTCCTTTCAGCAGCTTCCGCGGCTGTCTTCCTGGACTCGGCAAGAACGTCCTCGCATATGGGTTCGTCCGGAATGCCAGAATGAGCATCCCTCTTCTGTCTCTTGGCCAAAAGGCCACCGATGGTCTCATCATCATCATCATCTGCGAAGAAACGATTGGTTCAAGATCGAGTTGCAAAAGAATTACGATAATGAGAAGGGAAACGCGATGGAGGTACCTCCTGATTCTTCCTCATGTATCATATTTTCTCTTTCTTCTTCTTCATCTCCTTCTCTTGGCCCCCGCCTCTCCTCTTCTTCCTCCTGGCCGAATGGAACGAAGGTCTCAACTGCGAGCTCCTTTCGCGTTTTACTGGTCATGCGACCTTTGCCCTTGTCCTTGGCGGAAAGGGATCTCGCAGGAGGGGAAGTTGGAACGCTTCTAGGAGAAGAGATTGTAATTCCCCTTTGCCTGGGTCTTTTCACTCTTGGCGCGGCAGTCGCTTGAGGAGACGGATTATCTCTAGGGGGAGACAAGGCCGGAGCATTATCTATCAGCGAGTCAGCAAAAGCATTCATGACCCCGCGAATCCTGGTTTCGACGTCAGGATCCATCCTTGATGCTAGCAGGAACGACTGTCCTTGTCTTCTTGTGGTAACAATCGTGTTGACTAGCGACTTGGAACGATCACCAGATGCGAACCTCCGCACATGGCACTACAGCAAGCAGTAAATGTGTCAATAGGTGAAAATAAAGAAGCTCAGCGCATGCAAAAGAAGTTGCTTACCTTAGCAAAAGTCTCGCTATATCTGATGACATGCGAGTCGCCTTTCTTAACTGCGGCAATCTTTTCATCCAAAATGACGGCAGGGCACAAATGGTTCTCATGATCCAACAATGAGTAGCAACCGTATTCAGACTCGTCCAGACTGCAATAGGGACGAAACGGAAAAGAGTTTCTTTTAATCAAAGGAGCTCTGCTCGGCTGGGGCGCCGACTGCGTCTCAAATCTCGTCTGCTGGGCGATCCAGTATGCGAGCCAGTTCTTGGAACAACCACCCTCGCGGTTACCTGCAGGCTGCTCAAAGGGAAGATTGCTCATGAAGACTGTTTTGCACTCCTTTGTCAACAACCGCTTATAGCAGCCTTTGATAATGGACCGTGGCCAGATTGAGAGTGCCACTGCATCAAAGTCGAACTGGGGAGAAACTCGAGTGGGGTCAACATCCACAGTAATCCTTTCGTATCTCGGCGCGAGCTCACGAATATGCTCTGCGAGAGCAGGTAGGGAACCTCGCAGGCACCAGCAAAAGAATTCGCGGTAGCGTTCATGGAAATGCGATCCCTCTTCAAATAGGAGCTCTTCTGAGAAGACAACACCCTTAGAAGGGTACAGCTTTGGAAACCATCGCACGTTCTCAATACGCACGGCATAGGGCCTGGCAATGATTTCTCGCCGGTTGTCGCATATCAGGCTCCAAACGCACTTGGTATTGTTCGCTCCGAACCACCTCGCAGCTCTGCCGCTGTTACGCTCCTCCATCGCGCCTGGGGGACACCACTTGTTGGGATTAGAAGCAGTTGGGGCATATGAAGGCCATCGCTCAAAGACCCACATCGTCAAGAAGGCAATGTTGACGAAAGTCAGTATGTCGAGGAGACCACGCGACTCTTTCATGGCCACAACTAGTTGATCCAGTCTATAGTACAGCGTACCCAAGACCAAGGGTCCAAGTGCGACTTTCTGGCCAAGGGCCAGTTTCACAGCAAGCGGCAGAACGTGATAGAAGACCCCATCGTGCGGGTGACCATCAATCAAGTACCTCGACAGCCAGGCACAGAGGAAAGCACAATGGGTCAAGTGATAGCCTTTACCCTCCACGTAATTCTTGGCCTCTGGGTCTTGACTCAGAAGCTTCTTGGTGATGCCGCTGTTCGCGTAGTCACGAAAGAAGTACTGCACCCATTTGTTCCAAGTATTCTTCGCAGACGTGTCAACCAGCTGCCAGTCAGGAAGGGCTTTGGTAGTGGTCCACCGGGTGGAGATTTTCTTTACCTCTGACAAGCACTCCTCCATCTGCGTGTACAAAGCAATCTCCGCATCCGTCCTCAAGGGACTCAAAGGCTCCACCTTGCCCATGGGAGACAGATCATACAGCATATGCACGTCCTCGAGTTTGGGAGCAGCCTCGAACTCAGCAAAGTGAAAAGTGTGAGTCGCAGGCGAGTAGCGGGAAAGAAGGTTTAGAAGCATGGACTGGTCCAGCTTCACGGCAGCACCCTTCATAGCATGAACGGCGAAGTATACGCCGTCCTCGTTGAGGGTCACAGCATGATCGGTCAACACATGGTCAATCCACTCATCCATGTAGTCCAATTTCTAGACAAAAGCTTGGGTGGAAATCGCAGCATATGGGAAGTACCCATTTTCGATTCCCAAACGAACCACGTCCTCGGAGCCAATCAACTCGAGCAAGGCTGAGTTAACTGGAGGAGTTAACGTTAGCAATCCCTCGTTAGGGACAGAAGCAAGCAGTTTCTTTGCCTTAACCCTCGCATGGTAGAAGTCTTTGCCACCCAGATAGGGGGCTTTCCGCCAAAGAGCTTGTGGAAGATCAGGTATTTCTTCGTCCTCCTTGGTGGGTCTAGTTCCTCTTGTCTTTGTCATTCCTGCGGAAAAGCAAGAAAAAAGGGGGGAGAAATATGCCACACTTCAGTTTGAATTCTGAAAATTCAAGATCTATGGGAAGAAAGATGAACAATTTCTGGTATCAATTTCGAGTTTCTGGTATCAATTTCAGAAATTAGGAGTTGGACATTGTTTGCATTATCAGGAATTTCAAAACCCTACATCCAAGGTCCTTATCATTGGAGGATTAAGCCGAAATTGGGTTCAAATATTGGAGTTTCTTCACAAGTTTTCAACAGATAATATGTCATGGGTTTGCAGATCCAACACAGTTCAAAGCGTACATCGGTATGTTAAACAAAATTAAACAAGGCCAACCTTGTTTTGATGAAGTTTGCTTGGCTGCACACAATCGAAGAAGACGATTGACAAGAGTGAACTGGTGATTGATTATTTGGATCTGCTCTCGAAGACTTCCGGGTATCATTCACTTTAAGAGAAAGAAGTGATGCTTTGCAACAATGGAGAGCACAAAGTATTTATCCAAAAACAATGAAGGGTTGCGTCCTTTCAGTAGTCGAATCTCAACCGTCACCGTCGAATCGCGCAATCACAGGACAAGCTGACGTCACGCCTAAAACCCTAAAAGCCAGACGGCACGACTCTAGGGGTTTTAGGTCATAATGGCATGCACGGGGGCTGAATTTACTCATTTTTGAATTGGTGCGTGGCGGCGACGCGTATGTTGGTTTCCGCGCATGGAAGTCTATACAGCTATGAGCCTTCACGCGCAGAAAGGGGGCTAATGTAGATAGTGCTTTCTGAGCTAGCAGATCTTGGCCACGTGGCAACCATCCAGCACACCATATTGTGCTCCACACACACTGGATCACCAGCCGCGCTGATCCATGTGGGGGCTGCGAGACAGAGCCCTCGCATACCACTGCACGGAACTTGTAGGGACTTAGTGGTTTGGAGGCTAGAGTAAGTCCTGTCGCGTGCGAGCCAAGCCCGCGCGCGACCTTTAGTAACTTCTTTTGAGAGATTTATGGCACGAGCTCCATAAACCCGGTCAATCCGGTCAAACCCGGTCAACCCCATAACGGTTTCGGTATTCGCGCACAACGTGCTGTAACGGTCCCTATATACGCGGACGAACGTGCCGTTGCGGTTAAGCTAATTAAGCCGCCATTGATGGGCGCATTAACCACACTGCAACGGTCACATTCTCCGTTATATATAGGACGTTAAAATTTCCATACAAAGGAGAACACACTAGCCATACGCGGAAGCTCTGCCAAACCTCTGTCTCTCTCTCAGACATTACTAGTGCCTTACTCTCTCCCTACACACAACCCAACTCTTCCTGTGCTATCTCTGATCCTCTACTTACGGTGTACACGGAGGTCTCCCCGCCGGAATCTCTTGTGCACAGAGGTCAAACCATTTTTCAAAGTTAAAAAAAGGAGGTCAAACCATTTTTCAAATGGTGTTTTTGGTGTAAAATTTGATATCAACTGTGGGAGATGCTCTTATAGAATATATAGAGAGAAAGAAAGATGGAGGAAAGTGAAAAAGGAGGACCCAACCCTCATGAATCTTCCAAGTTCGATCTACTCATTTTTATTGATTAATGGCCTTGTTTGGCAAAGATTAATTCTTTGCTTAATTAATTATCAATAATCTGGGGTCAAGAAGAGATTTTTGCAAGGCCCGACCCGGATTCAGCCAAAAAAAAAAAAAGCAAATTTCGATCACTTTTATAGCTCACGTGTCATCCTATGGTTGGTTAAATGGTAATGAACCGGATCCGGCCGGGTCATACCCGGATCCAGTTAGGCTCTACCCGGATCCGCTGAAGTGGGTGGACGATAAAAAATATTTTAAAAGTACCCGGATCCGGTTCTTAAAGTACCTAGATCCGGGTAATTCCCAAAATCCTAAAATTTATCCTTCCTTGCCAAAAGAGTCAGATTAATTATCAAAACTTAATTACTTAAGAGAAAAAACAAGCTTTCTCAAACAAGGTCAATGTGTTATTTCGTGATGATTTCCTCTCTTGGATCGTCTTCCTCTTTACTTTAAGACCACACTTGAATATATTCAGAATCGTTCACCGATTTTCGTGTTGGGAGGCGTTGGCTCGTTTCCGACGGAGGAGGCGGTTGAATTGTTTGCGGAGGCCAGAAGAAGAAGAATAATATGGTTTTTTATAATTTTTCATGGTGTTGTAAAATAAAAATTGCTCTATAACACGGTGAAAAAATATCAAAAAATCACATTGTTTAGCAATCCAATTCACCCGGTCAAAGTGACCCGGATCTGATTCAATAAAAAGTTAAATGAAGAGAAAGAGCATAATCAATTTTATTGACCAAAATTAGGGATGGCAATACGGTTCGATCCGATCCGAAATTCGAGTGATTCGATCCGTATGGATCAAGTCCGAATCCGATATTTTAAAATGGATCGGATATGGATATTATAAATAAAACCCGATCCGTATCCGAATTCGATCCGAATATATTAGGATATCCTAAGGATATCCGACCCGAAAGGATCCGAACACACATAGTTTTACGAAAATACCCGTAGAGTTATAAATATATATGTTTTTACCTACGTATATATATAAATACATTACACAATTCACTACACATTATGTTTTCAGGCCTAAAGAATATATTCAACTCTGATTATGGATACTTTTAGTGGTTGTTTTGATTGAATTTTTAGAAGATTTTAGACATTATTGGTGCCTTAAACCTTTAAATGAATTTCCTATATTTTTCGGTAGATTTACGTTTGTCATATTGCAAATTTTTAGCATAATTTTACTCTTTTAGGCAGGTTTTTATTTTGTGTGGTGGCTTGTTTTTATGTATTAATTTTTCTGAATTTGCAGCGTATTTTTTATGAGAGGAAAAAAAATTACTCATGATTCGAATCTGGATCCCCGTTTCTGGTGATTCTGGTTGTCGGATCGAATACGAATATTGTAAATAAAATCCGATCCAGATTCGATCCGAATCCGTTTCGGATCCGGTTGGATTTGGATCGAATATGGATCCACTCTTTTTAATCGGATTCGGATATGAATATAGGTGAATCCGATCGGAACTCGATCCGTTGTCATTCCTAACCAAAATGTAAGGATAATTTCTGCAAAGTACCCCTAGTCGGCTAGTCCCCAACATTAGCCGCGTGAATTTGAAGTACCGTACTAGTTGCAGTACTAGCCACGTGAATCGTGAAGTACTGTACCATGAAAGAATTGATGATGAAGGGGATTGAATGCAATTTGTGTTATCCTCTCAAAGTACAGTACTTCGTCCATCCTGCCACTAACTACCATGTGCAAGATGGTAGAGCACATGTCTAGTTTTCTTGAAGTTTGGAACATAAAAAGAATGAAAATATCATTTTTAAAAATTGAATGTGTGAAACTGTATTTGCATCAAACCTGAGAGGGTGAAAGTGTCTTTACCCCAAAAAACATATTGATCCCCAATGGTCTCCCGGTGAAGGAGTGTAAATAACGTGATGTGTCTCAAGCAAATAATAATACCTGAGTTCGTCAATTGATCATCCTTAAAAGAGTTCTCGTGCAAATTTTAATTTGTTTGTTAAAAACAGGTTCCAAACCTCCGCACTCACAGCACTTAGGCTCTTTGCTAATTGAGCTATACTCCGGGGATTCTGTATGTTTCAAAATGATTGTCACGATGCATTAGAACTTTTAAGGGTCAGTTTGAAAATGATATGGCGGTGCTAGAAGTTGTTGTGTGAAAGTTGTGCATTTTAGATAAAATATTGTTTGGTATATGTTATATCAAACACTGATATAGTAATTTAATGTCTGGTAAAATAAATTGTGAGCTTGAGCGACCAAGATTCCTCCACGTCATTAATTTGTTGATGGCATTGCCACAACTAATTCATTTTATCATCCCTTTCCTCTGTAAACACTCTTTGTCCTTCCCGGATTTTTGATTCTTGTTCCATTCTTACACCAGAAAGGCAGAAACCAAAGAGATTTACAACCTATTCGGGTGCGTGTGTACAAGCATCGCAACCCATCAATAGAAACCACAAACTATGTTCTTCTCTCTGATCAAACATATTATTTAGTCGATGGCATTCAAATTTCATTGGCTTCAAATTGGTTTGTTTCTTCCAAACAACTTAATAATTCTAGGATGCTCTCATGTTCTCTAATATCTAACCATAATATGTGAAATTCTAATACCAAGCTATCCCAATCAAGGATATCCCTTCTCCAAAGAAAAACCGAGAGGTTCCCAAGATCAGAACAATGTTTACAGTGATTCCATAAATTAGTTTGTTACTTCTCAACTCATTTTCAATATGTTTAGGTGAGTTTGGACCCGCTAGACAAGGATAATACCAGTAAAAGTTTAGTGGAAGCTTTCGATGTTTTATTGAGAGAGAGAATGAATTGCAGAATACGACAAACAGAGAGGGAGAGATTGAAATAGAGATAATGAAGACACATAGCGATTTTCCGTAGAGAATAAAATGAGACGGAGTGTAACACCCCCATTTCCAGAGGAGCCGGAGACCGGGAGGCAATGGCGGAGCTAAAAAATCAAAACACCATGGGTAAAATTAGAAAGCGACAATTTTTTTTAATCCCGGGGCATTTATGTATTTTTTTGAAACATTTATGTATTTTTATGGGTCTTAGTTAAATATCTATAATTAGAGAGGTGCTAGTGGATTTTCTAAAAAGTCAGTGGTGGCAATTGTCACCTGTTGTTCTCAAGTCATGCACTCCGTACATGAGATTTTACCCTTTCATACAAGGAGTGACAACAAGAAACAAGTGAAAAGAAACATCGAACTACTGTTTCATATTTACAACAAGCCTAATAAAAGATATTTACAAAAAAATCGACTATCGAGTTAATTACTACGCTCTATTGTTTGCAATTTATGGATCTGTTCATGGAGCTCAATTTGTGAACCAGTGAATTTCTCCCGCTGGTCGTCGTACTTGAGACAGATTGTTGGGACTTCTCGACAGCCTCGAGGAGGAGATATCGTTGTCCCCATTGTTGTTGCGGTAGGTAGGTGTGGTTGGTGGTGGGGTACAAGCGAAGTTCGTGTTTTTGTCCTTGGTGTCTAGTCGCCGTTTGCAGTGGCGGAGCCTGGATTTCATCCAGGGGCACAACTCGAGTAAAATTTCTGAACCGTTTTGGATAAAAAAGTTATTCTTTCTAAGGGGCACATGAATTTTGGTGACGATATTTGTTAAAACCATGTGGGATATTTTTATATTTTAATATCTTCAGTTTAGCAAAATATGTGTGAAGAAAATTAAAACGACAACCGAAAATATCAAACGAAGGTTAACGGGTTAGATTTGTATTTGTGTCTCAGCTTATGTAAGGACAGTTTTGTATGTTATTATTTTTCAGTTTATGTGGAAAAAAATTAAAATAGCTACAAAGGGACCTGAACCCTTGAACCCTTTAAAACTCTTGCGCTTTGCCAACTGACCTAAAGTTGCTTTAGTGTTTTAACTTAAGTGGGCGTGTTTTGTATACTATGTGGAAAAAAATTAATATGGCCTCTATCTACATAATAAGCAGTTTTGGGGAATAAGTTATCCCCAAAATATGACATGTGGAATAGTTTATCCCCACCATATCCTAGAGACCAAACACTTTATAAAAAAAATCTAAAAAATTTTGAAAATAAATCTTCGTCTTTGGGGTCGTGTCCTGCCCAAGGGCAGGGGTTATGCACTAGTCTGCAAATAAGACTGAGAGTTGTGATTGTTTCGTCTAAGGTAGTGGCCTATGAAACAACCCTGGAACCTACGGTTCCTTGCTAGTTCAACCAAACGGAAATTCAAGTGCATTTATTTAAATAAAACCGGAGAAAACCCTCCAACAATAGTTTGAATGAAATAATAACATTGTCTAAATTCTCTAAAATAGAAAATCCTACTCAAATACTAAATGATTCCTAGCTTGCTCCTAGCTTCCAGCTTACGTGTGCGCGTTCCCCCACTTTATTCATAAACTGCGGGTTTTTCAAATAGCAACAGCCGACCGCAGAAAACGTTTATCAATAAAACTGAGTAAGCATACATCACAACATGAAAACAGAGTTGACTAACAGAAAAGAATAACCACATTTTAATCATTGATTTGGTTGAGGCGTAGCCTACGAGCCCCAACAGGTACGATCTAAACAGAGAGGTCATGATGCAATAAATCCAATAATGGGGTACATTCTTGAGTATACCAATTTCTCCTCGGACGTTAGTAGATAGCCCTTCGCTATCCCGCCCTAACCATTCAAATGAGACCTTAAGTGTCGACACCCCTATACAGTCATGACCTAAACATGCATAGGTAGTACTCATAGATTCCACTATAAATAAAAAAGGGTATGAACCCTAGGGAAATCACTCAATGGTGTTCCCGGCAGTAGCCTTCACGCACATCCTCTGTACATCATTCCCAATTCCATTATCAATCATTAACTCTTCCACATGCTTCACACGAGTACAATAAGTTTGAAATCCACATGCTTCTCAAAATAGTTTCACAATATTGAAGTAACTCACACAAAGCATCACACACATTTTAATAGTTGAAAGTGTTGTGCACATATACTTACTTGAATTGGAAGATAGATCGTCACACGAAAGCAAACAACCTCCTAGTACTCGTAGTATGGATCCTCCACAAATTCACCGTCTAAGATCTCGGTGTCTACAATAACAAGTAGTCCTAATCAATATACTACTAACACGCCAAATATACATACAACCCTATATGCAATGCACATAATTCCCCTTTATTAAACTCCCAGCAATTCGCTAAAGTAAACGGCTACCTTTATTTAAAATATTGTTTATAAAAGCTAACGTTTAAAAAGCATACTGTACCATAATTATATAACCTTCTAAGGTAATATAAATTTTATTTATAGGATATGGAAACAAATCAACTTTATTATAAAATAAATAAATAAATAAATAAATAAAATATTTTATGAAGTTTTATAGCATACACAATATAAAGGCCAAATTATGAGATTTAGTAAATAAATAACTTTTCCTCATATACAATTACTACCTTTCTAGTTTTGTAAATAGTAACACGTACCCATATAGTTTGATAACATGCAACCACCACTTTAACAGTTTCAAACCAAACAAAACAACCCCCCACTTTTACAACACATTCCAGCCCCACTCTTTCTATTTTTTTTCCAAGGTTGTTTCAGCCTATTAAAAAGTTGTCCTGATAGTTCCAAAAAAAAAGTTGGCTTGATAAAGCTGGCGAATTCCGTCCCCCAAATCCCCAATTTTCCTTTTCCGTAGCCAAAACGATGGCTAGAATCTGATATGGCATGACACTTCATCAAATTGAAAGAGGAAAAGAAGAAAAATAACAAAAAAATGCAAGAAATCAAACACATACTGGAAAGAAAAAATATGTAAGTAAAACATATGAACAAAATAATAAATTACTTTTTTTTTCCTATCTATATTTGATGATGTGTCATGTCACTTCACATTTTGGCTATCATTCTAACTGTGGGAGTTGACTACTTACCATTACTTTTAATAATGCAGAGTAAAGACAACTTTTTGTACAAAATGAGTGAACTATGTTGTGACGGATGACTTTAGAGAAAAATACATGGGTATCATCTCATATCATCAACAAAAAATTTTAGAATCAAACAAGAACAAGGAGTTTACTCAAAAAAAGAAAAGAAATGCGGTACAAAGA
Organism: Linanthus parryae; assembly: GCA_023055425.1. Classification (NCBI taxonomy): domain Eukaryota; kingdom Viridiplantae; phylum Streptophyta; class Magnoliopsida; order Ericales; family Polemoniaceae; genus Linanthus; species Linanthus parryae. Next base: position 22,638,454 of record JALGPY010000006.1, on the reverse strand, counting down.
CTTGTTACCAAACATAGAAAGCTAGCACTATCTCAGTTTCACCAGGTTTTCCTAGTACCAGATGAGATAGACAAGCTTTTGTGTCTTTAATTATGCGGGACACTTATGTACTTGAGGGAGCACAATTGAAAAAGTATTACAAAACTAGGAGTATTCTAGTGCTTCTAAAAAATTCAGGGGGGCGGGGTCCCCCCTACATGGCTCCGCCCCTAGGCGTTTGGACATTGTGTGGCGACGGGACGCGGGTGGTTTGGTTCAGAGGAAAAACGCTCGTATTTAAGCTCATAACCCTGTGATCATCTCTGTTTGTATCTCTCCCTCACTCTCTCAATCTCTCCCCTATTTGTGTATCTCTCTGTCTGTGAATTGTTCTCTCCCCTCTCAATCTATCTCTGTTTGTATCTCTCCCTATTTGTTTAACCGTAACTTTTCTATTTAGTTGGTTTGGTTTATTCTTTCAAATTGTCCGATTTGGTTCAAAATTAATAGACCAGAGTGTTGGACTTGGTTTATGTTTTTAACACAACCCGTACATAACTGAATCTGTGCACCCGTACATATAAGCAAAAATAACAAATATCTCCAGCAAAGGCAATGAAGAAGTTGAGTACATAATGAAATGATTGTTTGAAGAATCAACAGAAGTACCGGGGATATAGTTAGAATTATAATGCCATTTACTGCACTTGAGAAAACTTATATAGCTGTAGCAGTACGAAGAAAACGGTGAAGAACCACGGTTTTCACGAAATATGAGGGACAAATAAAAAAAAAAATGTTCTACGATTGCTATTATCCAATAAATTAAACATTGTATTTCTTAGCGCGCAGCCATGTAGTACAAGCCCACTTGTTTCCTTTAATCACGGGGCTACCACCTGATGCAATTCAAACCAACAGAAGAGAAACTTTAGCAAATAAGCCATCATCTAAAAAAATGAAATATTCTAAAATGCTGATATCCAAGTTCAATTTCACTTCTAAATTTAATTCACCAATACATTTCATTCATATTCATCGACATGAGAGTATAAGGGCGGAATTACCATGCTTGCTGTGTGGGTCTAACGTCCCATCGGGCTTTATGCTCCAAAAAAGCAACGCATCGCCCATTTTGGGCTTCACAGAAAGCCCATTTTCGTCGCATTTTGACCCCTTGGCTGAAGGAAAGATAGTTTCTCCCCCTTCTTCTACATCTGACCTACATCAAGAGAAAAAGAAAATTTTGACCAAATCAAAGGCAAACAACACGTTTGCAAAATGATGTACACTCCATATTCTTATACCAGGCTCTGAGTTTCTATCAACTCTTGAGCCATTGCACTCACGACTCTGCATTAATCGTTAAGCACCAAACCATCCGAAAGCTAAATTTCTAGGGACTTTTACCTTTGTTACTTCTTTTCTGAACGTAGGATTGACAAGAAAAACATGCAAAGAAAGAGTAGAATGGGGAAGAGATCTTACAAGTAGATGAGGACAGTTGCAATCCTTTGTCCCCCATTCTTCAAATATACCTCTTGAGTAAAGGTATCGTAATGAAGATCGTACTTCTGTCCAACTTCATAGTGGATAACCTGCAATGTTTCGCCGTGGTCTGCAAGTTGTAAAGACATCAAGTTCAGGCTGTGTGGATCAAGTGATTCAATATAGAAGATGAAAAACATAGAGCAAAATGAACTAAGATGGTTTGGCAAATTCAACGGCCACCAACTTACGTTTGGGGTGTGCCCCATAACTCATTGAATTTCAGGACAACATCCAAAGCTTGCAAAAGAAGATCCATCATAATACAGGAGCAAGTGCATGTTTGGAAATTCCACTTTTAAACAGATTTGTTTAGAAACATTATTTTTAGGCTTAATTACTTAATGAACACCTCTTGTTTCTCGAAACTATCACATTGCAACCCCCAGTTCTAGAACTAGCTGATTGCACCTCCCCCCAATGTGACGTATACCATACGTTATAGCAAATAACTAGATTATCAATGATATGCTTTGAAGCCCTTTAATACACACATAACCAATAATGAATGACCATAAACTATACCACACGTAATAACCAGACAATGCATGCTTTAATGTATTGCTTTTATATTCGTCAAAAAAAATGTATTGCTTTTATATACTAAGAAGTTTGGTTGATCTCAGTACTTCTGATCCCGACAAAGGTCGGGCTCATGAGAAGGGTTTGATGGGAATGGAGGAAGAGTTGCTGGATATGTCGTGTTGTACAACCCTTACCTTTTGTGTGTAGGATTTATCACAAATCCTTTGACCACGTATTCATTTAGTAAGACTTGGGGAGATTCCACGTCAATGTCAAACTAGGAAGGAAATTTTATCATCAAATTTAAAACCAATGACTGTATTTTCATAAAGTGCACATCCTCTATGATACAAAGACATCACATTGTGTGAAATAATGCCCTCCAAGTATATTAATTTTGCAATGAAATTTTATTCCCGGTTGAGCACTGACGCCTTTTCTGCAAATGAGGGATGCAATCAGCTAATTTTAAAACGGGGAGTTGCAATGTGACAGGCACTGCTTTTTTGCTTGTTTTATAAAGACTGTTTTTCTTGTTTTAAACAGATTCCAAACAGACTCTAAAAACCTTGCAGAAAAGTAAAGAAACTATATCTCATCAACGAGATTGACACTTCAATGGGCATACCTACAGGTATAAATGTGAAATCAGCTATCCTTTTTTCTATGTCCCTGATAACTTTATCTCTTCCTCTCCCCAAAGAACTTCCTGAACTAGTTCTCGCACTGAATAAAAAGAACAACAAAAAATGAGAAGTCCCTTCTTCATAGTATATCATTAAATAAGCAATGGTGGGATAAGAAAGCCGAACCTGCTAACCTGGCCCTTACCAGTTTGGCTGCCAACAAGGGACCTAGTCATGAGAGGGGCGGCAAGCTTTATTAGGTATTCACATTCCTCCTTGGACTTTTGAAAATAACATCGGATTCAAAATCACACCGCCCGAAACATAAGAACACCTTTGTTATAAGATTCAATATCACACCATAATTGCCAATAATACTAAATAGAAAGCAAGAACTATTAAAAGGTTGCGAACACTAACCAAGAAATTGTGATACAAGAAAGCTCTAGGCTCCCAGGAAAGAACTTCCGTCGACTGATCCCCTCTCTCTCCCAGCCCTTCGCCTCGGCTCCTGCAATAAAAAGCCCCAAAAAAATAAACAGCATACGATTAGGAGTAAGCCCAAACCTAGAAAAAAAGAACAAAGTAACCCCCTTTGCAATCTATAAGGTTGTGAAAAACAAAGGTATCAAACATACTCTAATAAGCTAAGATAGTATGTTACTACTACTACTACTACTGCTACTGCTACTACTACTACTACCTCATATGATTAGAGAATTCAAGATCACGAAACAAGTGGGAATATGGATCAAAACCCTTCCAAACTCCTTCTGCTTCTGCTGGACTATTCGTAGTTGTAGTGGTGGTTGAGTTGTTTTTAAGTTGTGATACCACAGATTTTGGGGTTTGTACGACGATAGACGATTTCTTCTCATTGTTCATAAAACCCTAGAAACCAGACAAAACTTTAGTCGTAACACATGATACAGTATCACAAATCCGAAACAAGAAGGGCTAAGATTACCATCATAAGTGACAACAGTTGCGACATGTTCCTTGATCCGGCCGGCAAAGAGCTACTTCCGGCGAGTACTGGCGTTTCGTGGTAGTAGTAGCAGTGTTTGGAACGAAAAAGATATATATATATACATAGCTTATTTACTTTTTTTTTTTTTTGCAAACTTAGCTTATTACTTATAATGCCATTGAAACGAAAAAGATATATATACATATTTATTTATTTATTTATTTATTTATTTATTTATCTATTTACTTATTAGTTAGTGTAGAGTAAAAGACATCACCGTACTCGAGTTCATACACCACATACAACGGATGACTCATGATATGAAATACATACATGTCATGTGCTATATAGATTGGGAAAGAACACTTCATTTACTCTAGAGTCTGTAAAACTACTCGATGAAGAGGGGGGTAAAGGAGATAATTTATAAAGGTGATTCGTAAAAACTACTATGAATATATGGAATTTGATGTGAAAGAATTCTCTCTGAACCCTCTCCCAAAATTGCCTCCGCCTTTTGCTTCCTCCTGGAGACCTTCTCCGGCTTTCTTTTCCATAATCAAACAAACTTCTAACGTCGCTTCATAGCGAGCTCAAATGCATCTCATGAGGATGAATCTAACTCAGGAACTCGCCAATTCTGTGATGACTGGTTAACCGTGTGTGTATTGATTAGATGTCTCGTATAATTGTAGATTTCGAGTTCGGAGACAGTGTGCACTCCGACTTCTGAGATTGATTATTGTGTGCATGTTTGCTTGGATAGCATTACTACCATAGGTAAGCTTGAATATTCAATCTTTCCTGCCTCAAAATTGTATCACTTGAGTACAAAGTTATGTGTTCTAAGCCGTCTTACGTGTCTTTACTTTAAGTTAACAACTTTTGTGAATTTTCCTTTACCCGAGAATAAAGTTAATAACTGTCTTTACAAATATCATAAGTTAATTTTGGAAATGTCTGGATTACACTGTAAACCTAAAAATCGATTAATCATGAAAAGTGAAAGAACAATACAACTGAGGTTATTTTGGTTATGAATCCACGATGGTTCCTTGGATATTTTAACTGTCCATGATGACTTATTTCGTCCTACATCCAATTTGCTAGGGGGTGTCGACACTTAAGGTAGTAATGCTACCTTAAGTGAGGACAATGCGGGCGCAGACTTTAGGTATTGTTTCCCAACGCCTGGCATGACGGGTTTACAAGATCCCCTGACTTGCCGTTGATATATGGATGGATTGGATTCTTTCGGCCCTCCGATACATTGATAATAACTGGATTTTTAGAATAATGAGGACATTTGCTATTAAAAATAGTTTGTTATGAAATATTGGGCTCGTTTATTGGTGAATATCCACCAAATGTTGTAAGTCCATTGTATATTGTATTTGGTCCATTAGCTCACCCTAATGCCCTATATAAGGAGGCTTATGGTTGGAGAATAAAATACATCTCAACAAAATTCTCCCTACATACTTGTCTCTCTTTATTCTTGTCTCTCTCAGTTCTCGTTTCACAACATAGAAAATATTTTTCTTCGAGATTAAGGGGTAAAATTTTGGCCGTTTATGCAATATTTCATTCACGAATAATTTTCAAAATTGTTCCCGGATTTTGTTTACATGTTGAGGTTCTTGTGTTACTCAGTATACTGAATTTGAAACTGTGGTGTCAATTGTTTTGCTACGTCACACTTCGAGACTCGGACGATCGTCAAGATTGATAGTTAAACACTGGTTGTTCACTAATTTAGTCTTCGACGGTTAGTTTAATTCGTTTGTAATCTCTTATTTTATAAATAATTAAACTTGTAGTTGGGTATGAAATTCGTGGGTGTTACAAATAGAACAAGTGAAAATCAAACTACTTCAAGCTACAGAAAAAATTATACATCACGTTTAATATAGTTTAGTCAAAAATCAGTTTGATATTATATGTGTTGACAAAAATGTTAGAAATTACACATAACTTTAACGTTAAATGTTGCATGACATGTTCTTTGGGAGGTGTTAAATCAATTGATAAAATAGTTAAAAAATAATAATTGGTTAACACTTTCGAGCTAGTTTGGAAATGTTGTGGCAGTGCTAGAAGTTGCAGTGTAAAAATTACTGTCGAGTAACTGGTGTGATTTTTTATGTTAATGTTGTTTGGTAATAATATGTGAAAGTTGCGGTGAAATATTGATATAGTAATTTCGTGTTTGGGAAAAGCAACTGCCTGTTATGTGATGGTAAAATGACAAAATTATATGACATGTGTCATTTCTATAAAGAGAACTATTGAAAATTCTAAAAATTGTAAGGTTATTATCGGTTGTTGATAATTTTATCAAAAATAGATTCTAGAAAAGCATCTCCCCACTCATTTCTTAAAAACTGTCGTGGGACAACAGAAACTGTGCAAAAAAATAATTTTTTTTATCAAACGCACTAAAAACTAGGATTGTAACTCGGGAGGGTTGGACATTTGGCAAACTTGTGCTAGCTCAAGCCCGAATTCTGTCGAGATTGCCCAAGCCCAGCACCGCCCGAGTTAAGAGCATCGTCAGCCTGTCCAAGCCATATGCATACCAATCAATTCGAATTCAGACTGAATTGAGACTTGTACATTAGACTAACTCCTTTTTTAAAACACGATGGAATGATAAATTGTTGATGAAGAAAACAAACCAACTAGTTCAAGAACAAAGATATGACTAAAAACCATCGCTAATAATCAAAAGAAAAGTTGCAGATTCATGTTAGATATGCTACATAATTCTCTTATAATATAATATGTATACGTAGTGGTCAAGTAAATCGGGCAATTCGGGCTAGGTCGTCGTTTAATATTTGTGTCCAAGCCCGACCCTAATTACAATTCAGGCTGAGAATTTTAGTCCAACCCCGTCCAATTTGCCAAAACTATGTGTTCGGTCCTTATCTTAGCTCAGATTGGGCTCGTGTTGGTCGGGTTCAAGCCGCCCAAGTTAAACCCTATTAAAAAGGGGTTCTGTTGTCGGAAAGCAAGTGTGTTGGCAGCAAAAGCATTTTAAACTGACCATTCGACTTATTCTCTAGATAATCAATTTATTCTTTGTTTTGTTTTAAATATTGTCATTCACATGCTCAATACATATCTTGTCGTTGAGTCATTTTTCTCTAGCATCAAAAATTTTACATGAGTTGCTTCTCAACAAAAAAAATTACACGGGTTATTCACAATAACTTATGTTACATAAATCTGACACAGAATTCATATATTTTCTTTCTTTCTTTTTTTATGAATGAGTTCATATATTTTCTTAATATTGTGTATAATAGTTTAAATTAATTATAAATTACAAAAAAAAAAATTTTAAAGCATCAAAGCAAAGCTACTCCACGAGCGGGGCTTGTGGAGTAACCCTAGTACTTCAAAAAACTGTGTTTAGACTTGAGACAACACAAAAACCACCCTGCTTAGCTGCTAAGGTAAAAGTACCAAAAAAGCCACAGCTAGATATGAAAGAGTTACTAATCTTAAAACTAAGAGATACCAAAGATACTAAATATTTTCATTTTAACATCTCTGCACCTGCACCCTTTGAAACTTCTGCATCTAGCTTGCTCCTTAGTTATTTCCTTCAATCTTTCCACCTAAAGCCATCCCTTTGGTCCTTTTTATCATGGGTTTGTGCAAACTGGCGGCTTCCACCTTCCTCTTGAGAAGCGGCTGCTTTTTAGCAAACAAAGAAGATTAACTTCATATAGAAACGAAAGAGATGAATTAAAAAATGGTTAAAAGCAAAAGCAAAAGCAAAATGAGTAGCAGAAATTAAGTAGCATTCCTTGCAAGGATTGTTTCCTTTGGAGAAAGGTTTCTAAGGCCAAATCTTGAATCTGAGCTACTTGCAGATCATGTTGTCACATTACAGTCATGAAAAAAAAAAAAAACCTATTTTCCAAATCACCCAAAGTACTGCTGCAATTCAAGGGTTTACCCGAATGAACGATGTTTTGTTATAAAGCTAGTTTTTTAACCAATGCTGAATGGAAAGATGAGGAAGAAGTTTATTCCTAATGGGCACTCTTCTCCAGAGCTCATGAGCCTTTTCGCATGTAATGTAAATGTCAGAAGTAGATTCTGCATTTCAGGAGCAGGAAGCACAAGAAGGGATTGAAGAGGCTGAAGATTAAGAGGTCAGTGTCAGTCAAGTAAAGTTACCTTGTGGATTTTAATCTTCTCCATTTTTCTCATTTTCTAACCATCTCCTTCTAACACAAAAATTGGGCAAGTTTTCTACTAGTGTTTTAACTTATTTCTTAAAATTTAAATTATTTGACGTATTAGTGTTATTGTATCTGTGTCAAATGAATCAGGCAACCCAACCGAACCAAACCAAAACTAATTAGGAATTGTTCGGCTTATCCTTTTAAATGATTTGGCTTGGTTACAAAATTAATAGACCAGTGTAATGGGTTTGGTTTATGGTCTCAACACAAACCCTACAAAACCGAACCGGTTACACTCTTACAAATTAGCAAAAACTAAACCATAACTCCAAAAAATGCAAGAAAGAAGCTTAGTAAAGGAAGCACCGGTGATATAGGTATGGGATTTTAATGCCATTCACTGCACTTAACAAATCATATGTCACTGTGGCATTAAGAAGAAAGTGTGGAAGCACTACGGTTAAATAAGTTTTCACGAAACATGAGGGACAAATCAAAAAATGTTCTAAAGTTGCTATGTTCCGAAGTGTAAATAGCTTATACCCGGTATTTTTTAACGTGCAGCCACGTGGTACAAGCCCACTTGTTTCCTTTAATCACTGGGCTACCACCTGATGCACAACACAAACCAACAGAAACAGCAGACAGTGTGCCATTTTATCTGAAAGAATCAAAAATGCTGATGATATCCAAGTTCAATTTCACTTCTAAGTTTAAATTCACCGATATGTAAAGGGGGAATTACCATGCTTACTGTATGGGTCTAATGTTCCATCAGGCTTTATGCTCCAGAAAAGCAACGCGTCGCCCATTTTAGGCTTCACTGAAAGCCCATTTTCACCGCATTTTGCCCCCTTAGCTGAAGGAAAGACAGTTTCACCCCCTTCTTCTACATCTGACCTACATCAAGAGAAAAAAGAAAGTTCGAGTATAAAAGACAATAACACGGGGTAACCCTGTGAGATCCTATCTAATCAGAGGCAAACAACACCTTTGCAAAAATATGTAAAAGAGTAGAATAGGGAAGAGATCTTACAAGTACATGAGGATTGTTGCAATCCTGTGACCCGATCTTTGGAAATATTCCCTTTCAGTAGAGGTATCATAATGAAGATCGTACTTCTGTCCAACTTCATAGCGGATAACCTGCAGTGATTCACTGTGCTCTGCAAGTTGTAAAGTGATTTAACATAGGAGATGAAAAACATAGAGCAAAATGGACTAAGGTTGTTCGCTTGTTTGGCAAGTTCAATGGCCACCAACTTATGTTTGTTGTGTGCCTCATCAATCATTAGATTTCAGGACAAGAGCGGAAGCTTCCCGTATTAGCGATGTTCTCAGCACACATTCGGCATATAATGCTGGGGTAAAAGACACCGAAACCCATGTGTTTTGACATAAAGACATCGACCCCCCCCCCCAGACACACACCCAATTGGTTGGAAATAGACACTGTCCCCCCCCCCTCCCCCCCCCCTCCTTTTTTTTCGCAAAACTTATGGACATTACCACCCATCCGTTTCTCACTGATTGAGCCATGTTGGGGTCAGGTCGTTCTCTGACCAACCCACCTCACCCCCACCCCCTTAAAAAAACATATATGAAACTCATTTGTACCCTTGAACAACCAATAAAGTCCAAAACAGCCTAATTACAACAACACAAACATCATTACCAACAACACAGCCACTCCAACACCAAATCTGACGACCTCTCTCTACCCCTAGTTACAGCACACCACCAACAACAACCAACATGGCAACACCAAATCTGACCCACCATCACCTTGGCCATTGTGTTGGCTCCAATCATCCAAAATCAACTAATAAATGTCCAAAATCAACCCAATTTACATAAACCACTACTCAAATCATCAATACCAAACCCCTTTGGTAGACTTCCATGGCAGCCGCACCCATCTCAGGCTCCACAAACAAATGAATCATGTTATATATAATTTGAATTAGTGAGAGCAAGTGAGTGGGGCTTCGACAATTTGAGGGGTTCCTTTTAGGAATATGTGTTGGGGCCTGGGGGTTTTGGCTTAGCAGTGTTGATTTAGGTGTCCTGGTGGGAGACTAGGAAACTTTTTTAGAATTATGGTGGCGGTAATGCCAGAAACTCAAAAGTGCACCAACATGTTTAACCGAAAACACCATAACATTAAAACAATATCCATAATTGTTCGATGCCCTTAAATCTTAATGCATAAAGGAAGCCGACGAAGCTCCATCATAATACATGAGCAAGGGCCTATTTCGCAACCCCACTTTTATAGCGATTTGTTTAAAAACAGAGTTTTTAATCAAATAGCATTTGGCTGCATTGTATTTGTCTGTTTTTTAGGCTGTTTTTATGGTGTTTTTTAGAGCTGATTTTTGTTTTCTGTATTTTAAACAAATACTGTACCAAACAGACTCCAAAAGCCATTCAACAAAGTATAGAAAATATCTCATCAATAAGATGATGTTTCTTCACTGTGCATACCTACAGGTATGTATGTGAAATCAGCTATCCTTTTTTCTATGTTCTTGATGACTTTATCTCTTCCTCTCCCCAAAGAACTTCCAGAACTAGTTCTCCCACTGAATAACAAGAAAAACAGAAAAAATGAGAAGTCCCTTCTTCATATATATATGTATATATATATATATATATATATATATATATGTATATATATATATATATATATATCATTAAATAAGCAGTTTGAGCATTGGTGGGATAAGAAAGCCGAACCTGCTAACCTTGCCGTAACCAGGTTTGTTACCAACACGGGATCTAGTCATGTGAGGTGTGGCAAGTTCTATGAGGTATTCACATTCCTCCTTGGACTGTTGAAAATACATCAGATTCAATCAATCACCACGAAACATAAAGAACCTTTGTCATTTCAATAGATGTTTTAGCCTTTAGAGAACTCAATAGAATGATCAGAAGTGCAGAACTATGAAGTACATGCCAACAAAATGGCAAACAGAACAAAGAACTACACTGTGAAGGCTGTATAACAATAGAAAAGCAAAGAGGGGAAGGCGGGAGGGATGGATAAGAATGTAATTTTTTCCTGTTCAAACAAAAGAACCCTTCTAAACGACAAAGATGTCTGAAAATACAGTAAGATAATTTGCGTCTCAAAACATCATCTATGTTTACTACTCCAGAGTGTTAAAGGGTAAATCCCCATAAATGCGAAAACTAAATACAAACAACAGCATTCAAAGGTTGTGGACACTAACCAAGAAATTGTGATGCAAGAAAGCTCTAGGCTCCAAGGAAAGAACATCCGTCCATTGTTCCCCTCTCTCTCCCAGCCCTTCGCCTCGGCTCCTACAGCAAAAATCGCCAAAACAAAACATATCATTAAGCAAATAGAAAACCCTACATGATGAATCCCACTTCATTTCAAACCGACGGCGCAAAGATTCAATGCAAAATCCAAAAACTTTGCAACCTAAACTGACGAGAGGGATGATTGAAATCCGTGTAGTATCATGCCTAAAACCAGCCCTAGGTTTAAACAGTGCCAATCAATTCCAATCTTGATGAACAATCAATCAAAAACCCTAATTAGGAGTTCGAACAAAACCCAAAAACAAGACCAACAAAATAACCCCATTTACTACCTCATATGATTAGAGAATTCAAGATCACGAAACATGTGGGGATATGGGTCAAATCCCTTCCAAACCCCTTCTTCTTCTTCTTCTTCTTCTTCTTCTGCTATGGTTGAGTTTTTGTTAAGTTTTACTCCCACAGCCTGCTTTGGGTGTTGTAGGACGATAGATTTCTTTTCATTGTTCATAAAACCCTAGAAACCATGCATTTCAACTTTAGTAGTTGTGACACAAGAAACATTAATCACAAAATTCGAAACAAGGAATAAAATACCTTCACAGGTGAAAACCATTGCGCCCTGTACATTGATCCGTCCGGCAAAGTGCTCCGTCCGGCTAGTGGCTGACAGAGCAACGGAATAAAAAAAGACAGGGTTGTAGTAGTAGTAGTTTGTGTTTGAAACGAAAATGTATAGTTGTATACTTATACTTATATTTAGGGTAAAAGACACTTCAACCCCCTCAGGTTTGGCATAGACACTTCTATCCCTTCCAGTTTGGGAAACGACACATTCACCTCTTTAGACTAAAGATTTTTTGGGCTAGTTTGGGAATTTTTGGTATGTGGCGGTGCTAGAAGATGCTTTGCGAAAAACATTGTGGAAAAGATGTGAATTCTAGATGAAATGTTGTTGGGTAAATATTACGTAAAAGCTGATGTGAAATATTGATATAGTAATTTCGTGTTTGATAAAATCAACTGTGAATCTTGCTGTGAAATGACAAAAATATATAACACGTGTCATTTCCGTAAAGATAACTATTGATATTTTAAAAAATTATAATATTAAAATCAGTTGTAGATAAATTAATCAAAATCACTTTCTGAAAACGCATATCCCTCCTTGCTTCCCGAAAAACGTTGTGGGATAGCAGATGTTGTCTGAAAAAACAAAAAAATTATTTTTACTAAACGCACTAAAATTGTTTATGTTGTCTGAAAGCAGTTGTGCTGACAGCAGAAGCATTCACAAACTTAGCCCTAGATGTGCCAAATTTCAAGACACTCACACCCATCAATTGTGTCATTCTATACCCTCGGGCAAATTTGTTCAAGGAACTACTATCAGTGTTCGATCCTCACCCCAGACTTGTGACATCACATATATGGAGTGTCTTAACATTTAGCAAATTAGAGGGGTGAGAGTGTTCTTTCCCAAACTAAAAGGAATAATGTCTTTGCACCACACTTCAGGGAGTAAAAATATCATTTACCCATTTATTTATTTATGACGTAGAGAGAACGAATTTGTAAGAAATCTTTATTCTTTCTGTTCATCACCACCACTCGTTTTGAAAGTTTTTTCTTCGTCCAACACTCTCGATATTAGGATGATTATGCCACTACCTCCGTTTCGACTGTTTCGTCTGCGTTTGACTTTTTAATCCGTAACTGAGTCACTTTGACTTGGTGATTTGGGTACCAAAACGATGTAATTTTTTAACAATTTTTTCATGGTATTTTAGAATAAATTTTCCTCTATAACACCATGCAAAGATTACCAAATTCTTGTATCATTTTGCTAATCAAATCACCGGATGAAAGTAACTCAGTGAATAGTGACAAAAGTGAAGTAGGCTGAAACAGACGAAACAGATGTAGTATTTCTGTACAAAGCGGTGGATAATTTAGAATAAGATAAAACAGTTGTTTTTATTTCTTTATTTTAGTTGATTGTACCCACTCGATAATTGCTCACACTCTATCATACACTACAACCACAATATTATGTCCAACACTCCTCAATTTCTCCTTCCATCACGGTAACAAACATCCATACCTCCCTCTTTTTCTCCCACGTTCACCATCACCATAACAACCATATCCCCCTCTTCTATCTCACTCTCCAACAAAACCCACCGTCACCAAAGTTTATCTCTCGTTTCTCACCGGCAACCAACCATCCCCAAATTTTAGGTTGTAAACGAGCCGAACCTAATCGAGTATCGGTCGTTTGAGTTTGACTCATTTAACTAGGCTTTTAAATGAGACGGACACGAACTCGAGTCGAACAGAAAGACTTTGTTTGTGTTTGACTCGTTTAGGGCTTGAGTTGTTCGTCGTTCGGCTCGTGGCTCGTTTAATGACTAGCTTGTTTACGGGCTCGAATTCAGTTTGACGAACTTCTGTTTTTTTTTTCTTAGATAAATATGATAATATTCAATTATCGAATTAAAATTTCTTGTGTTATTAATTAAGATAAAACACTTAAAGAAAGCAATTAACATAAAATGCATTAGTATAGAGATATGTTTTATTTGTGCTAATGATTGATTGAAGAAGAAAAGTACGAAAAAGAAAAATAAATAGGAAAAAGATAATTGTGGCCTCCTTTTAAGAATGACAATACCAAATGTCGTGACGGAACTTGTGACCACTAACGATGTAAGTCAAATTGACATGGTTCTTTTTTTTAAATATACAGAGATATTTTAAGTGACAAAGCATTCTGGATGTATCAAAGTGTCAGCAAATCAATAATGCAAAAGATTATATGACAAAAGTTCGTTTTTAATATTACGAATATTTTCTACCAGCCCATATGTCGAATAATGTTGAATCTTTAGAAGCGATTATGTTTCAGTTTTAGAAGCGAAAGCTGAATCTTCATATTCCAGAATTTGGCAGCCAAATCTTTCATCAAATGGCATAGCGGCAAAAAAATGGCTTAGTGAAACTCCCCATTGACCAACATGTAGCCAAATGATCAAGGTTGGACATAAGCTAAAAGCCTCAGTGTCCGCGCTTCATGAACACACTTCTTTAGTACGTATGTATGTCTGCTATCACAGTATTAGCAAACGCAGATCCGTGTTTTTAAGCAATAGAATTAGCCCCATGGACCATCGGAGATGATTATCGGTCGTCGATACTAGAAAACGTGGTGTGGGAGACTTGCCTTGGTCGGTGGTGCTCGTGTAACGAACCGCCGGAGATACAGAATGTGGGACAATACAGTTGCGTGCAAAGGAAATTATATCCGTTAATATTAGAGTTGTTGACATGGTACTCCTCATAGTACTAGAACCACAAAAGTATGTGGAGCACATGATGCACATCCAAACATAATGGTTATTATGTTATAGGGAGCACCACATCAGCAACTCCCAGAGCAAAAACGCTTTATTGATGGATAGCCAAGATATAATAACATACAACTCCCATGAGGTATATTTTCGTTAGTAGCGATGCAATACGATCCGGTCGGACCCTAGATTCGAGCGATCCGAATCGAATGAATCAGGTCCGAATTTATTTCAAAGAAAATGAATCAAATTTGGACCCAAAGCCAGACTCGGTAGGATTCGAATTCGAATTTGAGGGAAGATCTACCGGAGATCCAACCCCATGAGACGTATATGTTCTCTACAAATATACCAATATTTCTTCCCCACTTACACTTTTAAGAATAATACAACGGTGGCCATAACCCACAAACTTTTTCTTGTGGGTTTTAGGCTTCTTAACTTACAAACACGCCTTAGATTAGGCAATAGTGCTTATCTTTTATTTTATTTTTTTCGTTTTGTTACAAACCCGAACCCAACTGATCCGATCCAGCAACATACTAAATGGGTCATAGGACCTAATTTGGATAAGCCAAATGATGCCTAATCCGATCTGAATTTGGTGCCGAATTTATCCGGACTAGATCTGGATCCCACTCATCTTGGTCAGGATCAAGAAAGGGCTGATCCGATCCAAATCCGACCAGTTTCCATCCGTAACACTGCAATGTATTATGAAATTGACAAATAACTCCCCCACAGTATTACTTTCACTGACGCCGCACACCAAAAAGTAGACAACCTTTATCATATTGTTAGTGTGCGATGTCAATAAAATAAAATGATGGAGCGTGAAGTCAATAAGATCAATAATACTGCAAGAGGATAATTTGTCAATTCTCATAATATATGTGTAGCACTATTAGCGAACATATACTTCATGGGGCTTAGTTGTCAAAAGTTCTATAATATATAAAACTATAAATCGAAGGTTTACATTCTATATAAACTCAACATCGATCATTTACATATGAACTGATAGGGCATACTACTTCGCAAACTGATTGCTTGAAGACGACAGCGTGTAAGTGGGATTGTATAAGATACCTAAAGAGACTCAGCACAAATGCTGCAAAATCATATGGAATATACTTTACTATAAATATATCATGTTCAAGTTTGAAGACTTCCCTTCAACCTGCTATCTGCTACCAATCCCTATGTCCCATCCCCAGTTTACAGATCTTAGAAGACTGTTGTATACCAAGTATCTCTCTTTCAACAAAGCAACCAATGTTATTTTCCTCGCAAGTCAACGAACAAACATAATTCGACCTGAGTTCTAATTCGATTAACACCAGAAGCCCAGAAAGATCTAGACCGCATCAGGAGTCCAATTCAGCAAGCCAGCATCAGCTCAAAGGGAAGCACCTGAAATTTATTGGAGTTGGGGATGAAATTATAATACTAATAAATTGTACAAATGAAGTTAAATATATTTGAGTTGTTGTTTGTTCCTTGTTAGTACTATTTCTTGAAACTTTCGACATGTAACCCCAATTCAGTATATGTTCGCTGTACATACACTGTGAGAATCGACATAAAACCCCCATGCAGGACATCACGCCCAAAAAGCAGACAGCCGATATCACCAATGTTGCAGTTCAGTGACTATAAAATCAAAAGGGGGTTATCTGCCAATTCCCATAATGCATGTACCGCACCGTCACCGAACATGGACTGGATGTGTTATATGTAAGAAGGTCTTATTTCTTTTACAGCTTTTTTTCAATTTTTTTTTCCTTTGGACCCCGTCTTTACGAAGAGAATTGTGACTTGAGATGGCTACACAGATTATGATAAAAAAAAATTAAAAATATCACAAAAATACCTTCTAAATTAGTACCGCTTAAACTTTATATTCCTCAACATGCAGCCACTTGGTAGATGACCACTTGTTTCCTTTAATAACAGCGCAACCACCTGACGGGTCATCTAACAAAAGTTAACGTTCTATCCGAGTATATTGAAAGGAGGAAATTACCACATGCGAGTATATTGAAGGAGGAAATTACCATGTAAACTTGACGGGTCTAATGAAGCATCGGGTCTCATGCTCCAAAAAAGCAGGGCATCTCCCATTTTAGGCTTCACCGATAGCCCCTTTTTACCACATTCTGACAGCTCATTCCACCATGAAACTGAACTAATATTCCCCTTAGCTGCAGGAAAAACAGTCTCACCCCCTTCTTCTACATCTGACCTACAACAATAGAAGAAAGAAACTAAAAGATATTAAAAAAAACAAAATAAATTGATCCAGCAAGATCATCCAGTAAAACTGGGGGAGATAAACAAACTCGAGAAAATGGAACACTTTCTTTCATATGTTGAACTATTAAGGCTCCGCTTTCTTTACCTAATTTATGCGACTTTTTATTCTTTTTTAGAAAAAGAAAAAAGTTGCACACTTTGCCATTGTTAAATTTTCTAAAAAGTTTTAGTTATCTTTTTAGAACGAAAAAAAGTTGCTTACTTTACTTCTATGTTATCTCCTAAAAAGCGGATTTTAGGAGTATAAATTAAGAAAAGTTGAAGTTAGAAACAACAAAAAGTCTAAAAAAAAGTTAAAAAAATTTAGCTAAAATAAGCTG
Organism: Linanthus parryae; assembly: GCA_023055425.1. NCBI lineage: Eukaryota > Viridiplantae > Streptophyta > Magnoliopsida > Ericales > Polemoniaceae > Linanthus > Linanthus parryae. Next base: position 22,621,324 of record JALGPY010000006.1, on the reverse strand, counting down.
TAACGAAAATGAGGAAATTGAAACTTTTTTATCACTTAAAGGTAAAAAATCATTCTCAAAAAAAATAAAGGTAAAAAATCACCTAATATTAGGCAAAGAAAGCGGGGCCTAAGATTAACGGGCAGGCTGTGAGTTTCTGTCTAACCTAGAGGCTTTGCAGGTACAGTTTGCATACCAAATCGTTAAGCAACAAATCCTCCAGAACTCCAATTTCTAGAAATAGCTAGTTTTGTTATTATGTACTCAAAGTAGGATTTATGTTCAACCATGCAAGCAAAGGAGTGAAGAAGATGGATATCTTACAAGTACATGAGAACTGTCGCAATCCTTTGGCCCCCGTTTTTAGTGTTGAACTCGTCCAGAAAATAATCGTAATGAGGTTCATATTTCTGCCCAACTTCATAATGAAGAACCTGGAGCCCTTCACCGTGCTCTGCAAGTTGCAAAGTCATCTCAATTAGGCTGTGAATCAAGTGATTTAGTATGAACATGGTGCAACATGGTCTTGGGCGGTTAGGAAGTTCAATTGCCTCCAACTTATATGTGCCTCATAAATCAATGAATTTCAGGACAACAACCCAACCTTCCTGTATTAGTGATATTCTCAGCATACGTTTTGGCATAAAATCTTCTCCATGAATGAAAAATAAGAAGTCAATTGACGAAACATGAACCATTCATCATATCTACACACTAAAAGAACACCAAATAATATTTGACTAATGACTGCATAACATTATCATAATATCAGCAACTTTTTCTAGTTCCGCAATGCATGAATGCTTTTGTCTGCATCATGTCATCATCTGCCATTACAGACCACTATATGAAGACCAAAAAAGTTCAACAATAAGAATCACTAAAGGGTAAATGACAGAAACCACCCTTGGGTTAGGCACATTACCCAGGTGCACCCCCGTGTCCGGACAATACGAATCACTAAAGGGTTCGATAATAAGAATCACGAAAGGGTAAATGACAGACACCCTTGTGGTAGGCACAGTACCCGGGTGCACCCCCCGTGTTATGGACAATACTTTGGAACACCCAGGTGCACCCCCGTGTTATGGACGATACTTTGGAACACCCAGAGTAAAGAGATCCAATAATCCAATTTTACCATCTTTAGGTGCTATAATTTACACCCACCAATTAGAAAAGCTAGCCTTCTTCCCGAGTTCGTCTTCCTCTATTTTCTCTGCAACAATTCATCACCATCACAGATTCCCTCTCTCCCTCTCAAACTCTTGCGAATCTAGATCTGTGGGTGAAATGGGCTCGTGGGTGCTTGTTTTTCAAATCAAACCTGGGTTAGAGTAAGGGTCCGACCTCCCTTCTTTTTTTCAAGCGCAACAGAGATTGAATGCTCTGTTTGGGGTGATTTCGGGACTGGTCTCCCCTTCTTGAACTTGTTCGGTTGAATGGAATTGTCCATGAGTTGCTTGTTTCTGGACTGGAGTTGGACCAGATATGTTCATGGAGGCCACATTAACCAGTCTCAGGTATGATCTTTCTCCGGCAACCACGGAGGAGTCTTCTTCTTCTTCTTCACTCGGAATGTTCATTTTGTGATATAGGTTTTTTCAATTTCTGGGTTCTTGATTTGAGGGTTCTTCAATTCAGCTTCTCGAACACTATCGACTTCAACCAAGTTCATCATTCAACTCGCTATTGACTAAGCAAGCACGAAACCATTCTTCTACAGAAAATCTCAGATCAATTATTGGCCAAATTGTGGGTCACATACGCCTGATGACTTTGCCTAAGTAGCAGTAAAGGCACTGATGTCTCCATTTACAGTGAAATAGAATTGCAAGAAGTTGGTGAAGGATAAGAAGAGCCTAATGAGGCCAACTCAAACGCTGGATCCTAAAAGGAAACGGTGCCAAAGGATTGTGAGAAACCTACATTTGTTTCCGGATCTGGAGGCTATCTCTATGATATCCCATGTTTAACTCTTCTTCGATCTGGATTTTTTCTTCTTTTCTTTGGTTGTTTGTGAGCTATGTTTATAACTTCAGAATTCATGTCACGCAGCTATATGAATTAAGAATTGCTTGAGCTATTTGAATATTCGATCATACTGATAATTAAAACTGTTATTATCTTACGTTAACTTTGTTGAAAAATTGGCTTGATTGCAAAAATATCAACATGCTTTGGTCTTCAACTTTGTGAGGTCTGGGTGTTGTTGCTTTAGGGTGGTTCAGATATGGAAGAGGGGGTGAGTGGTGGTGGTGGCGACTTGATGGTGATGGTCATGGGGTAGTGGTTATTAATTACGTAAATATTCAAGGGCAAAAATGTCTTTTCAGAGTTCTAAGGGGCGAAACTGTCCCAAATTATGTGTCAGCAAAGGACCCCACATGTTTCACTAACAGAATGGGACAGAAGGGTGGTTTGTGTCGTTGACTTTGGCGATACAGGGTGCTCTGAGGTATTGTCCATCACAAAGGGGTGCATCTGAGTAATATGACTAAACTCAAGGGCGGAGGCACATGATGGCACGGGGGTGCAAGTGCACCCCTAGACTTTTCATTTACTACAACTGCACCCCTCTTTTTCTGTGTTTTTTTCATTTTTTCCCTTCATTAAACAGCATAAGTGCACCCAAAAAAAATTATTTTGGCATAAGTGCACCCCAACAATTTTGGCATGCACTTTTGTGCCACCCCGCTACTGAAATCCTGGCTCCGCCACTGACTAAACTCAAGGGTGATTTCTGTGATTTACTGATACGGGTCAACCGTATCAGATGGGACACCCGTATTATTATCTTTATTAGTTATTTAGAATTACTCGTTAATTGTTTATTTATTTAATTAGTCGTTTATTAATTAATTAGTAGAGCGGGCCTAGCCCATTAGGTCAAGGTTAGGGTTAGCTATTTTACTATTTAAACAGTGTAGTTCTTCAGTTTTAAGCATGGAATAAGAATTATGTTTTTGAGTTTATTCAGTTTATATTCAGTCTTGTTTCGTTTTTCGTAGTAATTCGTAGTCTCACGAGCTACTGGTAGAGATTCGTAGCCTCTCTCAAGCTACTGGTACGATACTGGGTGTATCATTGGTGCTTTCATTGTTTTCACCATCCAACTGGTGAATCATGACGAACATCGACGATTTCATCATTCTAAAAGATCCTGAAGACCTTGAAGAACTCTGCAAGCAGGTCAATCAAACAATCAGTTATCTTACGATGGCAGAGCTGGATTACCACAAAACGCGTGGATATTTCACCATGAAAGAGTTGGAGGACATCAAAGCAAGTAGGGGACGACTCCGAGTGGTGACTACTGCGGAGTTGTTGCGCATCCAGGAGCATATATATGAGTCCTCCGATCTGGCGAGCAACAAGCAAGAACAACCGCCAATCAAGCCGTCAGTTCACCCACAGCAGCAAGCTTCGCTGAAATCGCCGCCGCCGGAGGAACCACCACAGGAGCACCAGCCTCCGCCACTGCCTCCTCCGCCATTACAGGCGGTGCTGCAAACCCAGCAGATCACAGCGAACCCCCATGAACCAACCGCCGAATTGGACGCGGCTGAAGAGCAGGAGGACCACCAACCATCCTCCGGCGACCTCACAGATCCCGAGCCTCTGCGCGTACCCCCACTCAAACCACCGGATCCGCCAATTCCGCCATCGAAGCCTGCGGATCCACAATCACCAGTCGACACCGGCGACCCCAACCTCGACCTCCCGACCGCGACCAAGCAACACCCAGAACACCGCCTACCGCCGGCGACCGAGGAGAAGAGCTGCAGATCGATCCCGTCGCCACCATCGCCGGTCGGGCCACCTCCAGAACCACCAACAACGTCAGACGGCCACCTCCCCGCCACCAGAAACCTCCATCACGCCACCTACGGCTTTGGCCGCCTCCAATTCACCGGCGAGCTTGCCTCCTTCCCGTCATCGCGTCCAGATGCAGAAGGTCGGCTCAGATTAGCCGACGGGCTACAAAAAGCTCATCTTCGGCTCGATTTAGCCGACACAGGCCACTCCGCTCCGAAACGGCTCGCTTTAGCCGATATCTGGACTACGGCTCGGCTTGGGTCCGGCTTCCTTTCGGCTCCCTCTGAGCCGACGGCTCCACCTGGGCTCCAAGTGAGCCCATCACCTATTTTCAGCCTATTTTGGAGCCGTGACGATATTTTTTCGAGCCACGGGGTCTATCCTAGGGTTTTTCGACCTCCCGAATCCGTTTCCGGCCTCTATTTGTCAAGATTTGGCTTCCAAATTGCTGTTCCAAAGGTCATCATTCGTCCATTTGATCCGGGCATACGCAATTATGGATTTGTTGCAGACTTTTCGCATCACCACCTTGAGGACAAGGTGTTTTTCGAGCACGGGGGAGTTGATACGGGTCAACCGTATCAGATGGGACACCCGTATTATTATCTTTATTAGTTATTTAGAATTACTCGTTAATTGTTTATTTATTTAATTAGTCGTTTATTAATTAATTAGTAGAGCGGGCCTAGCCCATTAGGTCAAGGTTAGGGTTAGCTATTTTACTATTTAAACAATGTAGTTCTTCAGTTTTAAGCATGGAATAAGAATTATATTTTTGAGTTTATTCAGTTTATTTTCATTTTATTTCGTATTCGTAGTCTTTCGTAGTGTCACGAGCTACTGGTAGAGATTCGTAGCCTCTTTCAAGCTACTGGTACGATACTGGGTGTATCATTTACCCATCACTAAAAGCCATACAAGAAAGAAGCATAAAATTTTCTCTCAAATCAGATAATATTCCTTCAATGTGCATACCTACAGGTATAAATGTGAAGTCAGCTATCCTTTTTTCTATGCCTCTGACGATTTTATCTCTTCCTCTCTTCAAAAACATTCCAGAACTAGTTCTCACCCTGTATAAAAGAAAGAAGAGATATGAGAAGTCCCCTCTGTATGTATCATCAGCTAAGAAATGTGAGCTTTGGTGAGAGTAGAAAACCGAACCTGCTATCTTTACTCTTACCAGTTTTGCTATCAACAACAGTGGACTTTGCCATGTGAGGTGTGGCAAGTTTTATTAGGTATTCGCATTCCTCCTTGGACTGTTGAAAACAACATCAAATTCACATCACCGTTTAAAAAACCATTAGTTTTTTAATATATATTTGTTTTGTCTTTGAAAGACTCGACAAAATGACCATAGCTGTTAGGCACATGCCAACAAATAGCATCAAGATCTACAGGTATGGGTTATATCAAAATAGGGAAAAGAAGGGAAGGACCTAAGGAACTGATGCATCAAATCAAATGCTGCTTTAAATACAAAACTTGAGATATAAACAGTATGGTCGAGATCCGCACTCGATTTTGTTTTAAAAACTAAATAAAAAGAGTTCACAGGGTTAACTGATGAGTCACATATCATAATAACCTATACAGCGAGAGAAGAATCTAACCTCTAGAAACAAACTAAGACAAAGAATCAAGAAAATCCATAAATGATCAACAGACCCAAGCGGTGTGCGAGTCCACCACTCTAAATGCAACTGGAGAATAAGCCTTTGACAGAAGTATCAGACACAGGAGCCCCGTCAACAATTGCCGTTACACGCACCCTCCAAAAAATCCACATAACTAAAGGAGCCAAACTGTCCGACTTTCTCTCCCCACCTGGACTTCAGTCCAAGTAATGAGGAACTGTTGAGAAGTCCCACATTGGACTTTCAAGAAGAATAAAAAGGATTAATAAGCGTCCTTGGTTACTCCCCTCATTGCCAATTCGTTTTAAGGCGGAACCCCATGGATTCTTACATGGTATCAGAGCTAGGTACACACACACACAAGTGAATGGTCCACGTGCTCACCGTCATCCGCAGACAAAAGATCCACGTGTAGGCCAAAGCATACCACACGTGAGGGGACATGTTGAGAAGACCCACATTGGACATTCAAGGAGAAGAAAAATACTTCCTCCGTCTAACTAGATAGTTCTCAATTTGATTTTCCTCCCGTAACCATGTCACTTTGGCCCGGTGATTTGGATAGCAAAACAATGCAAGAATTTGGTGAATTTTCATGGACTTGTAGAGTAACGATGCAAGAATTTGGTGAATCTTTTCATGGACCATGAAAAGATTCACCAAGTTCTTGCATCGTTTTGTTAATCAAATCACCGGGTCAAAGTGACCAACCCATGTAACACCAAAAGTAACTAGAACCAGACCCCATAACTTCATAAGGACCACATAGTCGGACCATGCAGTAAAAGATGATTCACTGATTCAGCACTAGATTTGTACAAACATCACCGATTCACTAACATGGTTGACGACGAACCAAGTTGTCAATAGTCAAGATCCTGTCTTGTCATGAGCTTCACACAAGACCAAAAAAAAAAAAGAAGTCGTAGAGGAGCCCCTACTTTCCAGATCAAAGGCCATGGAACCGAGGGTACATGTTCTCTGTCCAAAGATGAATAAGAGAATCGAACCGAGAACAACCCATTCAAAGACAGGTGCCACATGAATTCTCGTGTGGGATCCCATATTGTAAAAAGACAATGAAAAAGCTCAAAAGATTCTGCAGCTTCCAGTTCTTTTCTTCTGGCCTGAAAGAAACATCCCACACCACATTCACATTACCCCCTCCTCCACATCCCCATATGGGACTCAGACTCTATCACTAAAGTGGACGTATTCTGAGCAAGACGATAAAGATGAGGAAAATGACGTGACAAAGGCTGCTCTCCTATAAATTTTCCCAAAAACAAACATGGTCTCCTAACTCAATCATAAACTGAATCCTCTCCGCAAAATGATCACACCCAGTCCTGATACCCTTCCACTACCCACATCCATATGAACCAACAACCAAATTAGAACACCAATCCCCCCCCCCCTTCCTGACCCAAAACCTAGAATAAACCACTCCTCATAAAGCTATCCCGCTCTAACCCAAACGTTTAAAGCAACTTCCCTTTTAACAATTTATATAAAGAGAATCAACTGTCCAATACCCAAACCCCCAACTCTCCCCTGGTGACAAACCATACTCCAATCTACTAAATGATACTTAACCTCTTTTCTCCTCCATTACCACAAAAACTCACACTGACTTGAAAGATATTGCCTAATCCAACCAGTCAACCAGCGCTGATGATGCTCCACTATCTGATCCCACATTTTAGTGTCCTTGTGCTTTGCCGGGAAGGCAGCCTTAAAGTACCCGATCCTGATTGAAAGCTAAGCAAACTTGCACCCTATAATATTCACAAACTAATCAATATAGGAAAATTCCCAATCGCAATTACCTTAGACTTACACTAGTAAACCCTCAACCCAGAAAACACCTGAAAATAATCCAGCACACCCGAAAGATAGCCCAAACAACTTGCATTCCCCTCCAAGAAGACAAGACTATCATCTGCAAAGAGAAAATGAGAAACCTAAACACCAGGGCCACACTCCTACCTACCAGAAACCCCTTGAAACCCACCTTGCACTGCTCTCTCCATCATCCAACAAAGGCCTCCACGACAATGATAAACAATAAGAGGGAGTGAGAGGATTTCTCTATCTCAACCGCGCGAAGGGTGGAAAAACCTTTAGGAGTCTTGTTTACCAAAATATATATGCTCAACGTAACCATAAAAGATTGAATCCAACCCCACCCACTGCAGACTAAAGTCCATCCTATTAAGATGATAAATGTTTCAGCACTCAAAATGACAATTTTACTACTAGCATTCTAAGATCATATACTAATCCCTAACTCTTGGAAAAAATGGCTCAATCCTGACAAGGCAGCTGGATTAGTCCATTTCTTTGTAATGTAGAGGAGTAATAGCCATTATTGCGGAAAAGCAAACAGAAACAAGTAAAATCAGGGATCCAAATTCCATAAAAGAACCTTAACAACCATAACATTCTAGTATTTATTATTATTATGATTATTATCTGTTCTAAAAATGAGGAATAAGTTTTGGATTATGTTCATTCCAAATTCGGTCTATATTGTACGAAGAAGACTACTTAGCAATTAGTATAAAGACTATTTCACTAATTAGCAATTACAGAGTTGTTTAGGATTGGATATTATGTGTCATTATTTAGACATGTTGGATTTTCCATTTCTAAATAAACTGATTAGCATTTTTGTTAGAATAAAGTATTTAAGCAGAACATTTAGAGCTTGCTGAGCTAGAAAGCAATATATGAATTGGGTGAGACGTAATGGTAACAGTGTGTCACACCGAAATAATTTTTTTCCTTGCCCAGCACTCAAAAGTTTCCAAACAAACTTAATCAACTTAAACTAAGGATCAGTATGATCCCTGCAACTAATATCAAAGCTTGATCCACTTTGTAGGAGGAGACTAAGAGTCCATGGTGAACAGAAAATAGAGGCATGGCTCAAGGCCAGCTATTTTGGAAATTATTAAAGAGATACGAGGACAACAATTCCAAGCAAGGTAAAAAATGAAGAACTCATTAAGTCTGGAAGACATCAGTTGGTATCCATATCATTACAATGGAATAGAGCTTGATAGCTAGGATTTCCTCTTTCTCCTCCCTCTCCGCCTCCTCTGCCTCCGCCGGACCTGTTCTGGGGCGGAACTGCTACTGGTGGTGAGATGAATCTCCAGCGACAGAAAGTTATTTTCAAACGAACCAATCCTTGTCCGATGATGATAGGAAGCTTTCGGTGTGTGGAAGTTTAGTGAAACGCTGATTCGGCCCCCGGTGGGATTGTATATGGCGGATGATGATTCCGATCTGTTACCAGACTCAGCAGTGGGGCCAGATCTCGTTCGAGAAGACTTTGAGGGTGGTCGAATTGGTGTTCGGATTGGAGGTGCAAAGCTCCGGCAGCTGCATCGTTCATGGAGCCGTGCTCTCCTTATTCATGTACTTGGTACGGATCCTTCTTACCGTATTCTGCAAAATGGATTAGCAGCCCAGTGGAAGCTGATGAAAAGATTTAAATTAACCGATGTTGCGAATGGATTTTATTGTGTGAGATTATATTGTAAGGATGATTATGAATCAGTATTACTGGGTGGTCCTTGGATGATTCAGGGAAGGTATTTGATGGTTTATAATGGCAGCCACACTTTGATTCATTTGGTGATGCTGTGAGAACTACGCCAATCTGGATTAGGCTTCGGGGAATTTCGATTGAGTATTTTGATGAAGAATACATTTCGGAATTTGGGCAATTTATTTGGCCATGTTGTGAAGGTAGACCTCATAAACCTAGCTGCTGCTAGAAGGAAGTATGCTAGTCTTCGTGTTGAAGTTGATCTCAATCGGAGTCTAACTCCAGCTATCTGGGTTAATGGGATGAAAATTTCTGTTGAGTATGAAGGTCTTAATCAAATCTGCTTTGAGTGTAGGACTTTTGGCATAAGAAGGACCCGACGGTTACAGTGAATCCGCAACGAAAGGATCTGGCGGAAGATATGAATTCTTCGATGGGAGAAGCAGTTCGGACCATGGATGTTGGCTCCGGGTCGGAAAAGGTATGTGAGTAACCGGCCACGTGGTAATGGGTTGGGGAATCAGGGTAGTCGGTAAGATCCGGGTCCGGAGCTGGCCACCCTGTTTTCTCCATTGGAACTGGGTTCGCGGTTTGCTGCATTATCGACAAATTCGGATCTAGGTGGTCCACTAAATGTTCTCAAAAAGAATTCATCAGGTGGGTCGCAGAGTATGGGTGGTCGTAAGTCAACCAATAAGAAAGAGGCACGAGGAATGGGCTCTGGCTAAGGGAGGGACTGTTGGGGCCTGGGAAGGTTCCATCAAAACCTAGTGGGCCTCAGAGGAGTACTGGGCTGGAGAAGGCAAAGTGCAAGGTTGGCGGCCCATCGACTAAACAGACAGTGGGCTCTAGGGTTCCTTTCGCCCCGTTGGATGGTAATCAGTTTCCGCCGTTAAGGTTCCAGTACGGCGGCGGGGAGGGCAGCAATTATGGCGGTGTCGTTATCGGTGCGTCATCTACGGTGGCAAGAGGTGGTTTGGTTGATCGGAGAAGACTGGGAACAACAGTCTCTTACGAAGGTCGATCGATTAGTCGATCGTGTGGAATTATCCCTGCAGAAATTCTACGGTGTTCCGGTGGAGCCGGTGTGGACTACAGAGATGTACATTCCTCCGCTCCGAACGCGCCGGTTGCTTCAGATGCTGGCGGAAGGTGTGGAACCGGGGAGCTAGCGGAGATGTTTCACAGTCGGGTTTCTGGCAACATTCTTCTTAACAATACAATGAAGATTGTTACTTGGAACTGCAGAGGGATTGGCAAAAATGACACAATGTGATCAGTACTGGATCTGTGTGGAGAGATTTCTCCTTCAATTCTTGTTTTGGTTGAACCTAGAGTTCAAAGTAGGTATGCACAAATTCTCTGTAGATGGTCTTCCTTTGACCAATTTAGAGTTGTTGAAGCTCAAGGCTTCTCTGGGTGTATCTGGTTATTGTGGGATAGCTCCATTGTTGAAGTGGAAGTTCTTGGTGCTACTAGCCAAGCTATAACTGATTTAATTAAGAGGAAAGACCATGCTGAGTGGCTCTTTTCTGGGGTTTATCCTAGCCCTCTTCCCCACTCAAGAGATGAGTTGTGGGCTTATCTTCCAGAGTTTGCAACTTCTCACTCTCTTCCTTGGCTCATGGCGGGTGACTTTAATCAAGTTGTTGCAGCTCATGGCTGGTGACTCTACGAGGTGTGATAAGATGGTGCAGTGTTTCAATGCTTGTAGAATGCAGGATATGGGTGTTGGTCCCGGTTTTACTTGGTCTAACTCTCAAGATCCTGTAAGGAAAATTTGGCAAATGGAAATTGGAGGCTTTCTTTTCCTGATGCTTTTTGTGAAAGTATTGCTGAGAGTTAACTCTCATCATCATCCACTTTTGGTTGATACTGATGGAATTGATCCTCCTCAAAGTGGTAACAAGCCTTTTAGGCTTGAAGCTGCTTGGTTGTTGGAACCTTATTTTGATGATTTGGTGGTTGCCAACTGACTAAAGGAGGGGCTCGTTTGTAATGTGGTGGAGTCATTTACTGCAGCTGCTAAGAAGTGGAATGCTGACACTTTTGGAAATATTTTTCTTAAGAAAAAATCTTTGAAGGCTAGATTGCAGGGTATTCAAAGAGTAGTGGGCAGGAGGTCCGACTGTTTTCTTGAGAAGTTGGAGATCTCTCTGATGGAACAGCTGAATCATGTACTGGAACAAGAAGAGCTATTTTGGTTTTAGTAAGTTGTTGTTAGGTGATAAAAACACTAGGTTTTTTCACCTTACTACCTTGCAGAGGAGAAGAGATTGTTATGATGAAGCTTAAGGATGGGGATTGGTGTGAAGATGCTCAGTTGTTAAAACAAGCAGTCACACAACACTTCAAATACCTGTATGCTGAACAAGGGAGTACTCCTACTGCTCTGTAAGTCGGAAAGGGAAATGGCTCTCTGCTGAGGATTGTGATATATTACAGTGTCCCATTACTATGGTGGAGATAAAGAACACTCTTTTTTCTATGGGTGCTTTTTAAAGCCCTAGGCCATATGGGCTTTCACCAGCCTTCTAGCAGGAGTATTAGTCAGTGGTGGGACCCTCCCTCTTTCAAATGGTCCAAGAAGCTGTTAGCGTTGGGACTCTTCCACAAGGTATAACAATACCCTTTTGGTTTTAATACCTAAGATTGAGAGTCGTACTTCCCCTAACCAATTAAGGCCTATTATCCTATGCAATGTCACTCTTAAGCTGATCACTAACCTGTTGACAAATAGAGTGAGGCCATTCTTGCATGAGAATATTCATCCTTTTCAGTTCAGCTTCCTCTCTGGGAGGTATGCTTGTGACAATGTCCTTTTGGCCCAAGAGCTTTTCCACTATATGAGGATAATGAAAGGGAGGAAAGGTGGGGTTGCTATTAAAATTGATTTATGCAAAGCTTATGATAAGGTAAGATGGTCTTTTTTAAATAGCATTCTTACTCAGTTAAAGCTGCCTGAGAATTGGGTAAGGTTGATCATGGATTCAGTTTCTACTAATACTTCTAGAGTTATTTGGAATGAAGAGAAAATGAAGGAGTTCAAATCTGAGACGGGTCTGAGGTAGGGGGATGCTATCTCCCCCTACCAATTTCTCCTCAAAATGGAGGTGCTGGCTTAGAAAATTAATGATGATATGGAGTCAGGGAAATGGATAGGTCTTAAATGCTCTAAACAAAACCCTCCAATAAGCCATCTGTTCTTTGCAGATGACTTAATTCTGTTTGGAGAAGCTACTGAGAAACAAATCAAGGTTATGAAGAGGGTTTCGTCTGCCTTTTGTGATGAAGGTGGTCAAGAAATAAGCCTTGAGAAGTCAACGATCTTTGTCTCTCCTTCAATCTCAAGAACTCATGCAAGGCATCTAAGTGATATAGCTGGTATTGGTCTTACTTCTGATTTAGGCATACACTTGGGAATGCCTCTTATACATGATAAATGCAATAAAGCTCAGTTTTAGTTTATAATTGACAAAGTTAGATATAAATTAGCTGGGTGGAAGGCATCTCAGTTGTCTCTGGCTGGTAGATGCACTCTCTTAAGTACTGTTCTACAAGCACTTCCTACTTATGCAATGCATTATGTTCTATTGCCTAAAGCTACTGTGAAAGATATTGATGGAGCTTGCAGAAGGTTTCTCTGGGGAGGATCAGAGGCTCGTGCTAAAATGTCTCTTGTCAATTGGGATTCTGTAAGAATGGTTAAAGAGTGTGGAGGGCTTGGTTTTAGACATCTCCATGTCTTTAATTTAGCTTTGATGGCCAAGGCAGGGTGGAGGATTCTTTTTAACCCTGATTCTGTTCGGGCTAGGGAAATGAGAATGTAAGTATGAGGACCCTCTTTTCAACGAGGCTAAACCGCATCACTCAAGAATTTGGACGCAAATTTGTAGGAGTGTGCAAACTGCAAACTACAAGTGCTGGATTGGGTATGAATATGGGTGCTGGTTCTAATACTCTATTCTGGGTAGATAAATGGATGGGTTCTTTTAGCCTCTGCGAAGTGGCCAATTCAGCAATTGATGATGATGTCTTGCTACATACTGTAGATTTGTATTGGGATGCTGAGCAGGGTTGGAAGTGGGATTTGCTAACTCCTTCGCTGCCTCCTATTGTGCTGGAAATGCTAAAGAACACTAAATTGAGCTTATGTGGTGAGGATAGTGAAGTGTGGGATGATTCTATTTCTGGGAAGTACTCAGTTCCTGCTGCCTATAAGGCTTTGTGTGCTACAGAAGGTGGGATGGATACTAAAAGATGGACGGCTATCTGGAAAGCTCCAGGGTGTCAGAGATGGAAATATTTTCTCTGGTTTTTAAAGCAAAACAGATTGCTCACTCAGCAGATGAAGCATGTTAGAGGTATTATTGAAAACCCTTATTGTTTATATGAAATTCCCAAGTTGAATCCTCAATTCATACTATAAGAGATTGTATATGGATTCAGGTTTTGGGTAGATCTATGCAAGCAGAGTTTTTCAGCTCTGATGTGCAGAGCTGGATGGATGAAAATCTGAGCTGTGGAAAGAGGATTACTAGTGCTAACGTGAGTTGGAGTTTACAAATGTCACAACTGCTAATACTTTATGGTTCGAGCAAAATAAGAAGCTCCTTGAAGAAGGGTTTTCTATTCCTTTTGATCCTGCTCA